>OX392501.1:30742172-31342172 GCA_947623375.1 Apotomis capreana | reverse complement strand
AAGCGATGCTCAGAAAAAATACTCGACGTATGACCGCGAGTTGTTAGGGGCATATCTTTCAATAAAGCATCTCAGGAAATCATTCGAGGGCCGCCCACTGACATTGTATACAGACCATAGACCATTATGCCACGCATTCGATAAGTTAGCCGATAATAATAACGAGACGCCACGGCGAGCGAGGCAACTCTTGTTCATCAGCGAATTCACTACAGATATCAGGCACATAAGTGGGAAAGAGAACGTCGTCGCGGATACGTTGTCTCGCATCGAGACCATAGTTTGTCCCACAGTGCTAGATTACGAGGAACTCGCTGATGACCAAGCAAAAGACGAATGGTTGAAAAACATGACGCAATCGGGTCAACCGGACGAAACCAGTAATATTCAGTTGAAATTAATAACAATACCGACTTGTAATAAAGCCGTTTATTGCGAAATTTCATTAGAGGAGGTGCGACCGTACTTAACAGAAAAGTTTAGGCAGATAGCGTTCAAGAGTGTTCACGATATAAGTCACCCCGGAACGCGGACTACTCGTAGATTAGTTTCAAGTAAATTTTTCTGGCCTAGCATGAACAAAGATGTCGGAAAATGGGCAAAGGCATGTATACAATGTCAAAAGTCGAAGATTAGTCGACATACGATTGCAAAGTTAGGTACGTTTGAGGACGCCGATCGCATGGAACAGATCCACGTGGATTTAGTTGGCCCAATGCCGACATCTCCGCGTGGAAATCGCTATTTAGTAACTATAATAGATAGGCGCACGAGTTGGCCTGAAGCTTTTCCCATAGAGGAAATGTCAGCTGAAACTGTAGCTAAAATAATATATAATGAATGGATTGTGCGTTATGGTTGTCCGACCAGACTCACGACGGACCAGGGACGTCAGTTTGAGAGCAATCTTTTCAGAGAGCTTATGAAGTTATTAGGTATAAATAGAATTAGGACTACACCATTTCATCCACAAAGCAATGCGAAGGTCGAAAGGTTTCACCGCAGCCTTAAGGCTGCACTCATGGCTAGAATAAAAGATGGGTCGTGGGAGGAGGAACTGCCCACCGTTATGCTTGGCTTACGCGCTGCCGGGCGCAGCGATAACGGCATAAGCGCCGCCGAGATGTTGTTTGGACGGACACTACGTCTGCCCGGAGATTTTTTTGCCACTCAGACTACGGAAGCTAGTGAAAGTGATCCTTCAAGCTTAGTAGATAAAATTCGCAAAAAAATAGAACAATACAAACCACAATCAGTAGGTTCGCGAAATAATCAAGCGTTATTTGTTCATAAAGATTTACGATCTTGCGAATACGTTTTTATTAGGGATGACACGGTCCGAAAATCGTTACAGCCACCCTATATGGGACCCTACAAGGTGTTGGAAAGAGACGATAAAGTGTTTTTAATTCAATATCCAAACAGGCAAGCTCGTATTTCAATAAACCGATTGAAGCCAGCTTACTTGTTGAATGATAACATCGGGTCTAGCGCGAGCTCAGGAGTTAAGGTAGGCGATTCCACTACCGTGCGCAGCGAAAGCGAGACTAGCGCGACGCCGCGTACTACCGGATTAAAGCAAATCGAAAGAAAAGCTAACGATGAACCACGTATCACCAAACGTGGCCGAGCAATAAAAAAACCTGTAAGGTTTATCGACGATTATTATTAGGATATTTACAGACAGGATTTACATTTTTTTTTACACTATTTGTTTTAGATATACAATGCTTAGGTAGGTACTAACTGTATTTTTCTTATTAATGATGTTTTAAAATATAGCGTATATTTCTTGTCAAAAACAGCAGGTTAATGACGCTATATTAAATAGTATAGCATCGCAATAAGATAATCGCAACAGTACTGGCTGGTTGACATTAGGTATTAAGTAGGTCGCAGCTAAGTAACGATAGGAATTGCTGAGATGAAAATGTAAGACGAACTTTGGACATTAGTAAATCAGAATTGTTACAGATGTAAATTGTCACGTAATACGCTGACATAGATATAGAATAAATAAAAGTGTAATTAGTTGTATAATTTCAATATTAAAAACTTAAGCATCGTGTACAGTCAACGCGCAGAGCGTACCATATACATTTTATTTTATTTTTGTTACTGTTGTAACTGTGAACTATAACTAAAATGGGCTACGCTACGGACAAAGCAAGGAGGACAATTCACACAACAACATCGCGATAGCAGAGGTCCATAGTGTCACGGGACAGGTTGACGCGAAGCTCAACTATTTTGGAATTATTCTCCTGGTTATCTCCGTGGTATTAGTATTATTTTTACTGCATTTTATATATACCAAGTGTCGACAATGTATTCGAAGTTGGCTACAGAAAGCAGTGGCTAAAGTGCAACCAACAGCCGTTGTTGTGCAACGGGAACAGGTCTAAACCCAACCTAAACAGCAACCTGTAATATATTAAGTGAGTAAAGTGAAGTGAAGTGTACTAAAATAAAACAAACTTACTTTATTGTTTAAATTGCTTTTATTGTTCAAATTTAATGTCGTAAATCAAAGTAAATCATAAATAGATGAACAATCTTTGTATTAAATTGTAGTCAAACATAAAGCATCTCATGCTTGTTTATCACTCTGTTCTTTTAAAGTATAAATTATCAGTACATAGAATGTGTAGGCAAATATCAGGCAGTCGCGCGTCTTGCGACGTCAGCGGAAAGCGCACCTGCATGATATTTGAGCGCTCATGATGATTTTGTTTGGGTTAGTGCGAGTATAAGGCTAGCGCCACACTGGCAATGTTTATTAAGTTTGATCCCGTAAGAGAGATCACTGTAATAGTTAAGTTTTAGATTATTATTTTTTTTTTTTTGTTGAAGGGGGAAATGATGTAGGGACAAGTTAGCAACGTCAGCTCATATCCCGGTGCGAGTGCACTATAGGGAATAATAACACGAGACCCTAAAGTTATCACGTCGGGGTCACCACTTTAGGGTCTCGTGTTATTATTCCCTATACACTTAGGTGCGGGTAGCGTGATCAAGGATGTTGAATAATAGACAAAGTTAATCTGACTCATATAGGTGTATTGTATAAGACACAATTAAATTTCACAGTTATGTTATGCGTTCTAAATACCGGGTGAGACTGGCGTTAGCGGGGCCCGTACCTAACGTGGTCGTGGCTTCGCTTAGTCAGCTCATATCGCAGTGCACTCGCACCGGGATATGAGCTGACGTTGCTAACTTGTCCCTACAACACCTATGCCAGTATTGTATTTAAGTTGCTTTCAATATTCAAGAATATCACGTTAGGTTTAGACTGAGCAATATTTTCTTGCCTCAAGTTTATTGTATGGAATGTGCTACAAACTTGTATAATGTAAATGGGCCTTATGTTTCTATTCATTTCTTAACCCAGCATCTTTTCTTGCGACGTTTTCGTATTAGTTCCTGCTGTAATACAGCCGTTAATACCTACCGCAGCAACAATGAACACACTTTCACGTACGGAATCCATCTTTGAACTGATAAATTGGATTACAATTCTGGCATGCAATTAACTATTAGTCTGTGTTTACACCTATAATGCCAGTATTGTATTTAAGTTGCTTTCAATATTCAAGAATATCACGTTAGGTTTAGACTGAGCAATATTTTCTTATTGTATTAAGCGGTTTACACTCACGTGAAATTGTCAGGAACGGCCCGACATGTTTCGAACTCGTATGGAGCCCTTCATCAGGGACGGCTGCCCGTACACCGCCGCGGCAAACTCGTCACCTGACAATTTCACGTGAGTGTAAACCGCTTAATACAATAATTAAATATGTCTCACGAAAGTTTTAATAAAATTAATATTTTCTTGCCTCAAGTTTATTGTATGGAATGTGCTACAAACTTGTATAATGTAAATGGGCCTTTAGTTGGTTAGGGGTGAGTGGCAAGTTGCGTCGTCAGCCGCTCCTGAGGCGAGACGCTTTGTTCCAGTGCCGCGAGACAAAGGCGTTTGACTCGGAAGCGCTGCGAGGCGAGGCGAGTTAGGCGAGGCGAGGCGAGGCGACGACGCACGCAAACTTGCCGAACTGCAATTATTGCAACAAGCCATCTGTCACTGAACTGAATCATGTTTGTTTACGAAAAACTATTTGCACCGAATTATTCTACGCGAGGTGCAAATTATAAGTATTACTTGTGTTGTGTACGTCAATTGTGTATACGCTTAGGATATAGTAGTACAAATTAATCGTCCTATTAAAAGTAAGTAGGTACAACTCCATAAGTTAAATGTATTGCGTTCAAGGTTCAACGTAGGTGTAAATTTGAGCACAATTTACGGTAGCGATCTGCCAAGAAGACTTTCACAGAAATGAAAATGTGGTTCTGTAAACGCTTAAATATATAGGTACATACAGTACTGTGAATTCAGCAACTATAAATTCAGTTAGGTCTACATGTAGACCTGAATAGCGAATAGTTAAATCCTGTAACAGGTATGTCGCTGCTAGCGCTCTGGAAACCATCCAGTTGCTGAATAAACACATCAAAACATTCGACAAAACAAACGAAACATTTGATTGTATTGCTCTGTGTTTTTAATGGGAATCTGAAATATAAGAGTGAAATATTAGATCTAACAACACACGACAGTTAACTCAAGATTACCTAAATGCCCGGTTGTACTTAATCCCTCGCAAGCCGCTTATTGTACGTTTGTCGTTTGTGACCCGCGTGACGGAGCCGATAACAACTCGATTGCCAATCGACAATGTGGCTACAATAACTTGTAGGATTAAACTGCGGAGATATTTGCTGGAAGTTATTGCGTCCAGAAATACCGGCGCCTGTCCGGGCTCGCGCGGCACTATCGTGCGACGCCGCGCGGCGACTAGAGACCACTAGGAACTGCGATACAAAGGCTAATACAATAAGGAAGTCACGTTCTTGATACTTACTTACCTTATTTTATTGACACTTGCTTACTTTATTTGTAAGGAGTGAAGAAATACTAATTGTTAGATAACAATAAAAAGAAAAATTTATTAATTACTATAGCAAACCGTCCGATGAACACATCTGTTTTACCTCCGCGGGCGACTCGCGGCCGTGTACCAACACGATACACAACAGTCTCGCTCGCGCCCGAACGGCCTAGCCAGTTGCTTTGGGAGCCTCGTACCGAGCGGCCACTGTATACACGCGCGCTATCGCACTATACCTAAATTGTTACTAGATCTTCCTAAGATTAGGGCCTACGTCCCACCTGTGTTTTTTACATTTAATGACTTTCCGTGTAAACTGTAAACTGTGTAACTTAACGAATTAGACTTTTTTTTAACCTATCTTGTGTTTCATGGTCAAACCCCTGAGATACCCCTCATATTACTTATTTACCTAGGTATTTTAAAATGAGAGACAATAAAAAAGACAATAGCGTTTCGGTTTGCGATAACATTGCAAGCATGTTTCGCATTGCGCATTCACCTCCACCATATGTTTCTAACTAGAAACTGTTCAACATTGTCATACATAACATAAACATACACGATACACCACGTTAAGTGCTAAGGCTGATGCTGCACAAACGGCGTGTGACACAGCGGCGGCCGGCGGCGGCGGCATCGTTTTGCAATTAGTGTGAAAGTGGCCGCGTGTCGCGCCGCAGGACGCACGACTTCCACCCAGGAAGGCCTAGTCATTGCGATCAAGGAAAAAATAATATGTGTATCCTAAACGCTGCCTTCCGTAGATTTATATCTTCTAAACACCTCTATTCGATGTTTCCTTCAGCTTAAATAATAAATACGAGTAGCTCTGGGTCATGGGTCTCTGTATTTTTCTTTATGATTACTGATTATCAAGATGATACTCATACTCATACTCATACTTATTTATTAATAAAATGTCAACATTTTACAAGTCAATACATACATTAAATTAATAATTATAAAAAAAACGGTTAAAACTCACGTAAAAATTGACAGGAACGGCCCGACATGTTTCGAACTCATTTATTACTCATTTTTTATAATTATTAAAAAAAAAATATATTAATAATTTTTTTGGAGTGGGTCGCGAGTCGCGTAGCAGCACGGATAGCTACCCCTGATGAAGAGCTCCAAATGAGTTCGAAACATGTCGGGCCGTTCCTGACAATTTTTACGTGAGTTTCAACCGTTTTTTTTATAATTATTAAGGATGTCTCACGATAGTTTTAATAACATTATGATAAATTAAGTATATTTTTTGTTAGGAAATACTGTGCCAACACAAACAATAAAAATATTCAACTAAGTAAGTATAAGTATTTAGGTATGTATAAAAAATGTTCTCTCTTTTGTTATTGGATAATGATTTTAGATCCATAAAATAGAGATGTCGATATTTCTTCAAGTAAACCTTCAAGAAAGAAAGCGACGCTCAAATTCGCTGCCAACCGCCATCCCTTCCGCCTCGCGCCACAGCGCTTGACAGACTGCCCGCTTCCCCGGAAAATGCTGGGTTTGAACTGCTGCCCTGTACTTAGTGAAATAGCTCATCAAAATCGCCGCGAACAGCCATCCCTTCCGCCATGTGCCACAGCGCAACGCAGATTGCTCACTCACTCCACGCTCGCGAAGTTTTAGCGCGTCTTTATGAAGCCGCTCATTGAAATTTTTGTATTATTACTTTACAAACTACTATCGTTTCGGCCATGCGCCACATTACTCGCACGGCTAGACTGTACGTTGTAAACCTTCAGGGGCAACAACAACACGAGCAATCACGAATTCAGAGTACGTAGACTTATTTTCGTTGAAATATTTCCCGAAAAAAATATCTGCCATTGAAAATATCAACAAATTTTGAATGTTTAATTTGTGACCATATTTTTTGTATAAGTATATTAGTGGTGGGAGGAACCGTCAGATGGACTCTCCTACAGACTAGCTAAAAAAAATATGTATATGCTGGTTAATGAAAGCGTTGCTTTTCTCAAGTGCACCATCTTCCCCTCGGCCCTCTCCGCGCTTGTAAATGACTCGCATACGTCACACTCATATCCTATTTCCGTTTCCTTGCCCGCGCCCGCCCCGCCGCCCGCGCACCCTAATCTCAACAATAACATTGTTACCGAACGTATCGAAGCCGCCGAACTCATTTTTACCAACAAAAATATTGGAAGATAAGCCCGCCTCCAGCTTTGTCATGGTTTCTTCATGCTCGGGGTCCGCCCGCTCAAAGTGTACGTAAATATTTCAATCGTGTCAAAAGTTAGCTGAAACGAAAGCTAAGTCATTTGAATTTTACCGATACTATTTTTGAAAGACTATACCACGAAACTTTACGAATTAGAGCAAATGTAAGTGAAATAATATTCGCTTTACGAGTACGAAGGGTCATGTTAGTCGCCCTCCATACGAAACGCCATTTCAAGCTATTCTAAAGCAGCATTCTTAATTCCGTACCTCTACGTACCACCACGTCACCACTTTGAAATAGTACATTACATCAGAGGCCGGGAAAATGAGGATTTCCGGCCAAGTCCTACGGCCGAGCGAGCGTGCGAGGCCGGGAATCCGTTTTCACGACGAGGCATGTACTATAGTGCTTTTCTCAAACATACCATGAAATAAAAAAATATACTTCAAAGAACAACATTTTATGTTGTTGAAACCAAAAAAAAGTTACTTTGCAGGCCTAGGTCTGAAAAGCAGTATGAAATCCCTTTACAGTCCTCTCGAGTTGTTGCGCCCAAAAAGCGATACTTCCGAGCCTATTATAAGGAACGTAAAGACAATATTTCATTGCATGTTTGAGAAAAAGCTATTACTTATATGAATCCAACAAAATTGAAACAAGGTACCTAAGTATAGATAACAAAATGAGTAAGTCCATGCCGGCGCCCTTCAGAGCTACAACATTTCTCGTTAAGCTAAATAAGACACGAGCTTTTTTAAAGTAGTGACGATAGTATAATGTAAGATACTTTTTGTTTTAACCTGGCTCTCTTACTCCTTTGAGTGGAGCCTACATGTGCAAATCCTATGTATAGTATTGACGAACGTGCAGTGCTTATTCTGCCTAACCGAAACAATAATATACTGAAACACTGATACAATGTTCGTCAATTTGACCTTACCTTGTAGATGTGTACCCGTGTCGTGTGTCGGCGTGGAGTCGTGCGACTGCGTCAGCTAGTTGCGAGCACACGGTACGTATCGCGGGCGACAGATTATGCATACGCTTCCGCTCTGCTCATTATGCATGAGCGATTATAAAGAGTTTAGCATAAAGCTCTCAACCCACTCATGCGTGCCCAAACCCCCCACCTCCCGTCCCCCGTCCCTTCGCGTCATCAAATAGGTGCGAATCAAAACCCCTCCGATGGAAATAATTCACGTACGGTAATGAAACCGCGACTCTCTGAAAGTCTTATCTCGTCTCCGACATTGGATAAGGTTAGACTTATGGACGCAAGTCGTAGGTTGCGTTTATATTGTCGCGGTTGGTGAGATAGGCAGTGGCGATGCTGGGATTATCAAAGAAGAGCAAACGGCTCGAGGTAGTTAGACGCTCAAAGGGCACTCGTTCCTGCCCGATTAAGCAGGATTTTGATATATTACCTACCTTACATCCGATATCTACACACATTAAGTCGAATGTCAATTAGGTACTATTCTGTGAATACACTTACACTCCAATTAGTTTGAAGGATGTTTGTTTGAACTTGATGATTTCGATTTTGTTGAAATACCATTGGCTACTCAGACTTGGATAATAATATTTTGATTGGATTTGTGTACGTTGGACACACAACCTATCCGGTTCACGACGGTTCATTGTGGAGAACTTTGGGGAGGCCTTTAGTCCAGCTGTGGATGTCTATAGGCTCATATGATGATGATGGCCACACAAACTATTCCACTGTTTCGAGATACAGGGTATATACGAGAACACAAAGACAAACAGTGCTGCAGGAATCATCATTTGTTTACCCTGATTTTTCGTATCTCTTTTTACAAACTTAAATAATTGAACTTACAATGTATGTATATAACTATGTACGTATGTAGATTCCACCCGAACAAACAGTTCGGGTGGAATCTCGCAACTCAATTTTGAAGAAGATCTCTGCAATCGATTGAGCTGAAATTTTGTTGTATACTACTTACGTTTAGTTTAGGTGACAATACATATAGTTAGCTGTGTGACGTTATTACTAGGTCGATGCAGAGTCAGCCACCGGCTAAGCTTGCACCATAGATTGGAGCGGAGTTTTTTTTTTTTTTTGAAATTTTCTCTTCGTCACGACCTAGCGAAATTTAATTTGTGCATTTTAAAACAAAAATTTCTAATATCGGTTGAGAACTCGCTGAGATCTGCGCATAGTTATTGTTACAAAGTCCATTCGAGTCGATCCATGGGAGCTTCGCTCGCTTCGCTCGCTCCGCTCCAATAAATACAACATGGCGGAATAGGTATTTGTAATACACCCCTACAATATGAGTAACAAATGAAAGGGCTTGCTGAGAATAACTCAAAAAATAAAGTGACGTCACTTTAAACTAAATCCAATATGACGGACTGCTAAAGATGATGTGATGATGCACTTTGTCACACTATGTTAAGGTAATAAAAAAAACTTCAAAAACAAGCTTTTATTTCAATGCGCTAAAATGAATGATATGTTTTTTTCCGTTAAAACTATAGTTAAAACCGGCCAAGAGCAAGTCGGGCCGCTCAATTTTAGGGTTCCATAGTTGCCCAATCCTTCACAACAGACGGGACGCTATTTCTTGGATTTCCCGAGCGAATAATTACAAAACTGCTGACTATATAAAAAAACCGGTCAAGTGCGAGTCGGACTCGCGCACCGAGGGTTCCGTACAAACACTTAAGTGGTTAAGTTAAGTTTGCACCTGGTATGTATAGCGCTCCATACAAATGAGGTGCAAAGTTAACGCAACCAACCCGTTTGTTGTATGGGAGCCCCCCTTAAATATTTATTTTATTTTATTTTTAGTATTTGTTGTTATAGCGGCAATAGAAATACATCATCTGTGAAAATTTCAACTGTCTAGCTATCACCGTTCTTGAGATACAGCCTGGTGACAGACGGACGGACGGACGGACGGACAGCGAAGTCTCAGTAATAGGGTCCCGTTTTTTCGCTTTGGGTACGGAACCCTAAAAAATAATGTTTGGAGACCCCAAAGAGAGGCGACCTAAAAGACCTATTCGACGACACCCCGCACACTAGTGTTGGAAAGAAAAAAAAAAATCACCGCCACTTTAGGTGTACGAGAGGTACCCGAAAAAGTTTTGATTTTTTTTTGAGTTTTTATTTTACCGTTTTGTCAGCGTGATACACATAATTATGCCATGGACCTAAGCCGCGGACGGGCAGACGGACAGAAGGACATGGCGCAACTATAAGGGTTCCTAGTTGACTACGGAACACCGAGGCTTGGCCTCACAGAGGTATACGTAATCAACCGTTAATAAATATAGAGCAAGTGTGATAACAAAGGTGACGATGACGATAGGTATAAGTGTCCGAACTTTTCAACCAAAAAGTAAGATAAATGGATGAGTATTGAATCATCTAAATAATTGTTTACCAACTATTTTTGCTATTGGTAATTCAAGTAGTTTCTCATTATTAATGAAAAATTCAAGAAGACTGCCTATAGGTTACATGAGATCGCTGTAACGTGACTTTGTACATATAAGCATTATGGGCATTCCTCTTTTCGAATCTGTCGTCGATGGTTGAAATATATACCTACTTGAAATAACGGGATGCATCTAAGTGCATAACTGCTCTTGAGTATTTTCCCGGTTTTGATTGGAGCAAAAACACTCTCGGGAGCATTACCAATGAGAAATGAATAGAACGTTTCCGAGATTTCTAGCGGGCAGCACTCACCTCCTGCACATCTTGCGAATTACCGGCTGTTGTAATGATCCAAAGCAGGTCTCATTGGGTCCAATGGCGGACAACTATATCGCTTCTTCAGCGGCATTGCCCTAAATTTAATGACGTGCTCCTGCAATGACCGCCATCTAATCTGCCGTCGGCAATCACGGCTCGAGTCGGCTCGTGGCGCTCGCTAACGAGATCGATGGCGCTGATTAGTCCGAGATAGCCCCGCAGCCCGGCTATTACCCAAGTTATGGTAGATCAATCCTAGTGGCACCGCCAAATTTAATGCTAACTTGCGAGATGTGATTTCTTCAGAGAACATGAGTACTTACCTATTTACATCTCTTTTGATTTGGGTATTTGTAATCTCAAGCTAATGGCGACTGAGGCAGAAGTCTATGCAGGATTAAACTCAACATTGTTTAATATAATCTTTTTTTATCGATTCTGTTTTTATTGTGAAAATACCACAATTTATACTCTTATAAATATTGACACAAAGGTAAATTATGAAAGAAAAAATGGTATGTGATCCACTGCAATGTAAGCAGGACTCGAACCTGCGACGCTACGGCGTAGTGCTCTACCAACTGAGCTATCACATCGTTACGTCAATCACACCAAATTTTTGATTCCATAATTCTACGCTACTGGAGTGCCCCCTGCGTCATATGTGTTTAAAATGCTTATGCGCATTAGCCATAATCTAGGATTTCACTCAGGAATAAACTCATTATTTACCCCACGACTAGAATTGATAGAAGTTATTTTCCAAGACATAACGTATTAATTGAAAGAAATTCACTTTTCACCTGCCTTCATAAAGTTAAAATTTAACAGTCCCACCCAGATCTGCTGTCTCAAGCCTCTAATAGCAAATTCTCTTTGTAGATTTTTGTCATTGAAAGCAAGACCGGCGTGGTAATCGCGAGACGCGGCCGGCGTGCTGCCAGTGGCTACTTCAGTGCTGCTCCAAGAAGACAGGATTTCATACAATTTCAGCAATACATATTACCTTTTCAAACTAGACTTCAGCATTACACACGCAATCCGCGCTCTCATTTACATGGGAGACGCGCCACGGGAGTGAGGTTCGAACGGAAAGAAACACACACTTACTTTAATATTAAATATTTTATTTTGAAAACAAACTTATTCTGTTATGTATACATACAGTAGAATGTTATACATAGATAGTCTCGTATGATACAGCGATCCCTTCCTTCACTACGGAACTCGGCCTTATTGTAAAACTCTGCTATTTTATTTACAAGTAATTCTATACAAAACGTGTTCAATTTCATTTCTTTAAAGTAGTAATTTACAATTACTTACTTGGCTATGTATAGTAATTTATTTGTCGACGTCTTAAAAACGCCACAACAATTATAATTATATAATTTATTTATATCTATTTGGCGATCGGCGGGCACTGGCTCGATGCGTCTCACTGCTTGCAGGACAATATTGTACCTAGGTATACAGACGACATACATAGGGTCCCGAGAACGTTGGCAGGTAAGTTAGATGCACCATTGTTCGTTAGAAATGGTGCATCTAAATTGCCTAAGTATAAATATGATTTAATTTTTAACTATACCGTGCGGATTGTTTTGTCTGCCGAAAAAAGAAATGCAATTCGAACGGGCGCGCTTTCCGCGAACCTGTGCCGGCGGCGGTGAATGCGCCCTCGACCCACATCTGAAAGGAATTGTTAAACAATCCCACGCAGCGGCGGCGGATATCGTCATTATTCGACATCGTTACCAACTGCACCGGGTTTTGATATTGCATGTCTTTCCTATTGTGCGGTTCCGTGCACTCCGCGGTCGTTATACGACTCATCATCATCATCATATCAGCCGATAGACGTCCACTGCTGGACAAAGGCCCCTCCCAAAGTTCTCCACAACGATCGGTCTTGCGCCGCCCGCCCTCATCCAATGGTATACGACTACCAAAGGGTAACTAAATTACTGCACAGGGCGGCAACCTCCTTTTGTCATTCGTCTATTACATCTGTTAGTTAGGAAATATCTGTTTTTTTTGTGCAAGTCCAAACTTGCTAAGTAAATGATAATTTTAAAAATGAATTATAAAAAATCTAGTATAATTTGACTTAGAAATTTACCCAGAAAAATTCAAATCAACCAAAATCTCTGAAAACTTTGGTAGTTCTTAAAGTTAAGAACCATTGAACATGCCATATTTGTGGTCTAATACCTGAGTAATATCTACCTTTGCACCTAGTGTCTATCTCATTGGATGCAAACTAGACGCAAATTCAGTTAAGACGAATAGCGAGTGCCCGCCGACGCCCACATCAACGAATTACGCTAGAGCGGCGACTACGAGGCGACGACGACCAAATGAACTGTGTACAAAATTGGCTAATTATTGTTTATATTGCACGCTGCGCGACCGACACGCGGGCGACCCGACCAGCACACGAGCGGCGCCAGAGCTGGGCCCGTTCTTATGACGCTCTAATGAGAGTTACAATGACTGCAGCCAAGCGCTTACACAGTTGGTGTGCGGTTTGGGTCGCTGTAAATGCTGTGATCACTGCGCAGACGTGACTTAAGATTTAATAATTCAATTACATTGATCCAGTCACCTTGTACGGCATTGCATATCTGTATTTACGTATCGCTTGAGCTTTAGAGCCTTTAGACTTGATGTTACGGGTCCCTTCCGCACCGGGTCAGCGGACCAATGTAATAGTGCTCTAGGCCTCGAACATTCCTACCCAGTAAACCGAAGTGTGTTTCGCTCATTTTATCAGTAGGCATTACCTAATACTTCATGCATTCTCTTCATTGAGTACTATACATCGTTCATTTACTGGCTACAAATTTCTGCTATTGCCACTGACTCGCTCGGTTACTGGACAGGTATAATGAGTCTTCCTGCTAAAATAAATATACGGGTTTACACTTAAAATACAATTGTTACAAAATGTTCAGTGAGTCTTATAATTACATTATTACCATTTTAAAAATATCAGATGACTTACTTATTAGACTGTATCTAAATTTCACCACACGCTGTTGCTTATTAACGGCTGTTTACGGCCAAACGGCTGCTTACGGCAAACAAAGGTGTTATTTTAAATTTGTCTTCTGAAACCGTCAACATTATAGTTAAAAAGCGTTTTACTTTTGGACGCTTTTAGAAATTTGCAACAACATTCAAAGGCGAGAGCGAGCAGCTATTTCCATTTCTGATCGTCATAACTCAAATTTATTGATCTAAGCGGACGTCAGTTTCGATTGATATCTCTAGTTATGTTTTTATTTTTGAATTTTCAAAATATTAACGGTTTCAGAAACAATTATTTCAATCAATCTCTGTTATTAACACTACGAGTATCTTTACACATCCGACAAACAGTTACATGCCCGCACGACCGCTTCCATTGCAATTAGAATAAAAATATATACTTAGACTTACCATGTAACTAACGACATTAAAACTAGTGTTAGAATTTTCAATTTTAAAACATTTGTAGTATAATATCGTATTTACAACCACCGATGGTGAAATAATATTTAAATTTAAAAAATAAATAAAACTTTGTATCTAAAATGGTCGATGTCCGAACGCTAGCGGCTTGCGTTCGCGAGGTCGACCCGAGTAGTTATAGTATAGGACACGTCTTATAGTTAGCTCATAAAATTTATATTTTTCCAGATTTAATCTGCCAAAAGCATCAAGGTGTTCTATGCATTGTACCGGTTTCCTATGCATAGGTTACTTTATTATAAGTTCACTTCATATTACGGAACATCGCGTTTGAAATTAAGAACTCCTTTCGTTTACATACTCCAAGTATACACGGGCTAAAGTTAAATTTTAAATTATAGACGTCTTGTCTATCTAATATTATGACTTTCTGTCGCTCAACCAAGCAGTGATGTCGCCTTTACACATTGTGGTCCTACCGATTGCACATGCATAAGGCGACCGGAACAATGTAATTGCGCCTTTAAGGTTTCAGCACGCAAGCCAACTGGAATTCTAACCGAAACGTTCTGGCGTGGATGTCTTGCTTGCCTGCATCCAATATTATAATTTATCCTTTGGTTAGAAAAACACATTGCGGTCGTTGGCCACTACTAAATTATCCATAAAGCAGTTAAAACTGTGCTCATCACCATCCAATTTCCATTAAATCTCCGCCCAAATTCGCCAGGAGCGTTACCAAATAACAGCTTAAGAAGGTGAACATAGTTTTAACTTCCTGAAGGTAAGACAAACAGTATCGCAGTTACTTTGATTGTTTGTTTTGCGGCTGTGTTTGTCTTGTTCCAACTGATCATACGTATGTATATATAAATTATCAATGATACCCACTGTTATCGCCGCACCCCGTATTGCCATCACAATTACGTATAAAAGTAAAATAAGTATTTTAATAAATATGTATTAATCTAATTGATGTCTCATTTTGAAATTTATCAAAGCGATTCAATCAAAAATAAAGAGAGATTTTTTTCCTCTAGAGACCCTGCGTCCCACACCGAGAAAATATCAAGCGGTAACGAGAAATTTCATCTAACGAACACTAATCCAATTTAGAAACTCTAAGAAATGATACATTGTTGTCTGGAGAGCCCGATAACGAACAGTCCGGATTATTATTATTAAGTGTTCGAACTGTAAAAAATAATTGTCGCACTGCGGATGAGTTTCTTCATCAGCAACTCAATTACCGAGATCACGTCCTCTAACAAAACACGTTTTACGTTTACGATATTTGAATTGGTCGCGTAACTTGTCATAGCAGTCGTATGGCCAATATGATGCCAAGTTTTAGATTTTTATTAGGCATAATTTTGATCATCAAATTTCGCGTGATAAAACATCCGTCAATTTCCGACACCTACAAGAGTGACAGGCGCTTTATTATCGTTTACATCGACAAAGACGTTCATCAATAGGTCCACAAACTTTACAACTGCTAGCTTCTTTGCTTATAAGATTTGTGACTACGTGCGACACTCCAGTTTCACAGGTTTTTTGTTAATGCTAGTATGCGCAATAAAAAAGAGCAAGTAGTACAACTGTGCCAATAAAGCGGTGTGAAGCTAATACTGAAGCACTGCGAGACCGTATTAATTTATCCGACAGCGGAGTCAGCGCCGGCTGCGCCCGCCGAGGAGCGGCGGGAGCGGGGGGCGGGGGACACGCGCCGCACAGCCTCATGTCATATAGTTGTGCCAAAGGTTAGCGAGAATTCAATTACCCTTTTAGCAAGTGCGGGGAAGTGAGCTTTTTCCAAGTGTATATTTACCACAAAATCCAGTCAGGCAGTAGTACGCAACTTCCAAGGTGACATTAGTAAATCGTCACACACCTTTATGCCTTTTGGAAAAAACATCAAATGCGGTGCCAAATTGACTACAGGTATATTGAGGTACTAAGGTGTTTGTATGAGAATGCCACTATGTCAGTCCGCGTCCAAAACCAAGACTCGAAACCTATCCAATTGCAGCGTGGTGTGAGGCAAGGAGATGTTATATCTCCTAAATTGTTCACAGCTGCATTGGAAGACGTATTCAAGCTTCTGGATTGGGACGGACTGGGCATCAACATAAACGGCGAATACATCACCAACCTCCGCTTTGCCGATGATATCGTGGTCATGGCTGAGACCCTGGAAGATCTCGGCAAAATGCTCAACGACCTCAGTAGGGTTTCTCAACAAGTGGGTCTTAAAATGAACATGGAGAAAACGAAAATTATGTTTAACTCCCATGTGGCACCCACTCCACTTAAAGTTGGAGACTCTTCACGTCAAATGCAACATATTTGGTACGAATTGATTGGTTCTTACATGTACATCGTAAATTAAACTAGTACCGAAAGTCTACTCCATATTTCTCCGTGATTGAAGGTCCCATTAAGGTATTATCGCATATGGATTACCGTGAGCTTAAGCCAATTCTCCGGCAATAGCCACTGCAGTTTAGCCATTCCACTTCAAATCGTGTAAGTTAGTAGGAACCGCGACCTTCCCGCGCCGCGCCAAGTGGCAAGGCTAAAGAATGGCGGGCCGCCGACCGTGCCCGGAGGCACTGCTTTTAATTCTTGGCACGGCCCCAGCGTCATGGCTCCACATCCGAACTGAGCTTTCATAATCAATTAATATAATACTCCGCTAATTTAGTTACGAGACTGTGTTCGGTAAGTAGTTTCCATTTTCATATTGATCATTTGTTTTAATTCTTGGTAGCTGTTGTTTTTACTTTGTTGAAAGTATGAAATGGTATCGTTGCCGAAAAAGTATGACGAAAGATTTCTTATGAATACTTTGACAGCGTCTTAGGTTATTGCAAAACAAAACTTTCATGAGCGAGATTATTAGATCTTTAGGAACTCAGATTATTATACAGCTACATGTTAATAAAATTGTAATTTACAGTGGAAAGTGCCACGGGGTGCGTCGAATCAGAATGAGCAGAAAGGGCGCGCAGAGAAGGTAATCAAATCATCCGCAACCAGAAAACTTCCCCCCCACCCCCGCCGGCACCGGGATCACGCGCGGGATTCGATTACTCTACAGATCAACTTTGCTAACTATTTCATGAATCCGTTCCATCTCAGTAATTAACTAATTAATAACCACACACGCGAACGATTTTGTAAATTAAGAGAGCTACAAATTAATAAAGTTAGATATAAGTGTCAAAATAATATAATTTCAACTTTCGATTAAGTATAATCTCTTGTGCTCGTATTCTAACTGCAAACTTTTGAAAAATCATTGATTTGGAGTAATAGCGCTTTGGAATAGTTGCGCAATAAAGTATAATCCCATATTTCGAGTGAAATGCTTCGCATTAAACATGTACCTTTTTCGTATGATGTTAGTAAGGCAAATCAATGTCTAACATTTTTAACTACTTACGTAATACGAATGACATTCAGAGATGCTTTTGATTTACACACATTTTCGTTCTATTATAACGATTGCAAAACTGCTTGATAAGACTCTACAAACAGTGCATTAAACATAAAAAAACTGCTTAATTACAGTGCATCGGGCCGCTTCAATTTATCCGTCGATTTATAAGAGCTTATTGTGAGTTGTCGCAACTAAAGATAATTGGAAAATTGCCGGGACCGCGATTTATGGCGGTTTGCGCCGGCGAGGAGCGACGGTGAGTCGGTGAACCTTACATTAATATAATATTTGCTTGGCTTTTATTTGTTACACTTAGAAAACTATCGTCCGCTACTGAAAGTTAACCCTGGTAAAGATTTAGTTTGATTGAAAACAAATTGACGTGGATGATAAAATATTGAATTGTTTATTTCCGAGAAAAGTTATTTCAAACACTGTTCAGCGTAGGTGCCGGGACCAGGATCCATGTTAAGGGATCGGCAATGAAATTCAACTAGGACATAGTGTATTTTAAAAAGTGTTCACTCACATACGATGAACAAGGGATCGGAATGTACTAACCCCTTCATGAAGTTTATCGCGCCGTAACTCAATTGATGACATCGGGATGCGAAAGTTATATGACATGTCTATTAACTCTATTGATTTTCGTATAAGTATTAATGAAACTCATACCGTTCAAGTGAACGAACCTAAGTTTAAATTACGGATGAATAATGCAAGAGAATTGCCAATGTCTACAGAACGTCACGTTCCACTGGGGATGGCAAGTTCCACCTTTCTATACTTACATGGCGCTAGTGGTGAATGAAAGTCTAAGCGCAGAAGTATGGGACAAACACCCCGTCAAGGTGGCGACTTTTAATTTCAATGGAGCGCGTAGTAGTAAGTCCATTAGGAGTGACTGAATTATTTGATCTATGCCTAGGGTAAAATTTCAGCAGACAGCTTCTATCCTATGCTTTTTACAATGCAGTATGTTACAGGCCCTCGTCGCACGGAGAGGGCGGGGCTTAGCAGCGCGCGCGCGGCGATCAGCTGTCGAGGCGTGTGCGCAGCCAGCGCGCGTGCAGCGCCGCCAGCGCCAGCAGCGCCGCGATGCAGTGCGAGCTGTTGGAGAGCCCGGCCGAGCCCGTCTGCATCGCGGCCGGCCGCTCGCCTGTACACAACAATATCAAGGGTTATACTCATCCATAATGCAGCGCACGAAGACTTTTTTGTTATAATTAAATCGGATTGCTCTCACGATATTTGAGCCTCATGGTCAGCACTAATAAAGCCTACGATGGAGCGATCACACCCACCAAATGACTATGCATTTGGGCCTAAAATTGACAGAGTTACATTTCGAAACTGGAAAGGAAGAAAATTGCACAATGCCGTCCGATTGCAACATGAACACACGGAGGCCATCTCGGCGTTGGAGGGCGAGCTCGAGTAGCGGCCCGAGTCGGCCGGTGCGGCGTCTTGCACCAGCAGGTATCTAATCTCTCCCTCCCCCCGACACTCACCGTTGAGCACGTGCACGCGCACGGAGGCCACCTCGGCGTTGGAGGGCGAGCACGAGTAGCGGCCCGAGTCGGCCGGCGCGGCGTCCTGCACGAGCAGGTAGCTGGTGGTGGCCGCGCCCTTCTCCGTCACCACCGACACGCCGCCGCGCGACGAGTCGTACGATATCACCTGCTTAACAACCACAATAATTACATTCACACGTTTGAAATTCAATTGCACGTTGGTAAGGTACATACTACACACGAGATTAAGGTTATCGAGTGATAATCCTACAATCTGAAAGCTTCTTCATCACGGCCCGTAATGTGTGCACAGTTTGGTTATTGCCTATCCATAATGTGGCATTATCTACCAGCCTCTTATTCAAGTCTAAAATTTTTCACGTGTAGGTATTTATTGTAAAACCCTAAGCCCATGTAGTCATAACTATGTATTTATGAGTACCTAACTAGGTAACCGATTCAGCCAAATATTTTCATATATATTATGTACGTTAGACTGCGACCCGACTAAACCATTGTTCCCCATATATCGCGAGTTTGCCTCACCATTATAATAATAGCAACCACAAGTGGCACAGGTCCACAAATAATATGTCATTTGCAATGCAAGCGCGAGCGCCTGTTATTATGTGGCGGCCGCGACTTGCGGAGTGCGGGTCGTGATGGGGCCGTATTCTGTTTCGACGAATATTCTATTCCAATGTCGAACATTCTAAGCTTTATTCTGTAAGTAAGGAGCTAGTAGGGATTCATTTAATCATAGAATTATATAGTCGATTTGCAGTTGCGACATCGAATCTTGTGGGAAACGAACAGAGATGCCATTCTTTGCTTAAAGAGCTTCAGATAAGTCGACGATACCGTTATAATAATTCTCTCAGGAAAGGAATCATATATCTGCATTTAGGTGAGCATATATTACCCAAGTTGTTCATTCCGCGCAAGAGCTCGAGTTCAGGTCATAAAATTACAGCCGGCGCCATTAAGCGGCTTACAGAGGTGATATTTCACGCGCAATCGAACAGAACCACCCAGTTATTATTCGGAGCGAAGTTAAAAGATTTAAATTGTTAATCAGAAACAATCTTCGTTTAATTAGACGCTGCGCGCGCCCTCTCTCGCGCCGACGCGGGAATTTGGCGATGGCATCGCGGATTTATTGCTTTTCTGCCGCTTTAACAACTCATGTAATGAGTCGATTAGTATTCAAGCGTACAATCAGTTGTGAAACTAATAAAGCGCGGGTGCGAGCCGCGTGCGTCGTGCGGCGTGCAGCGCGCGGCAGCGTGCGGCGCGAGGGGCTTTGGAATTAATTCCCTACGAAGTTTCCCGTTCGGCGCGGTGCGGGCGCGACCCAATTTAGATTAATTAGCGGCGCGCCGTGTAAACAACGCGCCAGGGGGCGCGCGAGGGCGGAGGCCTCTCATCTACAGGTGATTAATATATTAGCAGACACCTACGATCGCGCCGCAGCCCAGAGCAGCGGGTTTGTTGCTAAATTATATGCAACGATCGACGTCTCCAGGGGTCCCACGGCTGTCATCTTTGTTTATTTAACGTCAGAATTTTACTCGCTGCATCCTACTTTGCGGTGAATTAAGTTTATATGTTCAAAACTGGTCTGTTATCATCATAACATGACTGGCCGACAATGCACGAATCCAAGTGAGCGAAATCGTAGAAGGTAGGTGTCGACTAATTCCGAGATGAATTCCGGCGTGGTATTCGTACTTTTTGGATATTTAGAATGTAGTAAAAAGCAAATCACCCGCTAGAGCATGCCCCTTGTGATCAAACTCGATCCACCTACAGATTGCAGATATCCTAGTCCCAAGTTAAGCAAACCTATTTTCAAGCGCCTGCTCCATACGTAAGCATCTTTCTGATAAAACTTTTGTCCCAAGATCAATTATTATTGGTATGATGGTTCACTAGGTACATGAATGTACACGAATGTTGTCAGAATCAGAATCAGAATCAGTAATTTATTTGCTCAAACATGGTACATACAGTTGGTCTTAAATCTACTTATAGAACTACATGTTTCGTCACAGAGACATGCAAATATATATCGATATGTTATGTGTGTCACATGCATAATTTATTTATGAATTACTAATAATATCATCCAAATATTCTTGAACCGAGTAATACGCCTTAGATGCTAGGAACTTAAATAATGAGTTTTTAAATTCATTAATGCTTTCCAGCTTTAAAATTGATGTTGTACATTATTATTATGTATTTGTGTAAGTTTAAGTATGTGTATGTTATATATTTCTAAAATTGTTTGTTAAAATTGTTTCTGAACGTTATAGACCATGCATCTACTCAATGTTTCTATTTAGTCCTATGGTTAACTGATAGAAAATGCTTTGTGGCATTAAGACCGCCATTAGTACTATAGTTTGATCGGTGCCATAAAGCTGAAATAGATAAGTACACAATATGGATCCTTGGCTGCGTCCCAGGTTGCGCTTGTCAAATAGTGCCCACTGCCCGGCCCGAGGCCACACAAGGTCAATTTAGACGTCGTCCACTTCCAGAATAACTCCGAGTGCTCGAGGCTTAAAAAATAGTGTCAGCCCTCAAGTTGAGTTGCGTTTGAAGTCTAACGAAACACCCCTCCGTCTCCGGACAATGAAACTTATCTTCCTCTCCGTAATGGAAATGAAAGGCTGGCCCTCGGTGGAAAACAATTAGGCTTAATTTTATGGAAACGAGTCCTTTGTCGCGGGGAGTGATTGGAATTGTAGACAAAAGAATGTTCAATAAAAAATTGTCTCCCGTCAATCAGGAAAAATATTGTGAAATGTAGACACAAGGTTTGTTAATGTCGAGAGCAATTTATGAAATGCTTACTTTATTGTAATGTTCACGAGGGCGGAAGATGTAAAAACCGGCCAAGTGCGAGTCGGACTCGCGCACCAAGGGTTCCGTACAAACACTTTCCATCCCTAAGTGGTTAAGTTAAGTTTGCACCTGGTATGTATAGCGCCCCATATAAATTAGGTGCAAAGTTAGGTATTAAAAAAACTACTTACTAGATCTCGTTCAAAACAATTTTCGTTGGTAGTTTTTATAGTAATGTACATCATATGTTTTTTTTAGATTTTTCATTTTCTTATTTTAGAAGTTAGAGGGGGGGGGACCAACTTTTTTCCACTTTGGAAGCGTCTGTCACGCAAACTATTCGGTTTAGAAAAAAAATATTTTAGAAACCTCGATATCATTTTTGAAGACCTATCCATAGATACCCCACACGTATGTGTTTGATGAAAAAAAAAATTTTGAGTTTCAGTTCTAAGTATGGGGAGCCCCCAATATTTATTATATCTTTTTTATTTTTGCATCAAAATCTTAATGCGGTTCACAGAATACATCTACCTACCAAGTTTCAACAGTATAGCTCTTATAGTTTCGGAAAAAAATGGCTGTGACATACGGACGGACAGACAGACGGACAGACGGACAGACGGACAGACGGACAGACAGACATGACGAATCTATAAGGGTTCCGTTTTTTGCCATTTGGCTACGGAACCCTAAAAATGACAGCTCTTTACAGGAAACGAATGTTGTCAAACGATTTTTAAGGGTTTGGGATACAATTGCCGGGTAACGTTTGAAGCTACTTACATACTCGTAATAAATTATTAACCGCCGATTAATTATTTTTGGAGTTTACTCCTTAAGAATCGATTTTCATATATAAGCCCGGGGTATGAAAAATATGGGGTGTAAAATCGAACGTATCTGCCATGCTAATTTAAAAAGTCGTATCTCAGTATACGATCGGGGTAAAAATACGACTTCGTAATTTAGCAGGTTATGCGTTAAGCGTTATAGACTAAGATCCCGATATAAAATAACCTTCACCGAGATGTTTATTTGATGAAATGTATTTTATATTTAATTTAATATGTCAATAATTATATTGCATATGGGTTGCCTAACAAATTTTAGTCCAGGGTATGTTTAATTAATAATAATAAAAAAATTGTTTTAAACATTTCACCGGTTTGATTAATATTAGATAAATTCTATACCAATCGAAAGTATGAAGCCCATAGAATATGCAAACGTTAGGTTGCCTATTCTTTTCCCGTCACAACTATTGGGTAGCCAGGTATAAACAGGTAAATCTATACCTACTAGCATTTTGCAAAGGTCTGATTGTTGAATTGAAATTAAATAAAATTAAAGATTATTTAATTATGAATTTATCTAATAATCTAATCGGTGAAAGGTAAAAAAAATTTTTTTTAATTATAAACTAAACATACCCTGGAATAAAATTTGTTAGGCAACCCATATGCAATATATTTATTGACATTTTAAACTAAATATAAAATACATTTCATCAAATAAACATCTCTGTGAAGGTCATTTTATATCGGGAGCTTAGTCTATAACGCTTAACGCATAACCTGCTAAATTAAGAAGTCGTATTTTTACCCCGATCGTATACTGAGATACGACTCTTTAAATTAGCACGGCAGATACGTTCCAAAAATATAAGTATTGCGAGTATTGACGTTTGGTTGTCAAAGGCGACGACGGTTGAAAATTTTATCAAATTTTATTTTATTTATAAGTTAATTCAGTTTTAGAGTCCTTTTCGCTGTTTTTGCGATGAGTGAATCAAGTCGAGGTGTCGTGAGTGATACGTCACTTTTAGAATGTGGGCAGCGGGCAGCTCCGTCGTGGCTATCTGAAGTGGAGTTTGATAATAAGGCAGGGCCGAGTCAATCGGATATTGTATCGGACGCTGAGTCCATGTCGGATGTGCGGCATATAGCGGTGAAGCGTGCTTGTGGTCTGAGCGACGAAAGCTGTGGTTGTAGTGATAGTTTTATCACAATAGGCAGGAAACCTAAACGCTTGCGGGGTTTAGCAACCGCCAAAACGCAGCTGGAGCCGGACGGTGTGCCTGACAAGCTATTTGAAGTTATATAGTGTCAAAAGAAGATTTACCGAAACAGATTGGTTTGGCAAAGTTGCTGCAATTTAAGGGTATAAAAGGAATTTTATCCGTCAAGTTTATGGGTCCACGTAAAGTTCGCATACAGTTTAACTCTAAGGATGATGCGGAGAAGCTTCTGGCTTCTCAGGAGTTTAACAATGAGACGAGACGTTCTTATTGGTCTAATATGGCATGCTGCACTTATGGAATTATAAGGCAGGTTGAATTGGAGGTTGAGGAAGACAAATTTTTAAAGAATATTGAAGGGTCTGAAGACATTTTGTCAATATGTAGACTGAACCGTTTGGATCATGATGGGCGTTGGGTTAAGGCTGAAGCTATTCGTCTGTGTTTTAAGGGAACTTCTTTACCGCCATATGTTTATGCCTACGGTTGCCGATTTAAGGTAAATCAGTACACTTTCTCGGTTACCCGATGTTCAAGATGTTGGAAGTTCGGTCATCTGAGCAGGTTTTGTCCTACTACTAAAGTTACTTGTCCGAAATGCGGCGGGGAGCATGCCAATTGCGAAACGACTATTTTTAGATGCATTAATTGTAAAGGCAGCCATATGGCCTTAGATAAGTCGTGCCCGGTTTTTGTGAAGGAGTAAGAAATTCGCAGGATTATGTCTGCTGAGGGATGTATATATAAACGGGCTTTTTGGTTGTATATGCAAAATAAGGAAAAAAAGGATACGGATGTTTGTAGTCAGGATGCACCATCTGTTTTTGAGAATGACTTAAGTTTTGGAAAGTCATATAGAGATGCTGTTTTGTCGAAGCCGTTACAATCTAAAGAGTCTGAAGATTCTGTCTGTCAGGCTGAGGTCCAGCGATCAGTAAGTCAGTACAGATTAGAGAGCGAGCCACAACAAGAGGTTCGTAAGCCGCGGAAGTCAAAAAGAGTAACAGATGTGAAGAGATCCGAGTGTCTATTGGTCAATCAGCCTACTATTGAGCGGGCTGATATGGAAGATCAAAGACAAAATAAGGACAAGTAGAAGAGACGTATAACTTTTGAAAGGCTGGTTGAGAAGACGAAGGATATTTTGTTTTCTACCGAAAGTTGGGAGGAGAAGTTCAAAACGCTGTTTGGAGTTGTTGTTAAGGAGATTTTGGATTTATTTAAGGATTTTTTTAAGGAAGGTGATTTTGTACGTTTGTTTTTGTCTAATGTAAATGGCTAGGTCTAATACCAGATCTTTCTTGAATGTAATGTTCAATTCAATATTGGCGGAACCCTTATCGGAATCGGCTAAATTTGTATACAGTTTTTTTATGTAAATAGTGTATACAAATTTAGTTGTTTTCGTGTACATGTTATTTTTAAGTTTATACGGTTTATGTTTTTATTTATCTATGTCTTTTAGATGAATGATGTTGTGTATTAGGCCTGCTGGAGCTGGCATGTTCATAAAAATGATCAAAGCTCCTTAATTAATAAGGTCGTATCCTTGTATGGATTTCATAGTAAGATACGGTTTTTTTTTCCGTAGCACTGCAGACTGTAGTAACTAAACTAGCCGCTCGAGGGCGCTTTACATCACGCTTCCTTATTTAGTTACTACTCATGATCTCTCCAATTTGTTAAAAATGAATCGGAAGTAAATTTTCCTTGTAAAATATTGTAATTTTGCTGTATATTATACTCGTATATTAATATTTTGTAAGTGCCTACCTTCTCGTTCTTGTTTGCAGCACCCAACAGGGTACATAATGTGATACTTAAACTATTTACTAATCATTATGTGCAATAAACGTATTGAGTATTGAGTATATATTTTATAATCGTTCTTAAGGCCAGGCGCGCACCACGATTTTAGTCGCGCGATAATTTTGTCGCATAAATGCAAGACATGGGTTTATATGAGAGTGCGCGCACCACGATTTTCATAAACCCAGAAGTACGCTTATTTCTACGACAAAATTATCACGCGACTAAAAAAAAATCGTGGTGCGCGCCTGGCCTGAAGAGTAAACTCCAGTCATGCGTCGGAGCTGACACACACACTTTTTTTTAATTTTATTTATGTATGTTTAAGTATTATGTGTATATTATGCATTTCTAAATGGTTTATTAAAATTGTCTCCAAACGTTATAGACCCTGCACCAACTCAATATTTATATTTTTAAATTATTGAATTACTTATTGCCTGAGCGTTAGAAGTGTAGGTACCTACACTTTCGCTAGATGATTTTATACATACCATTGTCGTAGCTGTTTTGTATAAAAAGGTATTATCGTTTTCTATCCACCATTCTTGGTTAGCACTTTGCTATCGATATACAATTTAATTTTGAAGGATGGCCCCAACTTGATGAACGAAGTTGCCACAGGAGCGGGGAGAGATGCTGATTTAAGAAAGATACGTGCATATGGAAAAAGTATTGTTTGCGTTACTATCGTTAAGGTTAGATACTTTCATAAATGTTCTGTATTGACAAATGGCCATCCATAGTAACACCATCTATTGGCACAGGTTTCCCCATAAGTGTTTATCTTTCTTAGATAGTACATGTACGTGAATGGGTTATAATTTGGTCCTAACTACAAAAATTGGAGTCCGAATTGTCGGTTGTCGATGCTCCTGTCACAATTGTCACAATGTGCCGTCTTATGTTTTCGCAGTTTACAAAAAAATAATAGTCTATGACCCCATACAGTCTGCCGGCTGCACTGGTGTTAGCTTGCTCACCTCGTCCTCGTGGTACCAGAAGATGTATGCGGGCGGCTCGGGGCTGAACTGGATGAGGCAGGTCAGGTTGATGGTGGAGCCCATGTCCACGTGCAGGTCCGGCCCGCCCAGGATCCGCGCGGAAGGGACTGAAACAGAACATTAACTTTCAGCTAATGTCGATCATATTCATATTCATATAATTATAATTATAGTACCTACATAATGTGACTATGAAACAATAAAATATACTTGTATTGCGACAATCTGGGTGTTTTTCTCTGTTTCGAAGGCTAAAGTCCACATTTAGGTACTAGGTATTAGTTTATCAATTGTATAAAGACGTTTGAATATGGTTATAATTTTGTTTTCCAACATTAATAAGAGTTCCTCTAATATCTATAGGACAAAACATTTAATGTCTGACAAAATGCAATGGTTCTGCTTCTGCTAATTGATGTTAGATGTTTTCCAGCAGTTTATTCTGTCTTTTCGGGTGTTATTATAGAAGACAGTCCAAACATCTCTATGATAATTCCAACCACATTTGGAAGCACCTAGCTTGCCTGCGGGCCCTGCGGCCTATGAAAACACTAAGCAGGTTTATGCAGCCGCTAAAACATGCAGCTCGCTCAAGTAGCTCCCTATCCAACTGAAGATCAAATTTTAATCCAAACTACAAAGCTAGAATTTATTGCAACTGTTAAATATTTAAGCGACACAAAACGACACTCCGGCGATGCCGCCGGTTGCCTGCAGCGCTCAGTTTCGCTGATGTAGACTTTCAACACTCGTATTAAGAATGCAGATTATTGCAGCTTCTCCATCCCCAACAATAGAACAACAACTTTCGGTGCGACTGTATAGAGAAGGGTTTACTTCGGCTTAAGTAGTAAATATTGGCAGTAATGCAGAATGCGACGTCGCCGCCGGAGTTAGGGCGCGGATTCGCGCGGGTGGCGTGTGGCCGGCGTGAGCCATTAGTGCACTGAACAATAAAGCTTAGTTAGTGGAGGAAATGCTAATAAAGTTTTAAGTTCCGCAGCGAGCTTAAGACACTCGGATGGATGAGAGGTGACGCGCCACGCGGCGTGGCGAAGGCAATGCTCAAATCACAGCGTCTAATTGAATGTTTTGACTTTCAGTACTTGTGTAGAATTACGGTCCTTTAAATAATATTAAAATAATTGTTTCCCGACACATGTTAAGAAGCGGTGGTAGTCTAGTGGTCAGGGCATGCGACTTTCAATCCGGAGGTCGCGGGTTCGAACCCGAACCCGGCCCGTACCAATGAGTTTTTCGGAACTTATGTACGGAATGTCATTTGATATTTACCTCTCGCTTTTCGGTGAAGGAAAACATCGTGAGGAAACCACCTAAGCCCAATAAGGCCTAGTTTCCCCTCTGGGTTTGGAAGGTCAGAAGGCAGTCGCTTGCGTAAAAACTAGTGCCTACGCCACATCTTGGGATTTAGGTAGCCGATCCCGATTGAGAATTCATTCTCAAAAATGGGACTAAGGCTAGGAGGATGAAGATGTTTCCCGACACATGTTACCCAGTCAGAAAGCCAATAAGTATTAGGACAATTTCAGGCATACCAAAACTGCAACTTTAATTTTCTTACAGATACATGAATCGAACACATCAAATCTGGGTCAAAACATCTCAAGTAAACTAGAAATAACCGTTAGACGATCGATAGCGATCCTAAATACCTAAATACTAATGACGTTGGCTATAGAGCCAACGTCATTAGTATTTAGGTATCTGTGTAGTTTTCTTGAATTAAATCAAATACTTTTACTTTAGTATTTAGTTCGTAAAAAATGACTTACCTACTGTTGAGTTTCTTTCCGTTTTCTTCTCAACAGCGGTATCCTCATGTGAAATGCCGGTAAAAGTGCCCTTATTTAGACAATATACTTTTTGATTTTGATTTTGTCGCGGGTCGCGGAAGGTACGAGTGAGTACTCAATACGGCGTAGCGTTTAACGCTTCTATTATATTATGAATTGACCAATACAAAAGCGGCACCTCCGCCCGCCGCCGAGCACGACTTAATTTGCCACCTGTCCGACCCGGCTTTAATCGGGCGATACGCACCGACCCCCCTCACGTCGAACACCATTTTATTAACGATTTTGATTAGAAATTGAGTCTGAGATGGTGACGCCCTCATCGGTTTACTTTGCACGAACATTGTCACAACTTGCTATAGATCTACCAGACCTGTAAAAAGAGGTATCATAAGATATCTTCAGTTGGGAGTTATGCGGACTTGTGCCAAGGGATGTCCATAAGTGTTGGTCGGCTGAAGGCTGTGACTTCGAAAATCTGCCGACAACACTGTTGCATGTGTCCAGACTGCAATACACGACGAAAGCTGAGGCACGAATAATTGGAGTCTCTTCACAATGTCAACTTTGTTACATTTAGTTTGTGGTGTGGGTGTCAACTGTCAAGCTGTCGACCAAAAGAAATTCTGGTCGAAACGTTTCGTGTTCCAGCGTTTTCACCGACGGTTAACGTCGGGTAACCGACGTGGGTGTCAACCCAGAAGATATATTGCAAGTCGCAGAACTAACGTGCTAAAGTTTTCTTTATATTATTGTTTTATTTTATAAGTGTGCCAACATTCGCGTGACACATATGCGCACTCGTCTTGTTGCGCGCACGCAATTACGCGCTAACGATCAAGATGCGCAAACACACGCGCCATGCATCTTCATCTAAAGTGGTTGCTTTAATAGGCGGATTAACCAAATGGATTACACACTCATTTAAGTCTCATTTTATTTTTCCAGATTTAGAATTGTCGAAAGATTTGTGGCATGCGTCATGCTGCGGCAGACAAAGGTATAGCGTTTGATTAAATATGTCAATACAGTGTTGAAGACTGAACAGAAAATGGCTTCAAACGAATAGTTATGGTTCTGATCTCTGAAACTGGCAGCAATTGTATGAAATTGCAAATATGTAGGTAGTATTAGCTTGAGATCTTCACAAATTTGAATTATGTGTTGTTCGTTGTTACTTACTTATGTGTAAGTTAGTTGACCGGCTTACTATTTTTCTGTTTTGCGCTAAGGTTTACTGGTTAGGTAGATCATACATATAGCCGCTATAGCTTATCCGCATACCTCTCATATCTGCGAATTTAACACAATTTCATAAATCCAGGCACTATACGAGTATAGGTACTCGGTCAGGAAAATATAAGCATTTCAATGTTAAAAATATTTTAAACTTACGATGACGGACATTTGTGCGGGTGCTGGAGAGGCTATCTTACAGTTATTTTAACAATAAATTACGACGAAGAGCGAATACTCGCAACGTAAATTTTTGGTGAGCGAGCTGAAGAACTACATTTACACTTTACATCCTTCGGCGCGAGTGAAGCCGCTGGGAAAAGCTAGTACATCATAACATAGTCAGTCATCAGGTGATAGAACAATTCTTCAGCACAGATATCAAATATGTCACTTCATTACAGTCTGTCAGGAGTGTCATAGTGTCTCTTTGGTCCATGTAGTGTCTGCATTGAGATAATTTTGGCACGGAATGACCTTAGTGGGCTACGCAAAGTTCCAAGAAGTAAATAAATATTATTATTTGAGTTAACTGCGCCGTTTTTGTTTAGGTAGTATCGATTCACATTTGTAGTATTACGCTAAATTCGGTTTGGCAGCTAACGGGCAAACAAACCAAACCACACGAGCCGGTCAATTAGCCAAACCCAGTCCGCCTGGCTTCGGCCGCCGCTGGTCATTAACTCGATTAGCGACCACTGGCATGTACCTAACCGGGGTGCAGTTTTGTCAATCCTGTTTTTTGTGTACGATGATGGTGATAAACAAACGAATAGCCTGGTTTGTGGTAAGTATCAACTGCAGAAGCATCTAACACGTGTTACCGACCCTTTAAGAACATGCTTGAACGTGATTGAAAACCATCTTATACGAGTAAAGTGCTTGTGGTATGAAGCCAGACAACTTCACACTTCACATTAGACGTGTTGAAGTTCAATGTGTAGAACGTTGTGTTCATCAAAATTTAAGTCAACCGAGAAATCGGGCGTTACATTTTCCATGCGGCCATTGAATAAGGATCTTCATTACTTCGACACTTCATTGTTCTTTGGCAGATATAGACGCGGGCTGACGACAATCAGCACGTCGTCGTCGTGACGCCAATTAGCTGAGTCTCGCCTTACACCATTGTCTGATTATACTCAGAACAACAACTCTGAAATAGTGCCAATGTTGGTTGGCACATAAAGCATTGGGTATCAGTATTATGAATTTGCCTTTCCGGGCAAGTCGATGTCCAGGTGTCTTTTTAGCTTTTTACATGACACAGATACTCAAAGCACCGAAGTCGACTTATTTTGGTAATTATTATCGATGCTTCTTCTTCTTCTTTTTGGCGTGGGCATTGACCTTGAAATTACAAGTGTCACGTAGTTGCAGTTGGTGTGAAATATCAGTTACGAGTTTCTGTGTAACTTGCTTGCGTCCGTATATAAGTAGTATACGTAAAGTGCAAAGATATTTTTATCATTGTTAGTCATATCATGGTGAACATAAAGTTCTCCTACTGCATGAGTTGGGCTGAGATTATATCTAGACAGGGAGCGATGACCGTCAACACCCCTCGCTTTATGCCCTTGTGAGCAGACGCGTCAAAGAAAGTGCAAGCCACGCTTCGTTAGGGTCAGCGCCGCGCCGCGACACAGCCGCCGCGGCCGCCGCTAACGATGTCGTCCGCAGAGCCTGGCCATTCTGCTTGACGTGCGTCAGATATTAAATATTACGTTGAAGTATATCATCATCAAAGGTAATTTATTATCAAGAAATTAAACACAGGGATTGTAATCCTCATCAGAATCATGTCCATTGATCATATAAATTTATGTTTCTAGAAAAGAAGGTGTACTTGACTAAGTAAATATCATAGAATAATTTGGCAACGCTATATTGTTAGTAATTGTATTTTGGAGGCGCTGGGTTTTCCGATTCTTTCGATGCAGCTCTAGCTCTGACAAAATGTATTTAATGAAAATGTACATGGTTTTTATTTAACAGTGGCGCAGCGTACACTGAGCTCTTTTCGTATTAGCCTTGCCTTTTACAAGGCCATGAAAAGAGTTCTATAAAAAAAATACTAAGCCACCGGCTTGCCCAAGAATGCTTTCGACGCCGCGTGCTACTGTTAGTTACCATACCACCTTATACTGTATATGCACCTTATACTGGATGAGGTCATGTAAAGGGACCGTCAGATAAAGAGAATACGTTTATACGTACCCACATACGATACGAACAAAAATTAATTTTAGCAGCTTTTTTTCTTTAAGTTAATATTGCGGGTTTTGCATTTGCACAATGCGACGGCGAATAGCTTCTGTAGCATCGTGAAGTGACACTCGTGGGCGTTCGAGAATGGTGGTTTTGCTGAATAGTTCCACGAGCGAGCCAAGGTTTGGCTCGGTTCGGTCCACATTTGAACAAGTAATTAGATTCCACGCAGCACACATCAAAGCGCTTCGTAGCTTACGTCGCTGTACGCGGGGGGAGGGGAGGGGAGGGGAGGGGGCGTGTGACACAGTTGCAACCTCATTAAGCGATGCACTTGGATCGAGTGCAGTCCGCGGGCTGCTGACATTTGCGCATTTTGGGGGTATTCTGCAGCAGGGGGTTGTATATTATTCTCCTTTGTTGAAATCGGAAGAAAACAATTATCAAAATTTAGATTAGTAAGCTGTTCGTTTAGTTGTCGTTAGGATTCTGATGAGCTAACAATGGCGTTTTTTACATTTTCAACTCCGGGACCCCGCTCCGTGGGCGCTGTGCTCGCAAGTTTTTGCTACATAAACGTTTCTCCAGGTTATCGGATACGCTACGAAATCCTTGCATGCAAAAGTTTTAAAGGCATATTCTAAATATGTTACGTGGAGGTGCTTTTGTTTAGAGCCCAGCTCCCAACTAGTACTTAATGCTTGTACGGTAGTTTCGCATGGTGCAGTTACCTTTTTCTTTCCTGGTGTTATAATTTACTGCCTGTCTCGGTAAATTCGAGCATGCGATAAAATCCATAGGTAACAGGCAACAGCTGGCTGCGGCACCGGCACGCCGGGCTGGTCCCGGGACGGGGCTTAGGCTTAGCGCGCACGGCTCACGTTGTTACGCATTAACTAACTTCGATAAGGAGCTTTCCCGACTCACGCGCGCTCGGGCTTCATTCGGCGCCGGCTGCGCCAGCTGACGCCACATTCGATATTTGCGTTGCGATCTTAGCACATATTGACTGCGATAATATTTTCCATTTTCGGGTCAATCCATGATGCCAACTATAAATGTTATGAAACATAAATGTATATGATATGAGTTTAATTTTCTTCGTTTTTAAACCTGTGAATCGATTTCGACGTAATTCTTTACTTCCGTAATAGAAAAAAAATCATAAACATTTTTAAGGCTAGTAAAAACTATGTGGGAGTTTTTTCAAGCAGTATTTTTGTTATTTTTTCCAGAATGCATGGAAATTATATTATACTAGCGACCCACCCCGGCTTCGCACGGGGGCAATGCTGATAAATGATGGATATAAACCTTCCCCTTGAATCACTCTTTATAAAAAAAAATTGCATCAAAATCCGTTGCGTAGTTTTAAAGATCTAAACATACATAGGGACGGACAGACAGACAGCAGGAAGCGACTTTGTTTTATACTATGTAGTAACGTGATGTCGTAAGCAAATACTATCACCGTTCATGTTGTAGAAATATCAATTCAAATCTAGTTTTTTTTTCATATTTGCATCGTATATAATTATAGTCATTGTTTCTAATGTAGGTATTGATAAAAGTTGATCAAAGTAGTCATACATTATCACTCCGTCCATTGAAAACCAAAGTCGTGCTCGTATGAGAGCTCCGAGCGAAATCACCGCGGCGCGGCGCCGGGACGGGATACAACGTCGTTCGCGGTAAAAAATATCCCACCAAAAACATTTCATGTAAAATTGACGGCCAAGACTCACATTCTCATAACGCTTTCGCTGTAAAAAAGTTATCAGATCCCAGGAAAAGCCAAGCCCCTAAGCCCCGACTTTACTAACCCCACCACCTTGGTTTAAAAAGTATGGCATCAACTGGCTTCAAGCCCCTAAACCCGGAGTTTACTAACCCTACACCTTTGTTTCAAAAGTATGGCTTGGCCGTTTCATAGACTACCGTAAATAAGTCCAACGGACCGTCTGGCCCATATGGTATCAAGAAACTCAGTTTATGTCTTTGATAATATATACTTATAAACTTAATTCCTTACGATATGGGCCGGACAGTCCGCTAGACTTATTTACGGTAGTCTATGAAACGGCCAAGCCATACTTTTGAAACAAAGGTGTAGGGTTAGTAAACTCCGGGTTTAGGGGCTTGAAGCCAGTTGATGCCATACTTTTTAAACCAAGGTGGTGGGGTTAGTAAAGTCGGGGCTTAGGGGCTTGGCTTTTCCTGGGATCTGATAACTTTTTTACAGCGAAAGCGTTATGAGAATGTGAGTCTTGGCCGTCAATTTTACATGAAATGTTTTTGGTGGGATCTCATTTCTTTTTGTAAGGTGCTTTAGTTTTTTTAATTTTTTTGGGCTGTAGGGTTTCTTGAGCGTCAACTGAAGTAGACAATTGTGTATTTAAGAAATACTTAAGTTTAGCCCCATATATATATACACTTTTATCCCCTATTATGGGAAACCCATACAAACTTCCATCCCCTTATTTAAAGGGTGGGGGGTGATTTTTTAAAAGTCCTACAATATGTATTTGATTTATAACAATGAGTCCCTATAGGTTTCAATTTTCAGACCTGTAGTATCAAAATTTGCGGAAGTTTCATACAAACTTCCATCCCCTAGTTTAAGGGGTTGGGGGGTAAACGTTCCAAGTTTTAGAATTATTTTGTTGTTTGTGTACTAATACTAGCTTACATACCAAATTTCAGCTTTCTAGGTCATCGGGAAGTACCCCAGAGGTTTTGATACGTCAGTGAGTGAGTGGCAAAATCGGCGTATTTTAGGTACCTATAAAACCTAAAGTATAAAAGCTAGATCAATTAAATTTTGTACATTTTATATGTTTGCTAACTGCATCTTAACCTGAGAATTTGGGCACTCTAGTGTTAACTGGGACGAAACTATGATGGTTTGAATATGAGACGAAACGGTTCGAGAAAAGGTAGGTAGTGCCCCCTTCTTTTTTGTTCGTCTTGGCGGGGGCACTACCGTGCCCCCAGATGACAGAGCGGTACGAGGGGCTGTTTGAGCCACATATACAGCGCACTGTCCTCACGCCGCGCCAGGGGACACTCACGCCAGGGGACCTAATATTCTGCTAAGTGCGGGGCTTTCCTGAGGGCACTTTATTTCATGCAACATCAATGGAATTTGCAGAAGCGTATGATCCATACTCAAAAAATATATTGTGACAATATCATAGGAATCACGGGTACAACAAAAATATATTTGAAAAATGAATTTCATGTTTGTGACCGCCTAGCTGGGCCCTGGTGCGGGCCACATTAGATGTCAAGATCACCGCTCACCGCCCGGCGAGCTGACTGGCTGCTGCATTATTAGCGCATTCACCATAACAGCATTAGGCAGTATTAAGTTATTAAACAGTTTGTTTCATGATCAGATCATGATGCCGATAGGCGTAAAATTTTAGTTCTAGAGGTGTAAAATGTTGCTAAATAGTTTTTATAACGTATAAAGTCACTGAACAGTCGTGTCGCTGTCATGTCTAATTTTGAATTAGAATGTCCGTTCCAAATATCGATGTCAATCAGCCAGTCAGTCAGTTGGTCTACGTCAGGTCGCCACGGAGGTGGGAAGCCACGACAGTCACTAAATATAAAGATTTATATTAAAGTACTCCGCTACCTGAAAGACATCGCTATTTAGCGATAAGATTGCCTCTTGTTTTAATGGATCTCATTTATTTCTGTAATGCATTTGATGTGTGCAATAAAGAGTATTTGTATTGTACTATAGATTTTAGAAAATGACGTTGAGCATGGCCGTAGCCTCTTGAGATATATTTCTTTTCAAGTACGTTCTAAGCTAATCGCTGGACGCTGGTCAGCGCGGGCCACTGCCGCGGCGGCTCAGCGGCATTAGCGGCGGTAATTACCAGCGCGGCGCCGACTGCCGCTTATTAGCGCAGCGAGCCACCCATTCGGACCTATTAACTACAGTTACAGAAAGCCTTAAGAATTTAGGGGCATCTGCGGGAAGACACAGCTCCGATGGCACACTTGAGCAGAAAATTTACCACTGTCAGCTGATTTTTGGAGTTGAAACTTAATCCCAGGTACTTAAGCGTAATGAAGTCAACAGGCTCGCCACACGAGAACAATTTCCAACAAAAATCAATAAATCCACTAGCGCGATTTCGTCAGAGCCGGGATAATTACCGATGCATCAGCCTCAGTCCAATAGAGTTGCCGCCACATTATAACGCGCTCAAAATTTGAAAGGTGCTATGTGTCTGAAGTGTGTCGTCGTTGCGCCCCTTTTTCCACTGGGCGGCTTACTCCGACCCGCCAGATAAGTGCAGCCGCAACTTAATTAAATTCGTTCGATAAATCTCCATTGTAGAGGCCCGACGCCGGCACAAATAACATTAAAGAACAATATCATTCGGCGACGATTCGTCAGCCCGGGTTTTGTAATAATCACCTTAATAACAAACCCCCCTTAGTTTTATGCGTTGGTTTTTCTTTTTATTTGTACATAACCATTACTTGCCTGTATATGGAAATTTGGTTTTTTTTTTATTTATAGTTTATTTTTAATTTTTAGTTTTTTTTTATCAAAATAGCCATGCATTTAACCTCGATTGCACTTGATGTTAAGTGACAATAAGGCCTAAGGCTTATTTTAGGGACGTTTTATTGTTTTTTTATTGTTATATAATAGTATGCATTATTAATATTTGTGTAATTGTGCGTGCACTACACAAACAGCTGACTACGATGTTCCCGCGGGATATTCCTGGAACGGCCATTATTCGAGACTCGTGTAAGCCAATCCGCTTGATGAGACTTGCTTGTTTCGCGGGACTATGTAGTTAGGCACCGTAAAGCACTTTGATTGTCTTTTCAGAGCATTCAAACTTCGCAGTGAAGAAGAACTAAACAAGCTTGTATTTATAGAAAAAAAAACAAATGTTAAAGAAAATTTCTCAAGGATCGTTATTATTTAGCCTGTTGAAAATGCATGTAGCTGTAATGCGATTAAATTACGCTGTAAAGTTGGCATCGAGTTACAAAGTTGCCTCGTCCCTTCGCCTTTGATCCGCGGCGGCGTCTTGAATAGCACTACTTCTGCCGGCTCGCATTCTTTGAAGTGTGTAACTATGTATGCGTGTGTTCATTATATATGCCAGTGAAGAATATATACGAGTGTGCAGATAAGTGGAAGGTCAAAAATGTCATTAAGAAAGCCGAAGCAAGGGTTGGCTTACTTTTCCATCAAGTGTTTCTTTTTGAAGTTTCTATATCCTATTTAAAATCATTCTCCAATATTTATTATTGATACAGGGCATTTTTTTTTCTTTGTAACTTCGATACGTGCAGAGAAACCAAGACACACATCACATTTCACATCGGGAAACGTTCTCGAGAACGGCACAGCTCTATGTCAGTGTAGTGGGCGTGCTCGCGTGCATATAATGTACATTCATAAACAGACGTGAGCTGGCATTGTTGATTTTAGAAGAGTTTTTCAACTTTCAAATAGATTTCGCAAAAACATGCACAGGCGTCGCGGAGGAGCACGCGATCTGGTTTTTGTAGGTATATCCAAAAAGTTTTCTTACGAGTTTCTCTGGCACGCTATCGCCTAACAATACAATGTTGATGTTTATCGTAGAAGGTTGCATGACATAGGTAAATTTGTATAAGTACAGCATTTTAAAGTTTCCTTGCAATCCGTTCAAGAGTATCTCATTTCACTCATTTGATTCTCCCACCCACGCGTGTCCGCGGTGTGGTGCGGGGCGAGGGGCGGCGGTAGATTACGGCAAACTTTTAATTGTGGCGCGGTTAACGCACACCCGCCGCGCGGAGTTGTCTCGTGTACCGTTTAGACAAACAATTTGCCCCGAAGCATCTCCGCGACTCCACGCCGCGCCGTGCGAAGGGTAAGGGAACGGCTTTTTACCTGACTTTGGAATTTCATTATTGTTCATGAAGGAGAAACAGATTTGTGGGAAAAGTTCATAAAATGAATTATTTTGTAGAAAAGCTTCACACTTGTTTCAGTGTTTCATCGCTGCGACACGCTACGAGTATGAAATAAATATAAGTTTTTACTTAGACAACATGACAAAAAGAACAAAATAAATCAATAATATAAAAAAGTGATACAATGGGACAGTCGCTCACATAACCGACACAAGGGTATTTAAAACATTTAAAAATACTTAATCGTGATTTTTTCTGCCAATATTATGTTATTTCTATTCAAAATTACGAGCACTCTCTAGATTCTAGAATTAACTCAGACGTTTCACATAGGTACCGTCACAATAAAATAATTGTATTTATTTAAGCACCGCTCACAAGCTGCATGCAACATTTTAAGGGTAAGTTGTGTCTGTCAAAAACATCAGATTTATAAGAGTGACGCGGCCTATGGTCTTTGCTTGGTGACCGAGATTAATCTGTCAGTGACCGAGTTCCCGCACAGATGCGGGTCGACAGCGATATCAGCGCGTCTCTGCATTCTTTTTTCGTTTATTCTGTTTTCCGGTAAATTACCGGATTACCGCTACATTACCGCGCCCACCGTTAAACTCCCACCAACTTGCTGAAGTAGCTATCATTGTTTATGAAGATCACCATCATCGTTACAGTAGCTTCGCGGGGATCCTCGCACTAGGTTATAATTTGTAAGTATAAGTCTGCCCTCAGTCATGACACATTATCATTGTCCCCAATGTTGTAACGATTTCATTTGATAGAGCTCCAATTGAGAGTGATTAAACCAATCTTAGTCCGGACAAACCTATTGAATATGCGCAAATAGGAATTGTACCTATCCATTTGCATAGCTACAATTCCTCTTGCGCATATTCAAGAGAATCTATCTAGTCCCGATGTTATAAGCAAGTGCCGTGTTCACTGTTCATGCTAGTGATATACAACTTAGACGATGATCGCACGTAACTTCTTCCTCTAAGGTAATTTGACGTCGTGACGGATTAAGTCTTAACAATAGGTCCCCTAAGTCAATGTGCGAACCTTAACAAGATAAAATAGACTATCTAGGGCACGAATCGAATTATATTTTCTGCAGTCCTTTAAGAGCCTTTGGCGTTCGGCCACGCGCACACGCGCCTAAGCAAACGCTCTAACATTAGGAGGCGATCGATTTTCTGATTAGTTTCAAACACGCTAATTAAGTAACACTTTTGTCCGTCTGTCTGGCTGGGACGGTTAATTAGTTGGCTCTGTTTAATCTACCGTTCAACATGTTTTAGTCTGCTAAAATATGGAACTATAATTAAGTTCATTTTATAGTCCGCTACGAGTGGAGTCTCGTTGGAGACACGGTACAGAGCGGTCGCATCTGTGCAAGCCATCCCGAACGACCCAAAAACGCCACTTAAATCTTTGAGCCAAAACAATAGCCCAACGCGAAACAATAGTCCGGCCGTCTGTTCGTTCCAACCCCGTCATAAATTTCAAAATTCTCACCGCGCGTTCGACGTTAAACTTGAAAGATTAGTTTAAACTAACCTCCACCGCGTTCCCTAAATACCTCATAACCAAAACCATTGGGTTTATACATAGTGCAGTGCGTCTAGATAACAAATAGCCTAAGTAGTGAGTGCAAACCTAGTGCTGGAGGCAGAAACTGCCGAGTAGAGCACAAAATAGGAGTAACCACGCTGCGCGCTGCATCAATTATTGACGACACAGCGGCCCAAGGAGATCTCGGTGAGCTCTTTCCATTATCTATCACTTCTTACTTAATGTCAATTCGAAATTGAACCATTAAATACCTTAGATATCAGAGTTGAAAAGCTATAAAGATCAGATCAGATAAGCACGTGCCTAACAGACCTCGTCAGGTCCTCGGCAAATTGCACCTCAAAAATTCCCCCAACCTCTTTAAAACCGCCACACTTAGGTTCTATACCTCTACGAAGGATCTGTAATCTAGATGCACTGATCAACTCCAGGCCCTAATAAACTAACAAAGATATTAAAAGCAGATTTTTATATATAAACTTTACTTCACTAATAAATACATCGCTAAATCACAAATCAATAGAGTCCTAAACCATTTCTTTTATTAAACTGACCGAAGCGCATACATACATAAATAACCTTCACGAACGACGAACAGCTATAGTCGAGTTCAACGCCAGAAACAACGGGGCCAAGAATTCCAATCCAAAAACGTCGGTTCGCTTCGCAAACAACGAGTTAAAGCTAAATCTCATGGCTCATTAATTGGCGAAACTAAATCTAACATAAACTGCTACCTATTACCACGCGCCTAACACAACTCCTAAAATACATACACACATTATTATATTATTATACCATCACTTCCAACGCAATTCACAGAATCTCGACGAAACTTGGGTTATAAGACATAATCAAACAAAAATATTCTTTGTTACAACCCACTCACAGCAAAGCACATGGTCAGTCCGGCAAACACCCCGTTTTATTGCCAACCAAAGCAGCTCGACATCAAAAAAAAAACCCCTTGTTAGAGCACTACGCAACAGACCATTTTTTTATCTAAAGCGCACCGCTTCTTCGAACGAAACATCATCTGGCGGCCACAAGTCACCAAAGAGAGTCTGCCAAGCCATATAACAATAGCAATTAAGTAGTAGAAAGTTGACGCAAGTTTGAAAGTCAGGATATCGATCACAATAGATATTAACTACCTAAGTCACACTGGAGCACAAAACAACACAGCCGGTGTGCATTAAAAACAAACACTACACCATATAACAATAAGTAAAATACCTAGCAACACACATAAACACCCCCGACAACACCATCCACTAATAACCTAGACTGTAAGCTCTCCCCACAGCGCGCCTCTAGATAGCAGGACACGACAACAATCTACAAACATGGAAAGCAAAACGGCAATAAAGAATATACCCGGAGATGGTAACTGTCTTTTTCGAGCTATCGCCTACCAAATCAACGACTTATTTGGATTAACGCTTGATTATCAAGCAATCCGCAGAGACCTCGCACGATATGCCGATGTAAACCAACATGACCAAACAATGCGAAATGCGAGATCATAAGCAATATTGATGTCAACAAGCCAGACCAAAATGAATAAATTAAGAAATATTTGACTTTGCAAGATATCTGCAGCAGAATACTACGGCATCAATTTAATAGTATTTCAAGGCAACCCACTAAAATAAATAATACACTTTACCCCTAAAACACCCAGCGACGCGGTAGGCGCCATGGCCTGGTCTACAGTCACAACCACTACGATTGTTTTGAAACCCACCTGAGTGTAAACACGACTAATAACACACAACTCACGCGAGCAGAAATAAACCTAAATACCGGAACGCCAGAGAAGATAGCAGACGCAACTGGATACCGACTGTCACGACCTAGGCCGCACCACCCGGTTCACAACCCAATATATAGAACTAACGTGGCAACATGGAACGTTAGAGGAGCAGCAAAACCTTAGAAAAAATCAGATATTGATACGTTACTAGAATCGAATTCAATACACATCGCACGCTTACAAGAAACTCACCTGAAAACCGGAACTCATGAGTCCGATAACTACAAAGGGAGTGTAAGCGGAAATAACTCCAACAGAGGTCTGGCCATCCCTATTAGAAAAATGTCGGGCTTAAAATTAACTGGACAAAAACCAATTTGAACGACATGGCAGCATCAATCGACGTTGATAACAAAACAACCTTATTCGTCGTCGCAACACACTGGTCAAACGAAACATCAGCAGCCACAAACGACCTGTCGCGCCTACTCCGATTAATAAAGCTCAAGCCAAAAAACCCGACCCTAATCGTTCTTGGTGACTTCAATGCACACATCGGGTATAAAGATGCAAAACACTACGCAACTGTCATCGAATGGGTAAAAACCTATACCATCCAAACAGCAAGAGTAATGGGGAAATACTCACTGACCTAATAAGAATCGAGAAATTCCGATTGGAAACGTCATTCGGCCGAAGTAGCTCTAAAGTAACCTGACAATCAGACAGTAAAAAGTCACAAATAGACCACATAATGACCCAAAACAAGAGCGCATCCAACTTTAGCTTCATCAAAGGCCAGCACACGCCGTTATCAAATCATAAAATCATATGGGGCGAACTGAAACCACAAAAATCGAATAAGACCAACATAAACAAAACCTCGCGAGATAAAACCTCAGACGAATTACAATCCTTCAACTACAAGACATTAGACTACAACATACTCCAAGATAAAACTACAAAAAAGAAATATCAGAACATCGCACAAGAACTGGCAATGGTACAGAAACGTACAAGAGAAACCCACTCCAATGGCAAGAAATCACGGAGATAATGAAAACCTCAGCGAAAAGAACAATCAAATTTCATCCAAAGTACTCAAAAGAACGCAGAGTAGCGCTAGCAAAACTGCAACAAGCAAAATTCAGGAAAACTCTACGCCCAAGTGACGTAACACGAATAAACAACCTCAGGGAATGCAGACGAAATCTACAAATAATTGAATCAACAGAAGATGAAAGGGAATGCAGAATATTCTTTAAGGGGCTAGCAAATACCCATCCGTCAAGGAGGACGAAAATCACCTACGACTTCTACAGACACGAGGTCAAGGCAAGACAAAAATCAGAAAACACGTTTATCCCAATGTCCACATGGGAAGAAGAGCTTGCTAAGTCAGAGGGCCCAAGCATTGAGCAAATAAGCGTCGAAGACACAATAGATCTAGAACCGGAGCCCACGCTAGATGAAATAAAGCATATTATTTAAAAGATGCGTAATGGTACGGCCCCTGGAATAGATCAAACGGTGACTGAGCTATTTAAAGCAAATCCAGACGAACTCACCAACTAAATATTAACGCAAATGCGGGCAGCGTGGACAACGAATACCCTGCCGGAGACTTGGACACAATCAATCCAAGTACCGCTACCAAAAACAACGAACCTAAAATCTATAAATGACTACAGACGAATCTACGCTAATCTACTACTACTGAGACTGGATGAAACCATTGACGACCTCGAAAGCTACTAGGCAGCATTTCTGAAAAACAGATCTACCGACGGTCACATGTTTACTCTACGCCGAATTCTAGACGAAGAATGGAGAGCAGGAAAGAAAACTTTTGTCCTAGCAGTCGACCTAGAAAAAGCATTCGACACAATTGATCTCAACGCCATGAGGGACATATTACGCACGCGAACAAACAAGGCGCTAGCCAATCGTATAGTTAAAGCCGCGATGAACGAATCTACCTGCATCAACAACAAACCAGGTGGATTAATAAAGGCAAAAGCGTCAAGCAGGGTCGCCCTCTCTAAACGCGACTATTCACCATCGTAATGGACGACGTGTTCAGAACACTAGAAGAAGAAATGCCCTTCGTAAAATTCAACCAAGGCGAGGAAATACAGTTACCGATTATCTTAGCTTTTGCGGACGACGTGATATCGAAAGGCCTCCAACAACTAAATTAGATACATGCAAAGGCCAAAACCTTTTTCGAATCAGTGGGTCTAAAGGTGAACGAGCCAAAAACAAAACTCCTAGTACGAGACCCAATAAACGAAAACAGCAGAAACTTCATTAACCTCACCGGGACAACAGTTACTCCAGTGAACGAAATCCGCTACTTGGGTACCTACATAACCTCCTCCCGCAGCAGAAAAAATACGATCAACGAACGGTGCAAGCAAGCGATAAGAAATGCAAAAGCAGCCCATATGTACTGGAGGGAAAAACTATAACCAAAAGGATAAAATTCCTTCGACTATGCTACTACGGACACACCCTGCGACGCCCAAGACCCCACTTGCTGCATTCCGCGTACCGACACAAAGCGCAAACACTCAAAGTTGGCTGACCCAGCTTTACATGGAAAAACTCGTTGCACCAGGATATGCAATACTACGACATGAACCCCTCTGAGTGGGCAGAACTTGCATCAGACAAGAACAAATACATCACGGCAGCCCAAAAAATCTACCAACTACAAGAAACCGACAGGGAATCGGAGGATGAAAGTCAGACCAACGAACAGGAAACGTGATACCCCGATGGCTATCCGGTGAACACGACAAGCAAAGACGCCAACGAGAGCACGCGACAACTCACCAACGCTCATCCCCGATGCTCTACCCCACCTCACCTAACTTCCAATATTGGCTCAAGGTTGCATAATCGGCTGATTGTGGTCGACCGGTTGCGGCTAGTCGGCCCTCCTATCCCATCCCAGAGCGTGTCACTCCTTATAAATCTGTGCCCCCTGGTGTATCCGGCTTGTCCGGGTCAGGCTACGACCTGGCTGGGTGTGGTGCCTATGTTCATGTTCATGTTCATGTTTTATAGTCCGCTACGAGTGCGAATTTGAAATTTACATTTCACACCATTTCAGTTCTGGATTCTGCGTGTTCGTTCTCGTATTTTAACGACTTTAAATTAAAGTTATAATACTCACATGATACCTAAATCTTGAATACTAATAAAAAAAAAACTTTGATTGAATATACGGCAAACAGGTTCAAAGTGAATAAACATAATATAGAGACGCAAACGATGTTGAACAGGATTCACCCGGTTTGATGCCGGCAGCCGGCGCTGGGATTCAGTGGAAACACATTTAAAAACTAAACAAGTCACGATATAAAAGATTGCTAGACCTTCGAGTACTTCTAGATTTTAGTTAAACTCTCTAGAACCTTTAGGAATATAATCTTATGTTATACCACTTTACAATATTTGATTGTGCTCTAAAACAAATACAAATACAAATAATTTATTTCAGACTTTAAATCCATAGTGTTAGTGGTACTTAGGGCTATGGTTAGTCTTATTACTATAATTAAGCTAACGTAAATTAAATAAAATGAAAGGCGCCTGGGCATCGGCACGTGCAGCTGCAGATAACGCTGCAGCGGCGAGTCCCAGCGGTGGGCTGCATGCTCAGGATACTATTCGAGCTGCCACGGCATCGATTGAGGAGAGACGCACACCTTTTACTCATGATGGTAAAAAAGCAGTCCGTGTGCGCCTCCGCGAACATTGTCGACGCACTGCAATACCGTGGCAGCCCGAACATCATCCTTTAACTTACATTGATGGCCAACGGTTTAAGGGCGTTATGTTCAGGGATTGTAAAATGCGAGCAAAATCGATTGAAATGACGTATGACCACCGGTGCCGACTCTAGCACTTCCATGAATTATGCTCGCATTTTACGAACCTTGATTGTGATTAAGATCTTTTGCCATCGTTTAATAAGAACCAAATTTAAGAGATTCGGTTTGTAAGCTTCAGAAATTAGGAATGGAACTGCATTTTCGTTCGTAGATCGAAGGGATGAAGATTTATGCACTTCAATGATGGAGGCCAGGGTAGGGAGCGTCACAGTACTACTCTTGAGTGGAGTCCTCGACTTTCAAAATAGGCAGTTTTGTGATTGTGTAGCTATAGGTAGGTATATATGTATTATAATCAAACAAATATCTAAGTTGCCACAATCCAGTGAAAATTCTTATTCCATAATACCTTCGCTTTCTGACGAATATTCGTACGAATACCATATTCACATTATGAACAGTCCACTCGCGGCTTAAGCCTGTTGCTCACGCGCCGCCGCGTGCCTTAATCAGGCTTATTATCAGCTGCTGCGTCTTTTGGAGCCAATTTTATTATAGCCGCCGGGTCACTGCGCAGCGACACCGACCACCCGATACACGCATGAACGGGGCAATTGCAATTTTTCCAGCATCTGGCAGACGTCAAGAAATTCATATCGGTTGCTTGATATCGGTTGGTCGTGTATGAGCGTTTCCACGAGATATATTTTACAACTATACATTTGAATACTCTTCACCCGTCTGCGGGTCGATTGAAATGAGAGAATAAATCGTGTTTATAATTTGTGTTATATGTAGTACCTACTAGCGACCCTACCCGGCTTCGCACGGGTTCAATGTTGATAAATATACTATGCATGTATTATACATTTTATAAACCTTCCTCTTGAATCACTCTTTCTATTAAAAAACCGCATCAAATTCCGTTGCGTAGTTTTAAAGATCTAAGCATACATAGGGTCATACAGACCGCAGGAAGGGACTTTGTTTTATATATATATATATGTAGTGATAAGTAGCATATTTTTGTTTGACCGTTATTTTATTCTTGTACATTGTGTGGTGTGGAATGTATGTACGAGCATGAATATAGTGTTTACGGATAAACTACATATGTATTAAAGCATGCGTAACGAAATTAAAGCATTGAGTGTTTCATTTCACTTTAATACGACTCAAAATAAATAAAGTGTTTTAAATTGGTCGCCGCAGAGGTTTCAGTTAACTCAAATAAATACCGAAATGATGTTGCAAAGCTGTTTTTGCTCGGGATTGTTTGCCGACAGCGACAGCGACGGCGACAGCGGTAGCCGCCAGCGGCACCGCTGAGACAGCGGCAGTAAATCAACGCCGCGCGCCGCCGCCGCGCTGTCTAACATGCCTGTGTAGTGCATGTATTGAATCCAGCACATGCTTCTGTATTTCACGCGACATCATAAACATGGTAATTATATTTTGCAGCACTTATTTACTAAAGACTAGATCCTGTTCTGAAGTGCGAAGGGTATTCACAGTCTAGACTAACGCGAAAAATTAATGTGAAATGAACATCCCGGACACTGGAGCATGACTAATGTGCTTAAGACTACAGTATAGCTTCGCGATCCTAACGAAATAGGTATTTACGAAAACGCATGCTGTCGCTCGAGAGCGCTCACCCCCCGGCATCGCGCACAACACATACAAATCGCCTCACGCACACATCGAAGCATGACACAGCGCTCTGCTACCTGCTGCTAGGCTAGTTTGACGATCGGATTGACAAGCGATTGCGATAAATAAAGGTGGACTGTTTTGTTTTCTTGCGTATCTACGGATAGTGAATTGTTGTGGTGTGACTGAAATTCCGATATTATAAAGAAGTATTTTATTTATTTATGTAATTGTTAGTAACGAGTATGTACCTACAAGCTAAATTAATTTTTGATAAATCAGTTTGTTCCCGATGTACCGGTAGGATGTAAATGACTGACATTTTTTATTGTAATATTATTTAGGTATTTCAAAGGTATTTATATAATGAGTTACTGATATTTACGAAACAAAACATTTTTTATTTGACTTTGTTATTGTGTACGAAAGTACATAATTATTATACTTACTTATAATGTGTACATGATATCGGAGTTACTATGTCTTTCTAGGGTTCCGTAGTCAACTAGGAATACTTTTTGACACAATTTTTGTGGTATATGTTTCTAGTGCCTTAGCAATAATTGATTGTGTGGGAATTGTGTGCAAGACGTGTTAAAGGTTTCCTTTTTAAAATATAAAGTTAAATTGGAAGTAAATAATACGGATATTTTTAAAATATATTTTTTTTTGTGTTTTTTTTGGGTACTTAATTTGAAAGTCACCAAAATTGCTTGATGCCACCAGAATTGTTAATTTTGTATAATTATAACAAGCTGTCGGTGAGGGTAATCTTAGCTTAGATATTATGCTGGTAGCGGATTTTATAGCTCCTATCCTTTCCTATATTACTATTTTTTCTTTCTCCTCTGGCACGTTTCCTACAATTTGGAAATGCGCCCATGTGATTCCTCTCCCTAAAACCCCTAATCCGTCGTACTTTTCGCAGTATCGTCCTATGTCCATTCTTCCCGTCTTATCTAAAATCATTGAATCCTTTGTAAATCGACGTCTCTCATCACATCTAAATAGACTTAACTTGTTTAATTCTTTAGCACAACCACCGCATTGGTTAAGATCACCGACGACATTCGTCTTAATATATATATAGAATATAGAAAAGTGACTATATTGGTGCTCCTTGATTTTAGTAGTCCTTTTAACACTGTTGATATACTTCTCAGTTTACTTAGTACTTTAAATATATCTTCAACTTCACTGTCCTGGTTTCGTGATTACCTCTGTTCCCAGTGGGTTCGAGTTGGTGACCGATTTTCTAGCTGGTGTGAACCGTCTGCTGGTGTCCCCCAAGAGGGCATACTCTCTCCATCGGAATCACCAAGTCACTCTCCTCCTCGTTCCATCTCTATGCAGACGATTTGCGGCGACCAACATTGAGGATTTTGGCTCCTTGGTTTCGCAAATCAATTCAGACCTAGAATCAATCCGTGCTTGGGCTTGATCCTTTGGTTTGGTGAAGAATGCTAAGAAGTCGCAGGCTATTGTCGTTGGAAGCCCACATTTTATTTCCAAGCTTTCAGATCAAGCTAAGCCAGTTATTTTCTTTGATGGTACGCCTATACCTTGCTCTTCTACTGTAAACAAATTTGGCATTACCATGGATCAAACTTTGTCATTTTCTTTGGATCTGAGATCAGTGGGAAACTTTTCGCGTCCCTTCATTCATTGAGGTGTCTGCAGAATTTCCTTCCTCTTCATACGAAGATCATGCTTGCCCGCTCACTTTTGCTTTGGTCTCCACAAGTTTGATCATGTGTCTCAATACCGCGCTCAACTTAAATGGCTCCCGATCCGTCAGCGCAGATACTATGTTCTTTGTCTTTTGTATAATGTCCTTGTCATTCCTTCTTCTCCTCCTAACCTTGCAGAGAAGTTCTTTTACATGGCGGATGGTAGTGGCCATCGCCTGCGGTCAAGTGCGAATCTGGATCTATCTATCCCACTGCATAGATCTCATGTTTACGATGTGTTTTTTGCTGTGCGCGCCGTGAAATTATGGAATAAATTGTCTCCCGCCCTAAGGTACACGCAGTTCGTAGCATCACTCAAGGGGAAGTTACAGAAATTGTGGCTGTCAAACAAATGATTACTTGATTAGGTTGCTGTTTTTGTTATAATTATGATTATATTTATGTTATATGTATTTATATAGATATTACGTAATATGTATTACATTGACTGTTTGCCTATCTCTCTCTCATTTGGTTTTTGCATTTTCATGTGTACTATTGTAAATTTATCGTATTGTACATGTTGCTTGGTTTGTCTACTATTTACTTGTGTTTAATACTCATTCACTTGAAGGTTAATTGGAAGAAATCCCTTAGAGGGATAGGTTCGCTTTTGTACATGCTTATTTTTTGCAATGTATTTCTTGCTATTGTGTACAATAAAGTGTTTAGATACATTACATGCAAACAATTAATCTAAATTATTACTTTTGCTATTCATAATTTATTTATTTTTAAGGATGGCTAATCGCAATAAAAAACCAACAAAAGAAGAAGTCCTCGAAAAGAAAAAAATATATTGTTGTTACAAACGAGTTAGTGATTGTATTTTCAGATATTTTGGTATAACTAAAATGATTAGTAAAACATTTACTTTCTTTTAATTTCCAGTAGGCAATTTCATCAACAATTTTTGACGACGCGTTTGGCTCGGTTTGTAGACACCTGCCTACTGAGCGGGCGGTCCCGGGTTCGAATCCCGGCCAGGGCAAATATTTGTGTGATGAACTCGAATATTTGTGCTTGGGTCATGGTTGTTCTATATATTTAAGTATATATTGATCTATATAAGTACGTATATCATCGTCTAGTACCCATAACACAAGCCTTCTTGAGCTTAATTTGGGAGTAGATCGATTTGTGTGAGGTTGTCCGATATTTATTATTTTATTTATTATAAATATTAATTTTTAGCACAAGTAACTAATTTTGGTGTAGATGTACAATTTTGGTGGCCAAAAAATCTAAATGGCAGTCTAAGTGGCAGGCAAATTACTAAAATAATAATAACTTTATAACTATTATGTATAACAAAGGGCCATTACTACACAATATTGGTTATGACTTTATTCGTATTATTGATATGTATATAATTTTGACTCTAAATTAAAAATAAAAAAAGCCACCAAAATTAGGTAATTTTTAAGCTTGTTGCAATTCACCCTGAAACTATACATTTGTAATATAATCATAAAAAATATAGTCCTTTTCAAATATCATGTTTGGTGAACCTGGTTATATTAAGTTTGCACCTCATTTGTATACGGCGCCATACGCATCAGGTGCAAACTTAACCAGGCCAGTTAAGATGGCATAAGTGAAAATTTGTACGGAACCCTCGGTGCGTGGGTGGCTCACACTTGGCCGATTTTTTAAATTAAATTGTAATATAATGATAATCAACCGATCTATCTTTTTCTTGAAACCCAACTAGTGTTAGTAGAAGTTCCTACTCTACTCCCATCATTTTTGAAACAGATTTAGATATCGATTACGCGGGCTAGGATCCTTTTTACTTTTTCATTAACATCCTTGTAAATACGTGATACTTTACTTCCTCCCCCGACCCGCAATCGTGCGATAGAGAGCGTTGCAGCTTGCGACTGACAATAGGTACTTTTTTGATGAAATTTGCGTTACGGGAGAAAACGTTTTCCACTAACTAAATCTTAGCAAATCACTTCGATTTTGATGTCGATCGCTTCAGCATAATATAATCTAGGTTTATAGGTTTCGCTTTTTTAAAAAAAGTGCATTGTTTTAATAATACAAACGGTTTCATTCAACAACGTTTTAATCACAAAAATTAGGTTTTTCAACTACCTTTAAATTAGAATCTATAGCAAATTTTGAAAAAAGGAAAACCTATAAACCTAGTTTTTCACTGTGTCAATAACATACTAAAAAATGATGGAGATTGGAAAATATTTAAAAGTGGAAAAACGTTTTCTCTTTTTGTATGGACGAGTGCGTACTATACTTCCCTCTTAAACATTTTAAAAAAGAATGACCCAGAGAGCATTTAAGTAGCGAAGCTTACTTTACTTTCCAACCAAATAATATAAAAAATTGGGCAAGTGCGAGTCCGACTCGCGCATGAAGGGTTCCGTACCTATGGGTGGAACGAAACGACGTTATTTCCTTTAACTGTGGCATTATACAGGCTTAGAATATTATTTTCTCCAAATAAACTTTATTAATATCTCTCACCGTTTTCCAGTTATAGCATGTTAAACTTTCATACGAAAAAGTGTGTGTGTACAACCCTATTTTAGAGTGCAATGACCTCTTCATAACACAGTTAACTTTTGTAAACAAACTTTTTACAAATTGCCTAGCCATTTCTTATCGGTTTAAAAACCTTTGAAAATACCCTTAAGATTGTTTTTAGACTTTTTAGTTGACATGATTGATAGACGTTACATTGACTTTTTGTATCGTATGCTGTGTGCAAAAATGCCGGAATTAAACGCTAGAGGCTATTTGAATTTGCTTCTTTTGTACGCGGAGTGCGATTACAATACTGGAGAGACTTTGCGCCAATACCGGAACAGGTATCCTCCTCCTCACCCAACACACTCTAGTACGATATTACGCGCTCTTGACCGTGTTGGTAACAATCGTCCTATTGTGCCACGAACGGGTCAGGATGACCAGCGCGGAGGACGCGTTATTCAACATGATGTCAGATTGGAAGAGAGAGTGCTGCAGTACTTCGAAGATTATCCGAGGTCAAGTTCAAGACAAGCGGGCCGACATTTTCGTATGACTCATACGAAAATACTCAGAATACTAAAACGTGAGGGCCGTCACCCTTACAAAATACAAAGAGTCCAGGCATTACTACCAAGAGATTGCCCCGTTCGCGAAGCCTATTGCCGGTGGCTACTGCAAAAGGTGTTAGAAGACCGAGACTTCATCAAACACGTAATATGGAGTGATGAAAGCTTGTTCACACGGAACGGTATGTGGAACAGGCATAACGAACACGTGTATGCCGAAGAAAATCCGTTTGCCTACCGTTATACGGGACACCAGTATCGTTGGTCTGTTAATGTTTGGGCGGCGATACACGGGGATACAATAATAGGCCCTGTATTTCTGCCTCAGACTTTAAACAGACACGGATACATGGCTCTGTTGAGGATAGAGCTCGACGACTATCTGGATGAGTTGACGCTGGCAGAAAGAAGACGCACTTGGTTCCAACAAGATGGAGCACCAGCTCATTCAGTAGTCGAAGTACGTGAAACACTGAATAATGTGTTTGAGGATCGCTGGATCGGCCGATATGGGCCGCACCGTTGGCCTCCTAGGTCTCCAGATCTCACACCCTTGGATTTTTTTCTGTGGGGCACCGTAAAGGACATCGTTTACAAGACTGAGTGTGAGACGGCTGAAGAGATGAGGGAAAGGCTAAGGGTGGCCTTTGAAAGTCTTCGCAGAAGAAATAACCGACACAACATCTTGTCGAGGGTGCATCGCCACACGCGGGCACGAGCAGCGGTGTGTATCGTACGCCACGGCGGTACTTTCGAACACCGGATGTAAATGTAGGTAATTGTAAATACTCCCAAACGTCAAATAATAGTTTAAAAAAACTAGGGTTGTACATACATTAAAAAATAAAATTTTAATCGATTTTCGTTTTTTTATTATTAAAAGAATTTAACTATTGCAGGTCGATTCTACATGAAATACATAGCATTATAGTTTCAGGAATGAACATCGCTTCGTTCCACCCGGTATATATTTATATATATATAATCTATAACAAGTTTGTTGTATGGGAGCCCCCCTTAAATATTTATTTTATTTTATTTTTAGTATTTGTTGTTATAGCGGCAATAGAAATACATCATCTGTGAAAATTTCAACTGTCTAGCTATCACCGTTCTTGAGATACAGCCTGGTGACAGACGGACGGACGGACGGACAGCGAAGACTCAGTAATAGGGTCCCGTTTTTACCCTTTGGGTACGGAACCCTAAAGAAGATTCACTTCCATGTTTTAGATTAAGATGCAAACGCCTTCAATATAAAAAAGCTCTAAAGGCCGTAAACGTGAAATTATCTGAAAAATTCAGCTTCTCTCGGCATAATATGAAGATTAAGATACCTAGCGTACGCTTTCAACTCCGAACGGGTACAACCCGAGTCTCGGTTCAGATTGTCATAAGAATTCTGTGATGAGCCAAAAGTTTTGCTGCCGGGTGTTCTGCGCTCTGCTAAAACATTTGATTGAGTAACTTTTCATCCTCAAAATTTAAGCTTCTATAAAATGACTTTTAAAGTATTGACGTAAATGTTTGTGCTATGATTTTAGTAAGTATATAAAACGACTTATTTTCTCATATCTTATTAACTCATTAATACGTTTTAAATTTTGAGTATCTATGTGTCTGTCCGTTATCGTCATCACTAAACATTTAAGAGCGAAATAAGCTGTCAGTGTAGGAACTTTCAAGTCTGTGTAGCCTTTAGTTATGTGGCATACGTTCTGATTATTTAGGATGGACAGCAGATTTGTCTTGTTGAAATCGATGATAATGAAACCGAGTACACTTTATGTAGAAAAAAAATAACAAACAGTTCTACCAGACCAGCGACCACGAGTCAGACAAGTGATCACCGGACCGCACCCATAATCCTCTGATGGTGTCCCCCGAACTTCCCTCTCCGACTTGTGTTTGAGAACATGTGCTGATATCTAGTTTCAATTTCAAGCCAGATTGAAAACAGGCAACAACAAAAAAAGGATAAACCGCTCCGTGCGTTTTAATAGTTATTTGATTAGCGCCGGCGAAGGGAGCCCCTAACGAGAATTATTATTAACTAGCTGTGCCCCGCGGTGTTACCCGCTCATCCCACGGGAACACTACATTTATTCGGGATGAAAAGTATCCTATGTTCTTCCCCGGGACTGAAACTATCTATATACCAAATTTCATCTAAATCGGTTCAGCGGTTTAAGCGTGAAGAGGTAACAGACAGACAGACAGAGAGACAGACAGACAGACACACTTTCGCATTTATAATATTAGTATGGAAGTATGGATTAACTAGTGAACACTCGCCACAGATACGTGGAGTGGGTCGCACGTGCGGACGTTACGTACGAACAGTACAAGACATGTTTAACTTTCATTCAGGGCAGCTTCAGATAGGTAACATTGTTAAATTACGTTTGTATGTTTATCAGATTCAAATATAATTATAAAAGTTACTTGTAAATTACGAGAATAATAGGGTGTTGTCCCACAGTAACTGATTAAGTTTTAATCGTCAAAGGGTCACGTAAAATAATTGTTGTTTGGTGTAGATCATACTCTAGGGCAAAAAATAAAATCGTAGATATCCCATAGGCGGTGATAATCATAAGAAAAAGCGTTTTTAAGTACCTTCGTAATGTAAACCTCACAAAGAAATCCTTTATATTGTTCTTGCACGCAGACTTTCCGTTATCCTCGCCAGATTGCAATATCTCCTGCTTTGGCCAGAGCGGTAACAATCGCAAGTCGCACCCCACAATAGGGCACTAGGGCGGGAATGTTTGAGTTGTGGAACAAGGGTGCGAGTGCAGTGCGGTGGCTGGAATGCAATTAGTTGCCGACGGACGAGTTCGAGCGCTCGCGAGAAAGGGGCTGCTTGAGAAATATCAGAATATCACCTTCGGAATGCACTAGTGCACAAAGCAACAATTTTAGGACCGGGAATGGAGTCCAGTTACTTTGTGTTTGTGCGTTATTGCCTTTGCGGTAAGTGTACCTATATTATTATAGCGGGACGGTTTGTACCTACGTTATTAATAATATAAGATCAAATAGGTGGTTAATCTACATGAGAGAGGTTTTTACACGAGTTCTAATCAACTAAAAAAAATATTGACATCCCGTAATTACATGTTTTTAAGGATTCGTAAAGGCTTTGTAATTTTGTCAATTTTGCAAGTTTGATTAATAACAAGACTGAACGAATGCGAAGTAATTAAGGAATTTGTCCCCCAGTGTCCCAAATTACCTTTTTGCCCCCCAGTGTCCAAGTCAGGTTTATGACGTAATGAAGTATAAAAGCAAAAAAATAACGGCGTGCTAAAATAAAAATAGACTAGCTCGTTCTGAATTGTTCGCTTCTATAAACTCCCTCTCAATTTATAGATTCGAAAATCCAACGACTCGGGTGTCTAGGGACCTAAATTAGATTAAAGAAAGTAATATTCCAGAATTTGGTATTCCGGGAATTCTGTGCATGGAAATTGCTGGACCAAAATGTTATTTTGCATGATTGCGAATATTTAACCTTGAATAATTTTTCTGGAAAATCCGGGATTATTTTACTACCACGCACCCTCATTAAAGAGACATTGTAATCTTGAATTTATGAATGGACATGAATTGGATGTACTTATATGACTTTACAGCTTTAGTAACTGATTTTCAGGAAGATTTCTTCATATGAATGTTTATGTACGGTATTTAGTGTATTATTACGGAGAAACGGATAGTGGCAGCCAAATATTGGTTTCCGTCATTGACTACAATAGACAAGTAGACATTTGCAGCGCGTGTGAAGGTACTATGAATAGGTATTTATATTTACTTGTAAGTAACTGCTTTTAATTAAAAAGTTGAATTATTCTGGACTAGGAGCATCGCGCCCGGACGATAGCCACTCTCCGAGCGATTGTGAGCGTGTACCCGGAACTCAATTAAAAGTATCCGGGTGCGAAGACTCCTCGAGGGTCGAGCGCGCACAGCGGCGCGGGAGGGCCCTGCGGCTAGCCAACATTACATGGTGTCCATGTACAGTACGGAGACTAGGAACATCCTGACATACACGTTTGTATAAGATTCTTACTTAGTTTTCTTTAGGTAACTATAGTTAGGTGATTTTCGAAGCTATATCTATTTACAAATATTACTAGTGAAACACGAGATCTCACAGAAGAACGCTATACTAATTACGCTATCTTATTTCGATTACAAATGGGTGAAAATAAAATATATAATTACCAGTTATGTACCTAGATCATTTCGTACAGCATTCATATTCCCCCTCGCAACTAGAGATGTGCCTTTCTCGATAACGGGGAAAGAACGTTCTTGAGAACATTTCTCATTACAAATCGGGAAACGTACTCGCCACGCATCTGACGGCGTATTTTATTACGCCGCGAACTAGCAAACACTTAACGAAAACAACTTTTACAACACATATTTCGACCGGTATAGAACCGGGTCGCCCGGTCGACCGACGGCTGTGAAGCCCTGGCGGCGCCGGCGCCGGCGTGCTAGCGAGGCGCATTATCTCTGAGCGAGTTCCCGAACTTCTCGAGAGCGTCCGGTAAATCTCCGATCAGCGGCGGCGTTAGCTCCAGATCACACTTGGAACTTGAAATTTGATAGGTCCGGAATTGTCAAAACTTAAAATTTTCAAATATTGTTAAATTTAAACTAATTTCATTAATTTATTATCACGGAACCTATATTGATAATATAAAAAAGTGAAAGCTAATAATTGACATTCTAAGTATCGTCACCTTGTGGAAAAGTTGACAGTCACGACGTACAAAAATAATAGCGGATGGCGGTACATATTTTTACATTAAAGCGAAAAATAAAAATAAAATAATGGTTTAGGCGGGGTTCGAACCCGCCTCTCCAGCGGATGTCCGGGCCAACGCTGGCGTCGGACCTATTGGACCATCGAGAGCCATTGAATTTTTCAACGGGTGGTGGTTAGGGTGAGTTGCGCAGGTCGTCGTAATTATCAGGGATATCAACCAATTAGAAACATAGGCAGTGAAAACGCCAGTAATCGGATTTGTAATTCACAATACATTGTGTGTTGTATATTGACACAATAGTCGAATAAACCATATATAGTTTCTGGCGTGCCTCTTAAAATACTGTAGCTTTAATGAAAGAGTACAGTCGAGTTCATTTACATCTGCACACTTACGAGAACAAAAATATCTGAACACGACCCTATTGTCAGGAGCATAAAGTAGTGTTCAGATATTTTTGTTCTCGTAAGTGTGTAGATGTAAATGAAATCGACTGTACCATCTTTAAAAGTTTTGCAAAAACAGGATTTCATAATTATGTATTGTAGGTAAGTATAAACAAAACATGTAAATTTTTAAATAGACTTGGTTTCCGAGTGGAATGGAAATCTTCTGAAACACTAAAAGCATGCCATTACCATTAGATTGGTGTTCAGATGCATTACGTTACATTACACTACTTTGCCTCGTGTACGGCCCTGAGCCACGTTTTTTGGCGTGACTGCACTATCAAAGTATTTCACGTGGAGATTTAACCCGGGCTGGTTACAAAGTGCGCCCTCGCACAGAGCACCGCCGCCCGGCGGGCGGTGGGCGAAGCCTGCGCCCGCATTTTAACTGAAAATTACTCTGTTTGTTCTCATACTCTATGTGCACTTACAATGTATGAGATTAAATGTTTGGCGCGAGTCTCGTGACGCGGCCTCGCCGGGAGCCGGGCCGGCGATCGCCGGTCGTCGGGTATCGTGGGATCGATGAATTTAGTTTACAGCGAAACTGGAAGCCCTAGAGGATTACATTAATATAAGGATAAAGTTTACTTTCATGGAGCTTTAGTCCAAGCAGAGTTTTATAACGGCTGGCACAGGAAGTTTTTCCCGCTGTAAAAGTATTCATTAGATATTCCAAGTCTGTGTGCCACTTCCGACGAAAAGCTAACAGCTACTAGTACCCTTTATTAAGGCTTTACACTTTAGCGACGGTGGAGAGGTTAACACGTTGGATCAGTAATCCAGAGGCACCGGGTTTGTATCCCGGTTTCTTCCGCCAGGTTACACATTTCAATTTTTCTGTGTGCTTTGATTGTTGTACCTATGGTTCAATATAAAAATTATGGTGTGCCTACATTACAAATAATGAGACATTACATGTTTCATAAATTTATAATTATAAACATTTTAAAGGCTTTCAATATTTCAATGATTTCGGTATTGAAGCGCCAGATCATAATCTCGTAAAAGTCGCTTCTGCTTCATTCCGTCATTCGATTTAGCTGGAAATTTCCACACGCACAAACTCCAATGAATATTATTAAAGCCGATTTTAAAAACATGCATTTTCGGTTCGTTCGTTTTGCATTCGAATAAATATAAACGAAAGCAGAATGTGCATTTTCCCAGAGCGAATTGTTTCAGTATAAATAAAATGTTTAATACGTATTTCTCAAGGAATTTACGATAGTAATTGTTCATTAAAACTTTCGTGAGACATATTTAATTATAAGCGGTTTACACTCACAAAGTATCAGCAGTGACGAGTTTGCCGCGGCGGTGTACGGGCAGCCGTCCCTGATGAAGGGCTCCATAAGTCCATATGAGTTCGAAACATGTCAGGCCGTTCCTGACAATTTCACGTGAGTGTAAACCGCTTAATACAATAAGTAATTGTTCAATTTGAGTTTCTTGTACTTTGTATTTAAACTAAACATAGGTATTTGGTGCCGCACGAAGAAACTACTTCGGAATATTTATGTCTTAAAAAAATAGAAGCAAGGATCATCCCGGTGTCTGGTCAGTCAGACCGCAAAAATTAGTTATAGGTACCTACTTGACTTGAGATGAAAATGAAAACACAATTTACTGATAGTCTAAGATCCCGATATACGAGTAGAACGACCTTCACCGAGATGTTTATTTGATGAAATGTATTTTATATTTAATTTAATATGTCAATAAATATATTGCATATGGGTTGCCTAACAAATTTTAGTCCAGGGTATGATTAATTAATAATTAAATAAAAAAAAATTTTTAAACATTTCACCGGTTTGATTTATATTAGATAAATTCTATACCAATCGAAAGTATGAAGTCCATAGAATATGCAAACGTTAGGTTGCCTATTCTTTTCCCGTCACAACTATCGGGTAGCCAGGTATAAACAGGTAAATCTATACCTACTAGCATTTTGCAACGGTCTGATTATTGAATTGAAATTAAATAAAATTAAGATTATTTTATTATGAATTTATCTATAATCAAACCGGTGAAATGTTTAATTTTTAACAAAACATACCCTGGACTAAAATTTGTTAGGCAACCCATATGCAATATATTTATTGACATATTAAATTAAATATAAAATACATTTCATCAAATAAACATCTCGGTGAAGGTCGTTCTATATCGGGATCCTCTACTATGAACGTAAAGTACCGATAAAATGGACTAGTTTCAATAAAAAGTATCTTGCACGTTTTAATGATATCCTCGCTACAAAGGCGGCGAGGCGAAGTGCTCGCTAAATGCAATAATCCCACGACTGCGATACAGGCTACATGCTCTGACGACATATCACGTCTCTACTAGCCTAGCCGACGACTTATCACGTGTCTACGAGCTACAAGATTGGTGTCTGATAGGCGAAGGCAAAGACGATATTGAAAATCAATTAAATTCCTTTATTTCCGTTTCCAAATCCCTACTGTTTGTTAGTAAAAATCAATTACAAAACTTAGTGCTAGTATTATGTGACAAACTACATCAATTACGGTGTGTGGAAATGGATCCGTCTCCACAGAAGTGGAGAGTCCCACCGGTCTGAGAACACATGGAGGATGCTGCAGGAGCTCTCGCGTAGGCGTTTCAATGCAGATGCACACCGTTTCCTCACGATAGCTGGGAAACTGTCTGCATGTGCATCTGCGAACAGCCTCGACGTACGGCTCCGTGACGGATGCTTTGTCACTTATTAATCGCTTGATAATAATATATGCGAGCATCATATGCCCATTGGTATTCAAGTTTACGTCTTGGAAGCCGCTTTAAATATAATATCATGATATTTGCTTATTCTTTTTGGCGTTATAGTGGAGACCACGCGCCACCGCGAACTCCTCGCACTGCTACTAGAGTAATAACTGAGTTCAGTTAACTGAGAACAAGCGAGTTCGCCGATTTGAATCTTATACAGAATGTGCTAACACAGACCAAGGCAGAGTTGTTTAAAATTATCTGTATCGCAACTTTAACTTTCTTTTACCCAAGTAACAAATTAATCTAAAATAAATAATAATGTTAAAGCCATAAAATATACCTTCCTTATAGGCCTAATAAATAAATCCAATCATCTTGTCTTTCGATACCTACATGGAGCAAACGCGTCGCGCCGAAGATAATCCGTTGCTGTATAGTGTCCAACTGTGACACATGCACACGATAGTTTGCTGCTCGACAAATACGAACTCTATCTATTTATTGCCATTCAGTACAGTGCGAGAACGATGCGTGACGCTGTGACGTGCCCGATGCCAACTACTAGGTTCGATAATCGATGTGATACCGGTTGTTGGCTCGGCATACATCCGTCGGACACGCACCGCTCGGCAGTGCCATCGCGGCTCATTATGCACTGGCAACACTGCTCCCGCTTTGGGCCGAAATGATATGTCAGCCGCAGGCCGCATCGCCCCGAGACAATATTTAGTAACGCGAGATGTGACCTACATTACATTTTAAAGGACCGAGATCGCGGGATCGTTAATTGCGCTGTCGTTTAGCGCAGATTTAATGACTAGAAAGTCCGTTTCATAGGTTAAGTGCTTGGAGTGAATAGTGCTTGATTGAGACACTGTTATTTTTACTATTCATTCTTCTTGTGACCAACTTACAAATTGTATATTACGTATCGTCATGCCAAAAGTGAATAAGCAGTGCTGCTATTGACAGTACGTGTCAAAAGTCTCAATAATGTCGTTGTGTGCTGACAGACTTCTCACCGCTATAATATTATCCTACAATTGGCAGCACTTTCTTCTTTGTCGTTACACTCTTGGCAGAGTGGTTGTGGCTGTCATTCCTTGTGTGGCAAGCCTAACCACACGGCGACATTCTTCTCTTGCAGCGCGTCTGGTGCTCTCGTGCAGCAGAGGGCAGTTTGTGGCCGATTTGATTTGGTTTGTCCACCTCATGAGAGACCTACCGCGTGGTCTAGTAGTCGTGGAAACACTTATCTTCGATTAAAGACCCCATCCTTGACTTCTCTCAAAATAGTCCATTGAAAAACCAAATATTTAGTGTAGGTACCTACTTAAATTTCGGGCAGACACTTGAGCTTGAGGATCGAATTGTAATGGTGTTCAGCGCCGGGGCGCCAGTTTGGTAATTTTTATCGTCTAGATAATGTGTCAGCCCCAGACTGCACGGAAATTATTTAGACACAAGATGTGACCTAGATTACCGGCAACGTGGCGAGCGAGACGCTGCAGCGACGGTAATGGAGCCTTTCAGAGCAGACGATTTATTTACTCCGTGATTTACTGCAACCGGATAATGAGTGCGCCTAGTTTAGTTAAGGCTTCAAAAAAGAAAAGAAATAGTGTACAGATAAGAAACACTTCCTAGTAGTAGTACTTTATACAAGGTCAAAATCTACTAGTGCTTTAGAAAATAATTACTTTTTTAATGGAAGATAAGGAAGTAAGTAAAAACCTCCTCAGCACATTTTGGGCAGCGGTTTGTCGCTCCTTAACTCGGTTGTAATAGCAATTTTATAGTCGACTGTACTTTTCCTTGAACATCCATCAATCGCTTACTGAGACGATTCTAGAGAACCGAGACAAAGTTTTCAATTAAATATTCTATGCGCTGTATTTAAGTTCAATCCTGGGGCCCAATTTGAGAATGCCGTTTGAGATATCGCCGAACGTCAAATCTCCATTAGATAACAGTTATATCGCCATTGAACTGTCATTTAAATGCGATGAGCTTGAAAGTGACATATCTCATCTCAATTTTGGAAATACGAAGGCGATAATGATTGTCAAAAATGTTATTCATGTATATAAATTTCTGTTTTGAACGAAACGTAACGGACTAATTTCACGTACTACGCGGTCAATTTAAAGTATGCGCCTGTTATTTATGCCGTCATGACGAAGTTGCGATATCGCCACTTGTCAAGTAGGCACACGTCAAAAGTGACGGATGGCGATGAAAATGAGAGATCTCCATTATATCTCTAAAATTGGTCGAATACCCCCCCTGACCTGACATTGTCAGTCTAGCCGCGCGACGTGCCTCCTGAATGACGGCCACGTTACGAAGTCGATATTGCTCCGACACTGTCACGAGCGGCGACAACGTCTCCATCCGACAAACAAGCTGCATCGGGTCATGTCACGCAACTGGCATCTCTTATAAAGTGAGTTGTAAAAGAACAAAGCTTTTTCACTGTGTAAAATTGAATGGAGTTAATGTCAATGAATTGAATTAAAGACAGTTGATTGAATACTTATTTTCCGCAGGTAAGTCTGTCAGGACATTCCCAAATAGACTGGTTGCGGTCGCGGGAGTTTGATGGATAATTGGTGGTGGTCCATGCCGGTAAAGTGACGTTCTTTAGGGGAGGACTATATATAGTAATGGACTTGGCTGCTTGTATTGCTATATATAACTATTATATTCTGGCAGCTAATGGACATAACATTGAATATCAATGTTGTAATAAAGTCATTATACCAGTGTCAAACCCAAAATGATGCCATCAAGTTACAGTCAAACAACGGCTCCTTCCAATTATTCGTAAGTATGCGTGTGTTCCGCAATACACAATGAAGACACTTCCCATCCCGTGGGGCAAACACTCCGTGTTTGCAGCCGCGAATGACGGTAGTTAAACAGACAGCCTCTCGTGACAAATGGGAAGCCTCCGCGGCGCGCCGGCCCACGTTACGCGTACACGCCAAATCTCGCGATACGCGTAAACACGCCAGTCAGCGTCGCGCGTAGACAACACTCGAGTGTCGTGTAATAGTCGAAGATCCCGGCTGACACAAGTCTTCCACTTCAACTTTCCTGATGATACTAGGGGTAAAAAGTAAATATTTCAGAGTGGCCTTTCCTTAGTCAGTCTAGATTTTGGCAAGGCTATATTTACTATACGACGGAAAGAGAGTAATCACTGCAATGATACTACTGGCCGTCAAATACACAATGGTCCTCAACCAGTGAAATAGTAATGGCGGTTAAGATTTTTTCGGCGCTTCTTCTCAACAGTAGTGTCCTCTTGTGAAATGCCGGTAAACTCAGACATGTTAAAGTGCCCTAGTGGCCTTACAGAATAAAGTTCATAATATTAATGTTATATTAAATAAATAAATAAATAAATATCAGACAACCTCACACAAATCGATCTAGTCCCAAATTAAGCTCAAGAAGGCTTGTATTATGGGTACTAGACGACGATACAGATACTTATATAGATAAATATATACTTAAATACATAGAACACCCAAAAGGCACAAATAATATTCGAGTTCATCACACAAATATTTGCCCTGGCCGGGATTCGAACCCGGGACCGCCGGCTCAGTTAGTTTAATCGGGAATATTAGTTTCCAACTTACAAACAAAATAAATAAAACTAGGAAAAACGATGAGATTCAGTGGATGAATAGCGGGGACTTGTACTATAACTGACGGGCGGCAAACAACACCGCCTTAATTAGCGCATTATGTACACTTCAGGCTTTGTTCCAGCCAGGCGGCTCCGTCGGTCGACGGAACCCCCTAATGATGCGGGGGACAGATGCTACTCTATACATTTGAGATCGCAGGATGTATCTTCTCCTAAATATATCGAGTAAATAGGTGATTGTTTGTACTTTTATAAATACCCGCATATTTTAATTGTCTTTTTTGTCGGATCTCCAGTGGCATCTCTCAAGGATCCATTTTGTTTAAAGATATAGAAAAAATAAATAATAAAGAATGAAAAATAGACATACACGTCTAAGTTGAATTGTGTGCTAAAATCACACGAGTAGGTACTTTTATGTTTAGTGTTGAATGAATCCACCGACGTCTATCCGTTTGATCGATAGTTTAATAGAGGCGAACATTACGAACTAACGTATTAGCTGTGCTGACAGTCGGTAGTGACAGGTGTCAGGTTAGTGCGTTGTTACCGAGATTTATGAAACATTCGTCGTGACAATAGTCATTAATAGTCACATGTCATATTTGTGAAACGTGCAGTTTGGCTGCCGTTGCTACAAAATTAACGGTTAAGTATTTATATATTATTGTATATCCAGTAAATGCAGTTAGTTGGACATATAAATGCAGATAAAAGTATTACGGGTTAACATATACCTACGCTGCGATCGGTGGGAGTGCGCTCAACCTATGTATCAAAATATATCAAAACAAGTCACCATTAGAAACATATATTCAGAAAAGTTTTACAAAACTGTTCCATTTTTATGAAAGTGGCTCGCGCGCTTAAATTTATATCCCGTCGTTTGTACACTTGCTCTTGTACATTTAAAATATATTTGTTGAGGGTAGGTACCCAACGGCTGTGACCCACATTTAACTAAACTTCAAATAAGTCGAACCGTAGATGTAAATTTATCTTACTTAAGTACCTACCCCACAATCGTGAAAAATGTCACGCTAAACTGGATATTGTTCCTAAAACTTTTATTTGGTTCTAGTTTTTACATAGTGCTCCAGTCAGTTAGACCTAAGATTATGATTACACGGGCGGATTTAATTTAATTCGGAGAACGTAGTCTTTGAAGGTGGTTTCTGACGCAGGAGACTTGCTTTCGTATTTCGTAGATGTTGACCAAATAATAACTTTTTTTTATATAACCTAGAAAAAATGTAGCCTGTTTGTCATTCTTCTGATTTCAGGTGAAAATCATTTATATTTCCCTCTTTTGGTATGCCATAAAACGGCCCGACATGTTTAGAACTCATATGGAGCTCTTCTTCAGGGGCAGCCATCCGTGCTGCTACGCGACTAACGGCCCACTCACCTCCTGTCAATTCTTGGCAATTTTTACGTGAGCATAAATCGTTTTTATAATTATTATTATTATATATGTCTGAGCCTAATGGGAGATATGTTTAAAATTCTATAGCCATTGTTAGGTTTAAACTTTAAACCAATGTAATGCAATGTAATTTTCGATAAATCGAAACTAAATTAGCATTAGACCGTGTACGTAATATCCCTCTCGAATAATGTATGCAAAACAGCTGGCGCGATGCTAATGTGCTTGCGGACGCTACTTCATTAGCCTAATACCAAATAACTGTAATTTTCACTACTCGTATCAAATTAATTACGTCAGTTGTGTCACAATGGAACAGGGAGAGAGGGGAAAGATGAGACTTATTGGCCAATTGGGCGATGTTTAAATATATATTTACTTCAGTAGTACACGGCACAATTCGTATTGCAACATGAACTTTAAAATATCTAGAAACTGAATTATCATGTATTTTACACATTGTCACAAATGGTACACAGTGATATAGTCACAAATGGTAACTAGTAGTAGAATTTAGTGCAATGGACCGATAGGTATTTAAATAAATTATTAATGTAGTGTTAACTAAACTACGATTTCTAATTCAAGATCAAAAAAACAATTATTTTTTACAATAGTAAAATCTTTTCTATTTTTTAGAGACACTACGATAATTTATTTATTGGTATTTTTAACTCTATGTTTTAACGAATTAATTAGATATATTTATTATTACATAAATACGAGAGGAGATAATCAAAACTTAAACATTGGAGATTTTTGGTACAAAATCTGGGTATTGCTTGTAACACTTGAGGTATTCAAAACATTTGGTGCAACAATTTATAAGCTAAGAAACAAACTCAGATGTCATTTAAATTCTGACAACTTTGACAGTGACGTATCTATCGTAGTTTCTTTGGTCTCGAATTAGAAATTCGAGTTTATAGAGCGGAATGTATTGCGTACACTTGTTTGACACATTGACTTTTTATTGACAGTAGATGGTTAAGTGAGAATAAAAACAAGTTACATTGCATGCTGATTTATTTTATAAGAAAAAAAAAAGTGTGTGTGTCAGCTCCGACGCACGACTGGAGTTTGCTCTTCAGGCCAGGCGCGCACCACGATTTTTTTAGTCGCGCGATAATTTTGTCGCAGAAATAAGCGTACTTATGGGTTTATGAAAATCGTGGTGCGCGCACTCTCATATAAATAAACCGATATCTTGCATTTCTGCGACAAAATTATCGCGTGACTAAAATCGTGGTGCGCACCTGGCCTTAAGAACGATTATAAAATATAAATAGGTACTCAATACGTTTATTGCACATAATGGTTATACAGGTGGAAGTAAATAGTTTAAGTATCACATTATGTACCCTGTTGGGCACTGCAAACAAGAACGAGAAGGTAGACACTTACATAATATTAATATACGAGTATAATATACAGCAAAACTTATAATAATGTTACATGTTTTTTTACCCATAGGCCTATCTTCTAAATATTCGTTCAAGGAGTAGTACGTTTTCGAAAGTAATGACTGTTTAAGTTTGTGAACGAAAACTGCATCTTTTTTTCTTTTTACTTCGAACTTCGTATCGTGCCGTCCCTTTCACTCTCCTGTTATACACCGTATGACTGAAAGGGACGGCACGCGGTGGCGGTCAGTTGTAATGTATGACTATCCTAACATTCCCTCAGACACACGCGGCCTGAATTGTCATAGTGACAGCAGGTCGCCACCGCGTGCTGGCTGTAAGCCATAAAGTCTCGACAAAAAAACTGATGGCTGTCAACCTGTTATTTTAATTTACGTCAACAAACGGCCAATTTCAAATTTTTTCGCGATTTATTTCAAAATTATCATAGTTAATGTCTTCAAATGCATAAAGAAAATGTGCTTAACGCGGCACAACTGCTGCTGAAGACGATTCAGTTCATTTTCATAGAGCGGGAATAATAATTTTACGGTAAGAATATTTTATTTCAGGTCTCTTATATATGTCTCGGAATTTTGTTGCATATTTTAATACACATGAAAAAAGAACTACCAGCTTTAGACGTTTGTTTTAGACGTGTTTCAGGTACATTTAGTTAGGTTATCTTGCCTAGAAATACGGTTATTGTATGTTATTAAATCACAGGTTCTGTTTGTTTGTTTTAAATATCTTTAACCTCTCATCACACAAAAACGGCTGCACGGATTTTAATCCCAGATAGCATCCAAACATGGTGATAGGATACTTCTTACTTTTTACCCAACAACTGTAGACAAAATGTTTTTTAATACAAGTATTTATAGATATTATTCATAAGGTATTATTTTAACACTGCTAGAGATATTTAGGCCTGCATTGACCAAACTTGTTCTGAGCTTAGTGCATAGTATTTTAACATTATATTTCTGTTCATGTCTATTGTCCATTTTGTTCAAGCAGGTCTCAATTAATGTGGATATGTAGACTTGATAAAATGTAATTTCCTATTTCAGAGCTACATTTTGGGCACGACTGGTCTTCACAAGAATACTTGACTTCTCTGTACGAAACGAATAAGGTTTTATGTGGACGACATTTCGAAGATTCCCGTTACACTGACAGTTGTAGAAAAAGCTGAGCAAGTATTCTGTTCTAGGAACAACAGAATATATTATTAAAACAATGCAATAATAGTGCACCTATGTAGTAAACTTTTTAAAGACATTTTGTAAATTATAGTCCCTGTTTGGATATACACTGAATAAAGGCCATTAAAAAGTAATTCATTGTGTTGTATTTTTTATAAAACTATTAATTTTCAGCTCAATCGTATACCGGGAAGTGGTTGACAAATGATTTGCAGGATTAAACCTGAATATGCATGCATGTAAAATAGAAAAGTTAGAAAAACAAACTTTCAATATGGCATATTTGAAAAGCCCGCCAAAATAGCCCGCTGTCACTTAGTTCATATACGGTAGCGCTAGAAGTATTAAAAAAAGGCAACATTTTTGAACGTAGTTACCGTTCTTCTCCTTGTGAGTATTCTATTCCTTGTTCTTGACATACTTGACGTTCAAGTATGCATGACGTTATTCAACAATTTTATTAAAGTCCGTCCCTTTCACCCTCGTGTTATACACTATATGAGTGAAAGGGTCGGCACGATACAAAGTTCGGTGTAGGCCCTTAGATACACATACACAAGTTTACCGGACGCCGCTTCAAGCATCATGCAGGCTTGACGGCGGGCTTGATCGTGTATGGCCTGCATTATCCTTACTTCATGTCATGCAGGCATTGAGGTATTATTTATAATAGAGCCACAGACCGGAACAAAATTGTCGAAGAAAGTGGCACTGCTGTCATGTTTAAGTAGATGCCAATAACGCTTATTTATAATTTACAGCAACATAATTACTTCGTACAAAATAACTCTTTACTCAAACGTTTAAGTGTCAAATTGGCTTACGTACTTATTACCACAAATATTTTTCGTGTAAATTAACTTTTTTAGCGTATTCTGACTCATGTCTCTTGTCAAACTTGGAACATGGCACGAATGGAGCAGATTTTAATAGTTTTACATACTAAAAATATTTTCATTATTATTTTATTTAGGTATTAAAATATATTTGTTGTTTGAACTAAATAAACTCGTAAATTGATAATAACAAATTAAGTTACGTTTTTATTTAAAAACTGCATAAAAGGGTCCCGACACTGCATAGAAGGGATCAGTAATAATGACATTATGATTTCTCAGCTCATCTTGTTCTAGTATGTGAAATGAGAGTAAGGCAAGTGCAAAATATTAACATTTTTAACCCTTTAAAGTTTGATGGCGTGGCGTGAAAGTCGGTGGCGTAGTATGCACGGCAGCACACATTGTCTTTAGGTGTTCTTGTCGTTCAAAGGTTTAAACTGACAGTGTCTAGACTCTGAGACAAAATAAAACAATGACAACAGAGCAATTTTTTTATTAATTTATTAATGTAACCTGTAGGATCTGCCTGTAAAAGGCATATGTTCATAACACTGGCTCACTCGCCGCCGCACACATAGCAATGTCATGCGTCCACTATCGCCCTCGGCTCGCGTGTAACTAAACGCAGCATCCTATGTGACGTGCGCCTGAGACAGTGTATATCTTTTTATGTATAGATACCTACTACTACAAATACTACATAACCATTTTACACTTCTTTTGTATACATTGTCATTTTTTACGTTTTTATTGAGATATTAAAGCTGTGTTGAGTGCAAGACTTTTACGCTTCTTTTGATTAAACATAAAAAAAAAACATATGCCTATGATTATGCCGAACGAACACACGAGAGACGAATTATTTGGCTGAAATTATTCTTGACGTGGGTCTCTTACTAAACGTGACCTCAATTTTTCACGTTGTTTAAGATCGCGTGGCAATCTTTAATAAAAAAATAGGATAATTATTTATTGCACTCCTTTATTAATTAATAAAATATAAAACTATAGCGACTCCTTAGATTTTTGTTCTGTGATGAGGTGCATTTTGTAGGGACAAAGTTAATAATTCTAATCTAAAATATGCTATGATTTTACATAGGATTCGTTAATTAATCAATAGAATCTGCGTAAAAAAGGATATTCAGACCTTTTTCTTTATTTTATAGCTGTTATTTCTGCAATTTTTCACTGAAAATTAAGTCATTTTGAGATCCGTCACGTGTCATGGTCTAAACGAGACTGATCGCCCAACTAATGCGATTTGTGATTTTGCATTAGTTGGGAGGGTGCCATTTTTTCCGTCGGATTGTGTGTCCATGTAATTAATACGTCAATGCATGCAGGCATCCGAAATGTCAAATTTCATAGTTTGTTTATGTGAACCAAGGAGCTTATATTTAAGAGTATTTACTAGGTCCATGATGTGAACATAATGTTAGGGGAGCTGGGAACGTTTAGTTTGTCTCCCTTCCACTATCCCGAAACCCCTATTGGGCTCTCTCTCTCATGGGGTATATAATTGAACGTATCTGCCGTGCTAATTTAAAAAGTCGTATCTTAGTATACGATCGGGGTAAAAATACGACTTCTTAATTTAGCAGGTTATGCGTTAAGCGTTATAGACTAAGGTCCCGATATAAAATGACCTTCACAGAGATGTTTATTTGATGAAATGTATTTTATATTTAGTTTAAAATGTCAATAAATATATTGCATATGGGTTGCCTTACAAATTTTAGTCCAGGGTATGTTTAGTTTAAAATTAAAAAAAAATTTGTTTTACATTTTACCGATTTGATTATTAGATAAATTCATAATTAATTTAATTTAATTTCAATTCAATAATCAGACTTTTGCAAAATGCTAGTAGGTATAGATTTACCTGTTTATACCTGGCTACCCGATAGTTGTGACGGGAAAAGAATAGGCAACCTAACGTTTGCATATTCTATGGGCTTCATACTTTCGATTGGTATACAATTTATCTAATATTAATCAAACCAGTGAAATGTTTAAAACATTTTTTTTTATTATTAATTAAACATACCCTGGACTAAAATTTGTTAGGCAACCCATATGCAATATATTTATTGACATATTAAATTAAATATAAAATACATTTCATCAAATAAACATCTCGGTGAAGTTTATTTTATATCGGGACCTTAGTCTATAACGCTTAACGCATAACCTGCTAAATTAAGAAGTCGTATTTTTACCCCGATCGTATACTGAGATACGACTTTTTAAATTAGCACGGCAGATACGTTCGATTTTATACCCCATAATTTTCATACCCCGGGCTTATATATGAAAATCGATTCTTAAGGAGTAAACTCCAAAAATATCGTGCATATTAATTTATTTATAGAAAATTACATTCATTAGCGTCTTGACTAAGAACTTGTAAAGTTTGAGGCTGTCTCAATAATATACACGCTGTATATGGAAGTATAATGAGCATTTCTAGATATTTTGAGCTATTTTTTATATGTCAAGGTATTTTCGAAATACTTAATACAGATACTGCGAAAACATGAATGAAATAGAATCAACCTATCCAAACCCTATAAAAACGTGTTTGTTCCTACTGGAAAGCTTCTTGCCGCCTGGGAAAACCTTGACAGGTGAAGTAAACGAGGTAAGATTTCCAGCAAATGCACGCACTAGGAGAGAAAACAAAATGGCTGCTTGGCTCGTGCCCGACGCAGCGGCGGGAACTGAGTCAAGTGCGCGCTTAGCGCCGTTATAGCTCACTCCACGTCGCCCGCCAATAAATCAACCACCTTCAGGGTTGCCGAGACACACACCACGATTTAAACCTATGAAAAGAGGAGTAAAATAAGTGTTATAATTTAAACGCCGTCTGTTTATGGGGGGCCAGCGTCATATTATTCGTAATTCGTCACTCTTAAATCTGTGTGTGTTTTTGTTATGTCATAGGGGGCAAATGAGTAAACGGATCGCCTGATGAAAAGCGTCTACCGTCGCCCACCTGCAACACCACCGGAGTCACAAGTGCGTTGCTGGCCTTTCAGGTTTAAGGTTAGGTTAGTTAGGCAATTATATGGTAATGTTAGTATTAAGCAATTTTAAGTGTATTCATATATCGCACGCTTGGTAAAATAATGCAACATGTGACTTTGCGTCAAAAGTGGTTTTATTACGGAAATATCCTTAGAATTATGCGTTCTACACGGTAGAATTTTTTTATAATTTTAACTTTTGTCGTTTCTGAGATATTTTAAGCGGAAAACGACGCAAGTGAAGAGGCGACGTAAAATAATGCTACAAATGCGTATGCGTCCTTTTTTGACGTCGTTCCTGTGAGCGCATATCGGCGCGCGCGTTGTCGTAAAGTCAGATGCGTCGGTGTTACCGGACTGTGATCATGCGTTGCGTTTTGGATCTAAATCGGCGACAATGGATGCGGAAAACGAAACCGGTAATGATAAGTACTTTTTACAGGTCAAGAAAATTATCTTGTTATAAACAATCGTATGTGCACATACGACTGTTTGAGTTCTAATTATTGAGATTAAATAGCCAGTCGCATGATCACATTAGACGTTATTTATCGATTTTTAACTAATTAATTTTTTTTTAACAAACATGTTAGGCAATATTGCCATAATGTTATAAGAAGAGTTTAAGGTAATTTAATTGTTTTTTTAAATTATGGTCGTATATTCATTTGCGTCGTTGTTGTACAAACTATTCATAGTCGCATCGTAACATGTTGCGTTATTTTAGGTCGTAGTTTAAGATGCGTCGTTATCAAAAACATTGAAGGTATAAAAAAGCATGTTATTGTAAAAAAAATCTAACGTTCTATTAATATGTAATAACTAAATGTCTTACCTGTAATTCCGACCATCTAAAACCCTGAAATTTATCTTTTTTTTATTTTTATTACCTATATGAACTGTACGAACTTTACCTACAAATAAAATCTACTTATTTGTAGATCTTAACATATTTATCATATTGTATTTATTTCTATGATGCCGTTTTTAGAGAAGTGATTATTCTTTTCGTTATTTGAAGTTTCTAAAGGAATCTCGAAATATTGGGACACGAGGAAATCTTCGACAAAGCGAACTTAGAAGAATCTGCTCTACCCGACCCTATCAGCGAAAAAATAACCTGTTACTACTTACTAATGCATTCATCATGCTAGCATATGATGTGCTTGTAACAGTAAAAGCAAAAAAATATAAGAAGGAAGGCCCTGCTCTCGACAGATGTCCACCAAAACTTTTAAACCTAGTTAAATGTTTCCACGCACGGTGCTGTTGTTCATGACAGCCGGACTTCTGCTTTGTTCGACATGCGGAGGGACTGCGGCCGAGTATTGCCTCCAATCCAATACTTTTCGACATCTTTTTCCCTGCTTCTGAAGGTTGCATTTGGGAACTTTAGTTTAGGGGATACACTTTACACACAAGAGCAGAAGGGAAACTTTATGATTTTTTCCTGTTGAGGTCTCGTCGTAAACGTATACATCGATTCACTGTTATTTTCCGATGATGCCGCATTCGTTGCCAAAAAATTCCCAAGAGTTACAGATTCTTTTCGATAAGTTCGCACACCCTTGTTCTCTCTTTTCCATGTCCATTAATGCTAAGAAGACAGTTGTTCTGGCGCAAGGTTTTCACCAGAAACCAACTATTTTGTTGGATAGTGTCGTGTCCCTTGATGTTGTAGATCCAGTTCCCTTATCTAGCAATCCCACTTGTCAAGCAATCTGTCACTGAATGTGGATATCGGGAACCGGCTTGGTAAAGCGGTTACAATGTTTGGGAAGCTCAGTGCAGGATTCTAGACTAGTCACTATCTGACAATCAAGAGCAAAGTGTTTGTGTATCAAACTTGTGTTCTGAGTATAGTTTTGTGTGGAACTGAAACCAGTACGTCGTATGCCAAGCAAGAAATAAGGCTGAATATTTTCCACTTGCGGTGCCTTCGTAGCAGTCACACTTCATATCACTTGGCGAGACAGGGTCACGAATGTGTATTGTAAGTCGCGCAGTTTTCCAGGATTTCTGCAATGCTTAAACAGCGTAGATTGTGATGGCTGGGGAAGCATGTGCACCGTATGGATGCCACTCGCTTACTGTGTACCCTGAAATGTGGGGAGGCCCATGTTGCGTTTCAAGGACTGCACTAAGCGAGCAATGCCGGCATTTGGCATCAGCCCAGCAGACTAGGAAACTCTAGCCGACGAGCATAGCAAGTGGAGCAAGTCTTTAGCCGAAGACTGTAAGACTGAGAAATCAAAGCTTGTTTCAGGTTTTAGCCGCAAAACGCGAGAGGAGACGCCATAATGAGAGGAGGGTTGTTTCACCAGCTCGATCATCTAACGACCCTTTATCGAAATGTCAATCTACATCACTGTCACTCCTGCATTGGACTTTATAGTCATTCTTAATCTTAACACTGCCACAAAAACGCTGCATAGTAAAATAATCAACTGATACAAATTTTAAGGCCTTTGATGAAAACAGTTTATGACTTATATAATTATTAGGTCTTAAAACATTCGTGTGTTTCGTAAAACCAAGCTCAGGTCAATGCTCATGTTTTATGGCTTATCATTAAGTAACAGTTGTATATATTACTATCAAAAAGTTTAATATTCTTATCTATTCGTTTATTAAGTTATATAATACAAGTACGGGTATTTTATAAATAAAATTTATATAGTGTTTAGTATGAACGAGTTGTTACTTACTAGTTTCAGTTTTTAACGCTTATTTTATTTATGGAGTACATATTTTATGGAAATTATTATGTAAGTGATGATACCTTATCACGCCGATAAAAAGTTAATATGTATTAAAATTTATAACATTGTTTTATCTTCTTGCACTTACTGTGTTCTAGTAGCAAACCACAGTATTTTTACTCATTGCTGCCTAGTTATTTAAGTAAATAATTCTGTAAAATAAGTTCACTTGAAATAATATTCATTTACAGATACCTAAATCTTTCAGATTCTATAGAAATATAATATTTTACACATATATGACCTCATAATTTCAAGGGTTATTCATAAAACAAAGACGTATGTGCACATGCGTCACGTAGATTTTTGTAAAATAATGACGGATCTGCTGATACGTCGGCTGATGCTTGGTAATAAATAGCCGTATGTGCACATCCGTTACATTATTTTTAAAAATAATGCGTTAAATTAAATGGGACATAACACATTTAATTGATTACATTAATATAAACCTATATGCAAAAGTACATGACAATTCGACGAAACGCAAAAATGTTATCAGCAAAAATCACTTGGAGAATTTTTAAACTGCTCTCCTGTAAAGTGAACATTTTGCAGATGTGGCTTTGTTTTACCAAGGGTGCGATATTTAGATTTAGGAGTTGAGAAAATATCCTTTCTTTGTTTACCTCCCACCATGTAGATAGAAATCCCGGCAAGTAAGTATAAACAAAACCTATGAATGTCGAAAGCATTAGCAATGAAGGCATTTAGATAAACGACAAGACTGCGACTTGTTTTCGATGCAACCGCACAGCACAGAGCAAGGGTGAGTAAGCTGCGCATCCACAATTCCACACCGCATCGCTTGCCAATGCTTAAATCAGTCGTCTTCTACATATAGGGGTGGCATTACTTTTATTTTCAATTTCGCCTTTAGGACATGAAACAATTGAAAACTTTTTGAGCGTGGGATCAGAGTAGTAAATAATGCCGGTTATTTAAAGGAAAGGGTCGAGAAATAGAGAAATAGTACAGGTGGTTTCGACGTGACTGCGGCACGCGAGTGCTACGGAACCGAGTCGAGTGGTTGAAGCATCGTAGCTTACACGTTGCCTGCCAATAAATTGACCTGTCGTAGGGTTGACACGCTTATCACACATTTAGTAAAATGTTAATCTAGGTTCGCTATTGTGCGACTGTGCGTACGTAATAATAACATTAGTGGATAATTTTATCGATCAATTATTGATTTATGATTATTTTTACTTGTAGTAATAAAATATTTGTTAAATATTAGTTGTCTCCCGCCCTAAGGCAGACGCAGTCCGTTGCATCGCTCAAGGGGAAGTTGAAGGGATTGTGGCTGTCAAACGAATAATAGGTTGCTGTTTTTGTTGTAATTATGACTATTTCTGTTGAATTTATATATATATATATATATATATATATGTATTTATTACGTATTATGTATTATATTGACTGTTTGCCTATCTCTCTCTATTTTGGTTTTTTTGCATTTTCATGTGTAAGTATTATTGTTAAATTATCCTCCTTCGTATTGTACATGTTGCTTTGGCTGTCTACCGTTTACATTTGTCTTTAGCACTCATTTACTCAAAGGTTAACTGGAAGAGATCCCTTAAAGGGATAAGTTCGCCTTTGTACATGTATTTCTTTTGTTTTAATGTATTTCTGTTTTTGTGTACAATAAAGTGTTTACATACATACATACAAAATATAACAGAATAATTTAATGAGACTTATAATAAAAAATTGAAATACACATAGTTTATGAAATAAAAGTAACAATTATATTATTTACCAGTCTAGTGAAAAGTCAAACTATAGTGTTGGCACAAGGGATTATAGTTAATTATATTATCTATTTGCGTTTCTTTTCAAATTGAAAACTCAAGCAATTATTCTGTTAGACAAAATAACAAATTGTATGTCGTTCATCCCTATTTCCACAAGTCTGCACTTTAAACCGATGTAGGTGAAAACCGGTCATCATGTGGAATGGCGGGCTGGCAACCCTGCGCCGCCGCTACCTAGAGCTTGCGACATCATCTATCATATTTTAAAGTCCGCGTCGCTACATCCGCTGGAAGTTATTGAATTTCCAAAGAGCAGGGATTTTTACTTTATTTGCGGCGCCGCGGGGTCTCGGGTCTGTCGTCAGGGCTGCCGCTGTGCTAAAAATAAACGCGTAGGGCTGCGGCTCTGCGAGTGACCGCGCACTTTAATTAAGAGAAACTTGAAAGTGTTTGGACAGCATCTTGCACACGCAGATGTTGTTCTAGTAGCGAACTAACTCAATTACGAATATAGTATGTATTTATAGTTTATAATTATTATTACGTAATATGTGACATAATAAAATATATATTTGAGTTATGGGTGTGCCATTTTTTGGTTTTTATCTGGATCCTATATTAGATGATGATGTTGTCTAAGAATATCATGTGTAAAATCTTCAATCTGAATTTTTTTCCACCGTGAAACCGCAAACTATTGAGTGGACATTCAGAGTTCAGTGTCAATTGATAGTGAATAAGTGTAAGATTAGGTTAAGGAATATTAATAATATATGAATAGAATAGGATAGAATATTCTTTATTGCACACCTACAGGAAATAAATACGAACAAATTCAGATTACACGTAACATTCAATAGAGGTATACAACAGGCGGTCTTATCGCTAAAGAGCGATCTCTTCCAGACAAACTTTGGGTAGCGAAATTAAATAAAAACGTCAGAAATATATAAATTCTAAATTCTCATTCATAATATATATTGCTTAGCTTAATTTTACTATACGTATTTATTAATAACAGACTTTTTCACAAGATCCACATTAATAATCCCCAACCCATCAGATGTCAGCAGTGAGTGCGAGCGTCACGTGTCGCCGTCACGGCGTGCTGCAAACGTCACGTAATCACGCCGTGGCGCCGAGCTTATGAAAAAGCTCATATAGTGGCACTTATGACACTATAATAAGCTCTAGGAAAGCTCTTCTTAGAGTTATTAAAATATTCCGTGTACTAGAAAAGCTTTTACCGTAACTATTGCGAATATAAAGAAAATTATCGTTTTATATTTTTATTATCGTATAAGATATTTAATATCTTTATGGTAGTGGAGCTCATGCATAAAGCGCACGATTTCAAAAAAGACAGTATTTTCCAGCTGATAATACAAAGATCCTGGCTACATCGCCGAGTGTAGTTTGTAACGCAGATATTAATTTTTGAACAGTAGTAGGTACTTTCTGGAACATAAACTTAAGCTTATTCCGTCTTAGTTAATCGCGGTATCTCGATGTATTGTAACCTCTATCGCTACCACGGAGCAGGCTCTGCATGTTTGATGCGGAGTAATGGCGGTGAGAGGATCAGGCGCGCGATTAGAGGGGCTACTCTGAAGTTAAGTACAAATTCTAGGTTGGTATCGTACCGTCTCGCGCTCATCCAAATATAGTGTAACACGTGAGCGAGAGGAATGACATGATACGCACTTCGAATTTCAAACTTCAGAGTAACTCATCAGGTCGGGGCGCCGCCGGAGTTCTTCCATACTTTATTGGATGGGAATCCTCGCAAAACCTAGTAAAAGTATGTAAACAGCAGCTGTTAAGTAGTTTTATGTCAGTTTGTTAATATAGAGATGGATCATCAAATTACATCATAATAACTTATATAGGATTGTGCAGTGCAGTAAAAAATGGGATGGGAGAGTGGGACACTAGTCAGTTCCTTTTAGGCAAAATCACTGGCACACTCAACAAAATTGGGCTCTCACCCGCCATTAAATTACCTTAAAGTAACGTTACTAGTGCAAATTGAGTGTGACACTCTACAATGATGGATATGTTGCAAGGTTGTCCACAAACAGAGAATAGTTTTAAGGGTCGTGGTTTTACCCAGCCGTCGTCGATCAACTTTGTGACAACATGTTTTGTGAGGCCAGAGTGCCCTACGGCTGAGAAAAGCCTCCTTAATTTCTGCTCGTCTCAATCCGGCACCATCTCTGGCCAGCCGTTAAGAGGAAGTTACGTTGTGTTATACTCATAAACACGACACTATTTCAAGAGGTTTGTCGGCTCGCAGGGCGACTTGTGCTGAAACCTGGGGCCTGATTTTTCATTACTTACTGCACAAAATGTATATAATCCAAGTCTAGTATTGCTAACAAACAAGTTAGCCTTCGCTTAAAAAGTGTTAATAGTGGAAAACTTGTAGGGAGAAGTATAGAGCCTTTTTAATGGAAATTCTAAGCTTAGAGACAATAACGTGTACATTGACATTTTACTGAAACCTAAAGCTATGCCACAAAACAATAGGGGTCTCGAGTGTTAGCTAACTAATACAGACTTTTCTTTACTGTTATAAAACGAGGTAACGTCTTATTGTCGGCTGCCAGCCGCGCGGTAAAATACCCTTTATTGCCCAAGGAACACGCGCCACCAGAGAAGACGTAAATTGCATCTATTTCCTCCCTTTGTGCCTTTGCGGGAAGGTAACTAGTGCGAAAGGATTGGAGGGAAATCTCTTTAAAAATATCCGGATAAAGGCGGCACAATGGTCGCCCTCGCCGCGTTAAAGAGCTTATGTGCGTTGAATTATCCTTTACATGCGCCCTTTTAGAGACTTGAGATATCTCACGTAATTAACTGATAGTCAGCGGCGTCTATTCGAGGCCTGCGAACTTTGAACTTTGGTTTTAGTCGAGTAAACAGAAGTGGGTTATGGGCACGTTCGCGGACCGGAACTTCGCGCGATATTTGATTTAATTGCGCCATTTATAAAAAGCTTTTACCCCAATATGGCGATGGTCTATCTATAGAAGCTGAATAATCAGTGTTTTATTTCAAATATAGAACTCGTCGGAGAATCCTTACTCGCGCGGGTTCTAATCAACTAATCATACATATATATCGCAGACTGATAACAGCAAAGATGTAGTATGTAATGTTTTCCAGTTTCTTAAGTAACACGACCAAATGTGCAGCACAGTACGGCCTTTATACTGTGGCATGGCGTCAGAACTGACCCAGAATACTCAATAAGACAGAGTCAAAATTAGCTGATATTTTTTCTAAAATTGTTTGCTACTTTATATGCAGACTGTACGTAGCCATAAGCCGCGGGCCGAGCGTACCGGGCGCACCTCTCGGGCCCGCAGCCAGCGTAGCCGGGAGAACATGCGCGCATGCAGCGTGCGTGCCGTGCATACGCATCGTACACTCAGCAGCAAGACTCGCTATGCAGAATAATTTGCATTAGCGTTAAACCTCACTATATTTACAGTCGTTTCTAATGGAGTTGCTGCACTGTACTTCAACCCTCTGCAGACCGAAGTCTAAGGTCTACAGCTGTTGACACATAATGACACACAGAAAACATAATTGAAAAATGTCTTCAAGCTCCTGGGCTGAAAAAAATTGTACCAATGGGAATGTCGTCTATTGTACTACATCCTTAAAAAGTCCGGACGTCGGTCGACTGAACGTGTGGTCATGGCGAGGACTGTTTTAACTCGATAACAGGGTCGCAAGCACTTGCTTGCGAGTATCAAACTAAAGGCTGATCAAATAATTTGTTAAGGACTTTTGACGTTTATGATGGGTGTGCCAGATTATTTTTATGCAGACTCAGTTTTGTAAGCTACGGAAACTGTACAAGCGATAGTCACGGCACGTACATTCGTACACCCTTCACCTGTTGTGGGAATTCTGCGGATTGGCCACGTTCCCGAATCGAACATATTTCACTGCATTTTCTAAAGCTCTACTTAGTTCTGCTTTGCCGTATTTGTAGTTCAAAAGAACAATGTAGAATAGGAATGCCTGAACGAGACATATTCCGATTTTCAACGATTATTCTTAGGATAATATTCAAACGTCGTGTATTTAGATGCTTTTCGTGTGCTGTTTTATTCTTTTCTGTTTTTTTATGATATGGGGAAGCAAACAAGTAGACGGGTCGCCTGATGGCAAGCGATTATCGTCGCCCATGGACACCTGCAACACCTTAACTCTAGTCTTTATGCATTGTCAAGTCAGTAAAGCTACGTACAATATTTAATCAAATAAGGGTATTTTAATTACACTGATTACACATTTAAATTGGTACAAATCAGCGAAGGGATTTTTGGGGTTATTAGCGGTGGCTGGATGTTGATTGTCGGGCGATTAACACGCGCGCTAATTAGACAGGACAGGTGCGGCTCGGAGCAACTGTCATGGGGTTTGTCGATACACAAGCACAAGGCCCGCATTCAATGTTAAATTGCCATGTTGCTGATTGCGATATACCGGACATATTTCTAATTTATCCGTTATAACTACGGACACACAAACAGACTACAAACAGGGTCATGTAAGAGAACAACACATTTCATGGCTAAGCAAGCTAATACGAGAACAGCACACACGTCAAAATACATCGTCAAAGTAGTTACATATCTCGGGCACATACTCTTTCAAAAAGCAATGTTTTGAGAATGACAGAACCATCAATAGCTTTATTGAAGGCTGCCTTGGACCGCTAGTAATGTTGGTGATACGCACGGGTATCCATATTTCAGTATCGGGCGAATTGCGGGGACTTGTCACGCGGAGAATGATGCGCTCGATTTGTTTGAGGGATCGCCTCGTGCGCCCTGCGAACTGCGAGCTCACCCTGGCAGCTCACCCGAAAACTCATATCAGAAACATACAAATAACAAAATATATTAAAAGCCCGCAATATTGTGCAAGTCTTCTAACCAGTTGGATCGTCACTGACATATATTTGGCAAAAATTGGAGACGTCACTGATAGATGGACTGCTTTTAATAATCCTGCGTCAACTGTTAAGTTTCTGTTTGTCCCTATGGTTGACTGGTAGAAAATGCTTCATGGCTTTAAGTCCGCCGTTTGTACAAATGACTATTTTGTATTGTGCTATATAAGGTTTGAATTAATAAATTACCTATATAATATATCTAGTAAAAAAGTAGGTGATTAATTTCTTACTCTTAATTTTAAGCACAATTAGGTATAACTTTACTATCTCAATGTAGCGGCTTTATGACTGTGGCGACAAACGGTGTGCTCGACTCTCCGCAGAAGCTGTAGTTTAGTTTTAAATTTGGTTCATAATCTTGTTATTTCAAAATCCGAGTTCGGTAAATGTCGTGGGCGCCAGATATGAACTTAACATCGAATACACCGAAAAGAGTTATACTTATGGGGTTAAGAGGATTTTAATGCATTATCGAAGTTACAACCAAAATGCAATCGAACGATCAGTTTATTTAAATGAAATCTGTGTTAGATTACGAGCTGTTTTCTTAAGGGTATACATTTGAAATGCTGATGGAGTTCCAAATTCGGTGTTTTAAAGGAGGGCGAGGTCGCCGCGTGCCACGGCAGCGCTTTAGAGCACCGTTGCAGAATGTTATTAAGATGATAATATTTGCAGCGTCTCTGCAGCCAGGGACGAAGCGCGAAATAGCGGAGAATAGCGGAGAATAGCAGTGTCGTGGCGCCCGCGCGGGGAATGCGGCCGATAAACCGGTGTTCCACTTCTTAGCCCGCCTCGGAGCCGGCATTAGCGCGTGTTATTCACGCTTAAAACTGTTTTTCACCCTCCCTCGACATTTTTCTTATCCCGACGTGACGACGAATAGCATTTTAAACGTGTTCCGAGCGCTTCCGGGCGAGCTGCCAGTCGCAGACTCACTCGAGCGCCCACCAGAACTAACCGTTGCTAACTTTCTTAAAATGGCGGCATTAGTGACCTCCACGTTTGCCGCGCGGGAAATCATTTTCTTAACTAATTTATTTATTTAACCACGCTACTCTCATGAGGTTTCAAACACAGCAAAAACCCCGCTTTTCTAAAACAACGTTTTTTGCAGCCATTTATCAATAAACGCGCACTTTTATTCATATCAGCCGTGTTAAAGTTCTGAAGTTGGGCCATTACGCACGGGCGCGGCGATATATCACGCGACCACCCGAATGCAGCCTTATTTACATCACAATACGTCGTTCACGCGCGTAGAAGGGAACAACATTTTTCGCATTTTTCCGCGTGATGTGAAAAGTTAGCCGGCGCCGCGGCGCGGCAGATTCATCAAAATTAGGCTCGCGGCGGCAACACTCGCGCGGCAGCGCCGCCGCCGCCGCCGCCGCCGCTGATCAAAGAGAGCGCGGACCGCCCCGCCTCGCGACGTCCGTAATTGCGTTGCGTAACTTAATATAATTTCTTTGGTTTGTATTACCCGCCGGCTGATGATAACTCTTCAAAGGCTTCGAGACTCTTATTAGTATCACATTGGTACCCGTAATTATGAGCGCCTCGCATTTGTTTGCGACACAAAGGCTTTCCGCTCTCGTCTCGATGGAAGTAGTGTTTATGTAGCACATTTTTAACTTCATACAGCTTCGGAACTTGGCAACGGCCGCGACATACTTTATCGGGGCGCCTTCTACTTTGTCTCCGAAACTTTTACCTTCTGCGAGCACCTCAGTTGTAAGTGCTTTAGCCTACATAAACACGGCCTCGATCCGACGCGACGCGGGATTCGGAGCTATTCGATACACTTTCGGCCAATCGAATAACACTACAGATCGCGGACATGTCCCGCCCGGGGTAATCCGACGGCGATCCCTCAAACAATGTTAAAGTAAATAGTTTAGTGAGCATGCCGAGAAGCCTGGGAATGCGCCGGGGCCGGAAGTGCGTGCGGTAAAAAACGACCGAGAACCCGGTAATTGATATCTGCGGAATTCGGTCCGGAACGCGGAGCATGAAGGCTGTTTACGGTTTAAGGACGTCTTATTTTTACTAGCATTTTACTTTGATAAAGAACATTACAAAGTTAATGATGGATCACGCTCGTCTCTTTGATGTGTATTTTCTTATTTTGGACTTGACATATACCGAGAAAAAGGGTTGCCTGATAAAAACCTAATATATTATAGATTAGCATTAGATAAGTAGTCTACGTTTTAATTCAAGATTTAATATTTTTTCCATCTGTGTAACAAGTTTCAGAACCATTAAATGTATGTCATTGGACTGGTGCTGTAAGACAGGAGTGGAATAGCTTATAATTCTTAATACATTTCGCTTTGCATCGCTTACTTGCTTTAGTAATATAGGCATTAATTATTTAACTATGGAAGCAGGCGATTATCTTTTGTAATTATGACAAAGCGATCTCCATATTTGTCGCTTCCGCGTCGTCGGCGGTGTATCAACTCTCACGCAGCGTATACGATGATTTGATTCTAAACGTGGGAATACGCGAATCAATCCCTTAAGACAAAGATGTCATCAATTTACTTTAATATTTTTATGTTCAACTGGAATTGGTCCTGTTCAATGCAAAATAAGTAGCTCTTTCGGTAGGATAATGATAGTGGTTGCATTAAAATATAACAGATATTGTAGTGCTGATCGTTCAGTGGAATCAATTTGAGTAGTAACTATTTATGGATTTAGATTGCTTTGCTTTACAATAATTTATTTAATTGCTTTTGTAAAGCTATATGAGTTTAGAAAATTTGTAGATTCAGTCGTTAGGTAACGTTTGTTCTATGATATTTACAAAAAAATATACCCACGGTTCCAGAGAAAAGTTCGGTTCGATAAAATGAAACGTTCTATGAAATATCTGGGAGGATCAGAATTATATTAGTCTAGTAGTCAGTTAAGTAATGAAATAAGAAACGAATGTCTTACGATCTGACCTTCCAAGTAAAAATACTATACTCGTATAAGTAAGTCGTAATAAAATCGACTTATAAAAATGTGATGAAGTGCTGGCTGTCCGATCCGTCACATTAGGCCGCGCTCACACCGGCGTCGGCGTCGGCGCCGCCGCGTGTTCGTTGACGCGACAGCTCCCAAGTGGTAGCAATACTCGAATACTTCGGCTAGTGATGTGTCGCGGAAATATTTCATACTATTACCAAAATAAATGAAACTATTTTATATTGTATATTTTTTTCGTCTCATCTTATATTATCAATATTTTTGAAGCTTGTTTTTTATTAGGACTTATTTTAATGATAAGTTTGGCTTTGGAATTTTAATAACGAAGTTATAAGTTTCTGGAAACTATTGCCAATTCTTAAGAACTTACGGAATGTACGTCTCGTCATTTATTGTTTTCAGGCTTACTGAAGTGAAGGACCCCTATAAAATGTGAGCTTAATATATTTTGGTGTTTGGTTAAGTTAAGATCGAGCGCCCGCTGTTTATTTTAAAGTGAGATTCAGAGGTCCTTCAATTTGATTCCGTCCCTACAACAGCACATCCCTATAAGCGCCGGTCGCACCAGGGATCTTCGCGCGGACTTGATAAAGTTTACGGCTCAGCGTGAGCGACAATCGTTCCCGTATAACTGTCACCCACGACAGCTGCTGTGATGGGGAACTTTCTGGAACTTTGTAAGTGAAAACTTACCTAACGATACTCGTAAACTCTAAATATAAATAGACTAGCTGTGCCCCGCGGTGTTACCCGCTCATCCCACGGGAACACTAAATTTATTCGGGATGAAAAGTATCCTATGTCCTTCCCCGGGACTGAAACTATCTATATACCAAATTTCATCTAAATCGGTTCAGCGGTTTAAGTGTGAAGAGGTAACAGACAGACAGACAGACAGACAGGCAGACACACTTTCGCATTTATAATATTAGTATGGATATAGATCGGATCATCATCCGCTTGTAACAGTCAACTGTGGTAAATAGACCTTCTCCAATACGCGTCTATCCTGGGTCTGGTTTGTCATATCCGGTTTCTGCTAGCGACCTATGTCAAATCATCATTTCATCTAGCTAGAAGATGTATGCCACTATGTTTCCTAAGCCGTGGTCTTAACATAATAATTAAGTAGTTTACTGCAGTGGCAGTGCCCTCTTTTCCACATTTTCTTAACACTACATCTTTGAACGTAATTATTTACTCTCTGAAGTAAATGTAGCAGCACATGTATTAACTAAATTGAATAAACAGCAAGCAGCGTCATAAATAAACCTACTAATGCTAATGCTATTTATAAAAAGTTCAAGTACATACAAAGTCAATTGTGTAAGCGACAACGTAGGCAGCGCCGGCAGTAGGCTCGTAATGATACATTTGTTTGTATCAGTTTGTGCGACGCGGCGGTTTGGCTGAGTAATGACGTTATTACGTTCACGGAGACTGTAAATAGACGGGATGTTATAAGTAAATGTATTTATCTATCTCCCTAAACGTTTGGAAGACGGCCTTAAGGTATGCCGGTGTAGCTCTCAGAATACGCAAATTGAAACAATGGGATGAGCATAATACTCGCTGAAACAGGTTGTAAGCCAAGGTTCATGGATCAATTCTTGAAAATGTCACTGCTTAATTTGTACTTGCCAGAAATATAAGTGTTATTTGTATTTGTATTTATTTCCTGTTGACGTGTGTCAAAGATTGAGGTGTTTACAAAGTAATACGGTGAATAGAGACTAAAGTACTATGTGTGACCTTACAAACGGTCCGGTACGGTAGTTTTGAATTTTTGATATGTTGTCTAGGATGGTTAGTCAGTGCTTAAAATGCAAAATGCACAATTCCCCCCCCCCCTCCGCGACCGCCGCCATTTTGAAAAAACCGGCACTCTCTTCATACGTTTGCTCATATCTTCCTTTAGGAGCATTTTAGCTTGAAGAAAGCTTCGACAATGTTATAGAGAGTTAAATTTACTACATTCTCCATTTTATATTTTTTTTCTAGGACAGATAGTTACGGAGATATCCACATTAAAAAAAACGTAATAAATCGCAATTTCCTACTGAAAAACAAACTTCTGGATTATATCTTCGTTTAAAGGAGCATTTTAACTACAACAAAGCTTGGGCAATGTTGTAGAGAATTCAATTTACTATAATTTACACTTCAAATTTTGTTTCAAGGACGGTTAGTTACGGAGATATGCACATTTAAAAAACAGGAAAAGTCGAATTTTCCGAAAATTTCTCAAAATTCTTGGTTTAGAACGCTGTCATTCAGTTATGGACTAGTCTAGGACAAATTAAAACATGTAGGAAATATAATTTCTTATAAAACTCATGTCCATTTTTACATACATTTTCGGAAAATGTGACTTTATTTTTTACATATCTCCGTAATTATCTGTCCTAGAAACAAAATTTGAAATGTAAATTATAGTAAATTTAATTCTCTACAAAATTGCCCAAGCACTGTTCTAGCTAAAATGCTCCTAAACGAAGATATAATCCAGAAGTTTGTTTTTGAGTTGGAAATTGCAATTTCTTAAGTTTTTTTAAATGTGCATATCTCCGTAACTATCTGTTCTAGAAACAAAATATAAAATGGAAAATGTGGTAAATTTAACTCTCTATTATTGTCGAAGCTTTCTTTTAGCTAAAATGCTCCTAAAGGAAGATATGAGCAAAAATATGAAGAGAGTGCCGGTTTTTAGGGTTCCGTACCCAAAGGGTAAAAACGGGACCCTATTACTGAGACTTCGCTGTCCGTCCGTCCGTCCGTCCGTCCGTCCGTCCGTCCGTCCGTCTGTCACCAGGCTGTATCTCAAGAACGGTGATAGCTAGACACTTGAAATTTTCACAGATGATGTATTTCTATTGCCGCTATAACAACAAATACTAAAAATGAAATAAAATAAATATTTAAGGGGGGCTCCCATACAACAAACTTGTTATACCTATATATACATATATATAGGTACGGAACCCTTCATGCGCGAGTCGGACTCGCACTTGCCCAATTTTGTTTCAATATGGCGGCGGGCGCGGAGGGGGGGGGGGGGGATTGTGCATTTTGCGTTTTAAGCACTGACTAACCATCCTAGACAACATATCAAAAATTCAAAACTACCGGACCGTTTGTAAGGTCAAAATCCTTTATTCACTGAATTAAAGTGTCGTAGGACAAAGAAACACTTTATTGTATTCTCGCAGGTTGTACACTTAATTGAACTTAAGTTATTAAGGAGAGTATCCGTGCCCGGCTACTCTACAAATCTGAACACATTGAAACTACGAGTATCAACCATGATATCAAATATACATCTAGTTTCTGCCAAGATATCGTATAGTGTGTAATAGTTATCAATTACCAGGTCAAAGATGATTAATTCTGGCCAGGTTCAGATGTCATAGTATTTAACGAACGAGACAAGTTAAGTCTTAATCTTCTAGACAACCTTGAAACTGAAACTTTTAATTAAATATTAAGTAATGTCGTAATGTGCCATTTTCCACTTAAATTTCGCAATTTTCGAGGTATGGTAACTTATAGTTGTTCTGCGATTTGAGTATGGTCGTCTAAACCCTATCATTTGCATAAAGGTTAATTTTGAAACCGATAAATAAACCAACTGCTCGCAGTAAACGCGGAATCACACAGTTTAATGAAACGCGCACCTTTACGGTAATTACTGCAAATAACTTGTTTAATTAAGCACTTACGTTTTATTGAAATCTGTAAATTACCTTTTATTTTTATGACAGTCGCATTTCGCTCCACCGACGGCAGCCGAGGGAGGAAGCCGTGAAATAATTTTGCATTCATTCAGCCGCGGTCATTATCCGATATTCGGATGAAACCCCATCGGAAATTACCTCTTTGATGTATGTTATTATTAAACATGGCTGTTTATAAATATTTAATTCCTACCGCTTATTGAATGTATGGTACCGTCGAATCTTAATAGGAGTTTAATACACGGTGGCCGGTGAGGAAACCCAAAGAATTAAAAGGCGTACCTATTCCTGTCCATAATTAATGTTAAAAATGTCATATAAAGTTTTATTTTTATCTTCGTACTATTCTGTGCTATTTAGGTATTATAGTTGAGGAAAATTAGAAGAACAGTTAAAGCTTAGTTATTGTTGTTTATATTATCTAGGAGGATCTATATCTGAATCCCTAACGTTTTTTAACCTATTTTTGCATTCCCTAACGTTTTATGTCATAATGATCACTTGTCCTAACACTCATATGCCCTAATATTGATATCCCTAATATCTTATTTCCTAATGTCACTTGCCATATTGATCATTTATCCTAATGTCATTTGTCATAATTATCATTTCTCCTAACACTCATATGCCCTAATTTTGGTTTTAATCCCTAGGCTCGGATTCTGTTGTGGTCGCAGTTCTAACTTAACCTAACCCATTAAAACACTTTACTGGTAGCAATTCGGCGGTTGCAAAAGGGGCGGGGACTTTAAAACACGAAAATTAATTTTAGGGATTTCGAGGAATATGGCAAAAAATATTAGGGATATTGATAGTTAGGGATATTGATGTTTCGGACAAATGAGTTTTAGGACAACCATTACGTTATGGAAAATGATTGTTATGGATATTGATCGTTAGGGCATTAGCCCATTAAGACAAAACAGTTCGGGCAAGTGATTTTAGGACAAACGATGTTAGGGATCGCGAGGGAGACCCTATCTAGGAGCATGGGAGCCCCCGGCCAAGTCGAAAAAATGAACAGCAACGGCAACATAACCCTATGTTGCCGTTGCGATGATAAAATCCTAGCTCTGCCTCATTTCACGAATTCCAGAACTTTCCTTATCTTCCCAAATATGTTCCCTATTTATTCCCCGTCTCTTTATGGGAGCTAGGCGACCTAAGTAAGGCTTAGGTACCCGGCCGCCGACCCGGCAGGCCAGGAAGCCCCGGCTAGACGCAGGCTAAACGGCGGTGATTAGCGTAATGGTCGCCAGCTACGCTAACCCGGGGACAGATTAAGGAAATACTTCAAAGCAGAAGATGGTGTAAAATGTTACAAAACCTAGGAAACACGCAAACTCCCAGCTCATTTGGCCGTAAGCAACATTGATGCGATTTTTTGTAATACGCAGAGAAAAGAGGCAGAACATATAAGGACTCTTTATCTTTGTTGTGTTACATAAAGCAACAACTTCAAAATATGAGCTACCTACTAAAAATAAAAGTATACGTTGTTTTATCTTGATAAGGAGGTTGTATTTGTAGTTATAATTCGTTTAGCATAATACAAACTACTCGCGACACGCAAATATAATGAACAGTAAGTAGTTGATTTTAATCTCAACCGAAATAAACTCTGTCAAGTAATTACTTATACCTAACATACACAAAACTAGCGGGAGGTAATACATCATCTACCGGTATCGTTTGTCCAGAAAGTTTTTCCTGGTAAACGTCCAGTTGTCTCTGGAAATAGCCCAATTAAGTAGTTAGTCCTTCATTACATTTCACACCCATAGCTCAGTATATTTAGATCACATCAACCCACAATAGTTCTTGCGTCTAGCGGGTGCTGTGTCTGCGTGCGTCACATCACTTGGACAAGCAACAGTATCTGCGCAATCTTTGCATTTAATTAAATTATCCTGGATTGTCCCATGGGCGAGTGGAAGCGGCGACATACAAAATAAAATGTTCATCTACATAAATAGGCCTCTGTCGTCCCCCGTGCGTGAACTCGGCGGCCGAGTCTCGGCCCCGCGGCCACGCTTCAGCGGCGAGGGCCCGCGAGCCTCGGCGCAACCTTGCGCCACATCCCGCATGCAAATCTCTACGGGTCACCGGATCATGCGCAGCACTTTCTCCATGTCACATTGTATACAGTCAACAAAGTTGGACGTAGCAGTAACGGATACAGTTGATCAGCTAGTCATCTTATTTTCTTTAATTCATTGGGTGGTTAACAAAGTACTGAATTTTACTTCGCTATATAATTTGCTGTACGGCAGAGAAAGAGAACTGAGTCAACGCTGGCTTCGGTAGCCTAATCGACAATATGTTCGAAGGACTGTTAGAGATGGAGGGTCGAAAAATGGGGGGAATAGGTAAACATTTTAATTTCTCCACACGCTATGTTAAGAAATGTCAAATATATAGTATTTCAGGAAAACGTATTGCTGTGTTTTATTTAAGAGCGCGGTTAACCTGGCATTGCAGCCCTGCGGGGGCTCACGGGTCAACGCGCGGCCGCCAATGTGCAACCGCGACGGAATCGCGGTTCATTACGTCCGGGTCACTTTACAGGTCCAGCGGCCTCTAAAAGCGTGATAAAAAACGAACAGCTTAACAAAAGACTGGATGGCTTACGAAAGTTACCTTACCAAATAAATGAAACCTTATAGTGTATTCTGCATTCGCGGATCGCACTTGGATTAGCCCAGGTAACTAAAACTTACATAAATGAACACGAAAATAAGTTAGGCATCAAATCATCAACACGTAAATTGAAGTTTTTGCTTCAGTCTGCGGCTGCAATTAGAGCATTCGCGATTAATGTCTCGCTCGTTAGCCGCCTCCCGGGCCCGTGTTAAGCGGCAGAACCGCGAAGCGCTCACGAGGCTCCATCACCCGTGACGGTCGGGGTCTATCTTTTTACCATCATTCGCAAATTAACATTATGTTTGTGGTTCCAAGCCATCGGTTATTAAATTATTATCACATCGACATAACTTCAACTACTGAACTAAAGCAACGCCAAAGGATTTTTACAATAATTGGGTGCGCGTAAACCGCATCCATCTCACGCAAGAATAGACCTGTGTTGATGTAGGTATCATTCGTAGGACAACAGAAGAAGGTCTACCATTATTTATTCACATGAAAATATTAATGGGTACAGTCAGCAAAGAAAACGGTCTACCACTTTTGGACTCTATTACATGTAAAATAGAGTCGAAAAGTGGTAGACCACATTCTTGGTTGACTGTACCACTGTACAACTATGCTTCTAAGACACATCCCTAAAATAGTTTAATTGTAACCTGTCACAACGTAAATGCTGGACAGGAATATTTTCTTGAATTTATTCTCTTTCGTGTAATAAGTACTTTCAATAAAAAATTGAAAAATTAATTTCGCCATCTTAAAATGGTAACAAACTACAAGGTAGATTCTCATAGAAATCGTAGTGAGCTTTCTATTTAGTTCGCCTCAAATATTTATCTGAAATTCGCCCGTACGTGAGCCATACAATTTTCAGCTCAATCTGAAAGTGCCTAAAACCCATCGCACTTTAAATATTGATAGAAATAGAATATCTTCGTCAAATATTAGGCCGCCCGAGCGATACAATATTGGGCACAAACAGCAGTTCGCTCGCGTTCGGAGTGGATGGAACTTTCCGGGGATGGATCCAGCTTGTTGACAGCATATCGACATGTGTGTATGTCTACGCGCCAGGCATGATAGCCGAAACCAGTGCAACTTTCTCGGCTTTGCTAATACTTGTTTTCAACAGAATCCGAGTGCAATTTCTATTCAAACGATCATGTTTTGGTAAATATGACATAGTTGACAGTTCGGAGTCCTTTGGTATAAGGAAAAGGCACTTATAAACCCCTACGCTTGTTTTCAGAAATACTGATTACTATTTAAATTTTAAAGTAAAAGCTATACTCATTACATAATAAAATTGTCTTGAAAATATATTCGAATTTATAGCAATTGAATAGAAACATACCTACTCATGTATCAATGCTTTGAACATTCTCAGTTTTTACGACAGGGATTCCACTTGGATTCCATTCTACAGCAATATTATTAAATGGTATTCTATTCTAATGCACACTACATCTTTTTATTGAAACTTAAAAGCAAATGTTTGGTTATGATAATGATCTTTGTTTTCAGATGAATCATAATTTACAAACGTAATAGACATAATTTTCTGTTACGAAAGTGAAAGATAAAAATGATTAATTTTTTTATACATATACGTATAAAAAAAAAAAAACACTTTTATTAACCGAATTTATATCAAACTTAAACCATCTTAAACACACAATGGCACAAAACACTACACACTACACAATCTAACTGCAGCTATACTATCGCTAAGATAGTTCACCGCCCTTAAAAAACGCTTGAAGCGGCTGCAGATGATCGCACGTGGCCCGGCTCTTCCTGCTGATACGCTTCAAGCGCGCGGTGCGGTGGCGGAGATAGCCCATCGGTTACAGTGGCCAATAAACTGCCGAGAGATTAACTACGCCCGACAGATTTAAGAAGACCTTTGCTCGGGTTTAAATTTGTAAGGATATTTTAGTAATGTTTTTCTTCGGTTCAAATATAACTGCATGTACAAAACACTGAAAATCACATAAAATAATTATGTCCTTATTGACTTTGACCTGTCCTTGTGTGACCTGGGCCTTAAATTATCCCCACCAAAACCTTGTTAAATGGATACTTGACTCATTGTTACTTACTAAAAGATTACAGACATTCTGTTCACTAATATTGAAAATAACAAGGATGTCTCGCTTATTTCAAGATCTACTTTCACTCCACGCAATACGACAAGAGAAAATAATTCACATACCACCGTAGAACCCTGTCACAGTGACAAGCCACCGTCACTCAAACCCGAGTGATAAGTGCGGTTATTGCGACAGTGTTCTACAGTGAATCGATTTCCCTTATACGTGTCAGGGGTCAGGCTACAGTAGTCGCGAAGGATTTATAATCTCGCGGCGACGTGGGGAAGTGCGGATAAAGGCGGTTTTCAATTATCTTCAACGGAAATAATTCTCCCTCGCCACGCCATGGTTCAGCCGAGTTTCCCGAGTTTGCGCAACTTAAAGATAAAAGTTAAATAAAAATCATAACCGGTATTATACTTACTATAATTGTGAATGGTTTTGGTTTTCCTTCTCGGATATTCAATTTCAGTTCGGAGTAAATACGTAAACTTTTACTAATACCTTTTATTTACCTAGTACTTTGCATTTGTTTTTCAATTTTTGTAATTCACTTTCCACCTGTTTCCAGTCGACTTGAAACTGAATTAAAGTTGTTTAAATATAAAAATAAAATCCCATTACTCGTTTTTTAAGTTTAAAACATTTAAAAGAGTCGCATTAAGCTCGACAGTTTTAGCGTTTATTTTTATGCAGTGAGCCGTCTGAATACTAATCGTGACGTCAGACGCGGCTAACGAAGCGCCGCGCGCCACCGCGCAAACATCTGCCGCCTGCTCACTGCTCACACAATAACTTTACAACGGTGGCTTTTACTTCTACTTGATTAGACGCTAATTTTATTTGTAGCGCACTTGTACCTAATAACTAATAATATTATGTAGAGTGCGAAACCAAGAAACATTAATGTGTTGCTTTAAGGTTTTTAGATGCTGATAATAAATCTAAATCCCTAGTTCGAGGGACTACGTACTTACATATGTAAATAGGTTTATGATATGAATGAGACGTCTGAGCAATATGTAAGTTAATGTGTGTCGAATAAAGGTGCCGAATTAAATATCGCTTTCAATAGTGAAATCCATTACGTGATAGCTGTTACTAGAAATAAGATAGACATCAAGTACATACTAAAGCCAATTTTATATCAAGAACTCGACGAGTAGGTACACCTCAGGGTATCATATTATCATCTTCTTAATGCATATAAAATTGTAGCCTAAAGTAGTATCTTTGGAAAATACCTAGATGTCTTAGTTTTTTTATTTACTTTGATGTGCCTCTCCCGCAAGTCCTAAGTCACTAACGCTTTAATTAAGACATTGGATTGAAAAGTAATCACGTAGTGTAATTGCAAAAAGTATATTAGTAAGGATATTTATCATATTTATATTGTAAAGCATTACGTTTAAACCATTGATACAGAGATCAAAGCTAAAAGAAAATTGAGACATTACATGTATAAACATTACGTTTTCTAGACATAAAGTGTAGTTTAGACATAAAGTCGCGGTCACCTTGGGGGCTCTGACCCGTTACGTGAGGGGGGGATTATGTGGTCGTGTCTCGGGTTAGTCGCCTGTACACCCGATATTCTCAGAAATGTATAATTATTCTGATAATAATACCCATTACAATGCTTTCAGAGTTTACAATACTGTCCGAGACACATAATGAATAATGAGATGGTGTCATTGTCACAACTTTCTACCATTGGATGCAATAGATATTGACAATTGGATAAGAGTACCCTTTAGATATTAAAACGTAAACGTATCATTGATCTTTTAATACCTTGTTATCATACGAGAAATACATATAAATATGTCTCTGTTGAAAGAGCGCTATTTTAGTAGGGTCCTCACGTAATTTAAAGGATCTTTGCGCACGACGATTTTTATAGTCTGATGACGAGCGTCTGCCCTGCACACGACCTCTGCGGGTTTTAAGACTCCATGTGTAAAAGGCTCCGTGTACCTACGTTCCAAAGGACTGATAAAGGTGGTTTCCACCGGTAACGCAAGACTAAACGAGACGGGAATTAAAATCTGATGAAAAACACGCGGCGGGGCGAGCTCGCGCTAGCTATTAGGCCCATTTTTTATTAGTATTTTTAGTGCAGAAATGCTGGGGTGATTTCAATTCTCGGCTTGTTACGTCTCACCGTGGATAAGTAGTACCTTAATAGTACGTAACGTGGTAGCTGTGACGTCACCTCGTCCACACGTCGATCCACATGATCTGATCTGCGGCATTATCCAACCCCGCGATAAGGACCGATTAAGCCGAGGGGGGCTCACGGCAGGCTATTGATTGCGGAGTGACGTCACGTCAGATAGGCGTTAATCACCGCTGGCCCACAGCCGCACTGCCCATTAGCCGCGGTGGAAGAGCTTGGTGTTCCGCCGCTACAACGTGACGGTAGAATGCGTGCATGTGAATGTCTTCAATCGGGTTCGCTTTATAATCGTAATCTTCTAGAACTAGAAAGATTTGAATCGAGTTTAGTGCGGTTTTATTAAAATGAGACTAGTATAGTAATGTATATGCTTAAGTGCTGAAAGTGTGAATATAAATTTTCTGTTAAAGCAACAATCGATTTACACATTAGTAGAAACTATGTATAATTCGGTTTCAGTTTTCGAGTTTATTCTATTACTAGCAACAGGCCCAGGCATTGCACGGGCGCAATGCCAATAAATTATGCATGTATTATATATATAAACCTTCCTCTTGAATCACTATATCTATGTAAAAAAAAAACGCATCATAATCCGTTGCGTAGTATTAAAAATCTTAGCATACATAGGAGACAAATGCTTCTGAATTTACTGGATAATAGGGCAATAATCATGATAGTGTACGGCGAAGTACAACATGTAACTAAGATGCAAAGTTTTTATGACAGTATCATACGTAGCTCGAAACAATTTTTTCCTTGCCACACCTACCCAAATGTCGTTCGGATGACAGCTCCATAAACAAGTACAGTCCGGTCTAATTGTCTTGGAGCGCCTCCAAGCGGTGAAAGACTGTTCATTATTGTAATGTTATGACCCGGCTGTAAATTAGGGGTGGCAATCGCCGCGTTTATTCTTCGCTTGGCACCTTCCGAATAATGGACTGGCGTAAAAAATGTAGGTAAATATAGGGTTGTCAAAGTAACAGTTTATTTCAGAAATTATACATGCAGGGGTCTTTAAAAGTCTGTCTTTAAGTCTCTTTCGGTTTTTCGGGTACTGCTGCGTTTGGAGACAGGAATAGAGGTAATTATCTCCGCTGTCAATTTATGGCATTTCAGTTATACGAGTTATCTCCAAAAAAAAAAAACCGGCCAAGTGCGAGTCGGACTCGCGCACCGAGGGTTCCGTACAAACACTTTCCATCCCTAAGTGGTTAAGTTAAGTTTGCACCTGGTATGTATAGCGCCCCATATAAATTAGGTGCAAAGTTAGGTATTAAAAAAAAAAATTATGGTTTTCGTAATTATTCCTTTATCTATGCTATAAGACGTTGCTTCGTACCTTTCAAGATTCTGAGTTCACGGGAAGCACCCTGTAGGTTTTGATTCCCTTGCAAGTGTCGAAAATTTGCAAATTAGGTGCAAAGTTAGGTATTAAAAAAAAAAATATGGTTTTCGTAATTATTCCTTTATCTATGCTATAAGACGTTGCTTCGTACCAAATTTCAAGATTCTGAGTTCACGGGAAGCAGCCTGTAGGTTTTGATTCCCTTGCAAGTGTCGAAAATTTGCGGCATAAACGGCTGTATCTTTTGATTGCGTTGGCTTAGAAGTTTGATTTTTTCACAGCTTCAAGGGACAGTAGACCTGAGTAATTGATATAAATTTCAGCTTCATACGTCCACGCGTTCCTGAGAAAAAGGGTCTTGACAGACGGACGGACAGACGGACAACAAAGTGATCCTATAAGGGTTCCGTTTTTTCCTTTTGAGGTACGGAACCCTAAAAAATACATTCAGAAACTTAAATTTAATAAATAACAAATAATGTGTATACATTGGATGACTCTAAAAAGGATACCATCTCTTATTAACCTTTTAATGTACGTAATCTTAGTAATCTCAATGAAGGTCAAAGGCGAAACAATTTCACGGGTGACGGCAAAGGAGCGTATGCACAATTTTTTACATCACCTTATTAAAGTCACCTCAGAAACTCGGTCACGGTCACGTTCTACGTCTCCTACACCTACTGAAACCTAAATCTTGCTAAAAATACATTATACGTATATTTTAATGTATTTTATTATCTCATATACAAATTCACTTTTTCTGTTAAACATTTTCCGAAGTAATAGTAGTAAGAAGTAAAAATGTTTGTATTATGCGTACCGTATTTGCAGACGCAAATTCAATAAAAATTGTCTAAGATAGCTTGAACATAGTCGAATATTTAAGTTACTGTCCAACAACATTGGTTTCAAAACGAGGCGCTACAGAGCTCGTTTCCTAATTCGACGAAGTCAGGTCACACACTGCTCGCACAAACATCTTGACAAGTCGGTCTTAGCGCGTCCGGAGAAGTTCGACCCCAATGCGACGCAATATCCTGCCCCCGCAAACAACCAGGTGTTAGTGGTCCAATTCCAACGAGGAACGACGAAGATGGCGCCCGTCTCGAGTTAGCTCTGTGATTGTAGCGTTGGCTCATGGAAGTTGGTCTTGAGTTGCGACTCAAGGCGAACCTAATTGGGATCGGAAAACTACTTTGTATACATTGTTTAATATGAGGCCTATTTAAAGGAAATACATTTACAGCCGGTGGGTACTTTATTTCAGCTGAATAAGTCCGATTTTGAATACTGCGGAAAATCTCGTGTCCAGCAAAGCAAATGTCTCCGGAACTAAACGTGTTCTCGGGATTGCTCATGGAAAATTTATTTACAATACAAATACTCTTTAATTTACACCTTAAATACACAGGGACAAACAAAAACATGTGAGATACAATAAAAACAAACGGAGGACGATCTCTTAGAGACAGCCTTTGGGTAATAGCGGAGACTTTAACTTCACGTTAGCTCTGTAACCTTCCTAGACGTGAGGTGAAGACGAGAGATCTTCAGGGAAAACTCGGTCACTAGCAATTTGCATAAATAAAGTGCGATCTCTGTAAATGAGATATGGCTCAAATGAAAAACTGCTTAATTAGAGCAATGAAACACGCAGCTTCACAACGAGAGTTAGGAGCACTTTTGTAAGTATTACGTTGAGTTCGACAAATAGCTTTTAAGTAGACCAGAATTAATAAACAAAAATATACAACACGTAGAATAGAGACGGTTCGTGAGCTGCTAAAATAGTTTACAAGTTTAGATGCACCTGCAGGCGTGGAATGAAAAGGTTCTTCATTTTGATCTCAACACCATCTCACATTACATCGAAAAGTGTACTACATTTCCATTCCCTGATTATGACTATCCTGCTGGCTCTTATGCGATCTGAACCCATTTGGTTTCACCGGATTCCACGCAAACGATGTTGCAAATTTGTGACACGTCCCGTTCCATCCCAACCCACGTAAGGTAGCACTGTCGCGGTATGACGTCATCGCTGTCGTATACTTACGTCATTGCGATGCATTTGCCCGCTCCCGCCGGGCGCGCGGCACGTGTCACCCATCAACGCCGAGTGCTCCGTGTCCGCGAGCCTACGTTTACGAGACCATAACTATTGCGCTCTTCTTGAATTGTAGAGTGGTATGGCGGTAGGCACCGCGTTACTTACGCACACGCATGGCCCGGTTTGGAGGATTCGCATGCTCGCTTAGGCCCTTGTCAGGGTTGCGAGCGAGTTTTCTATACAAATAAGTGTCGTGGCGAATTCGCTGCGTGATCGCCTTCATACCAAATTCGCTCGCAAATTGCAAGTGTGGCCCTTGACACCGACATAGTTATGCAGTAAATTTGCGTGTGAACTAGAGATGTAGAGAAACCTTTTTTGATTTAAAGAAAACAACACTGAATAGAATTAGCAGTGATAAATGATTTACATAAAGTGAAATGTATAGGAATTGATCGTAATACCATTTGTTGCCTGTTGGGCGGAATTTCATTGCCGTCTCATCACGCCAAAACAGCGGTACAGATTTTGACAAGTTTTGATAGGAGGAGAGGAGGGTCTAGGGATGATTGTATTTACTCGACTTTGCTGTAGTAAAAAAAGCTGATTACGTTATGCATTTTTTCCTCCTCTGTGAACTTAACCATTCTGTGAATGATACTTAAGTTATTGGTGCATGGTGATAAATTTTGCAGCTTTTCTTTACCTGTTTTCCAAAGTCGTTTTGTAATTTTATCGAGTTTCCAGCTACGCATATCTGCGTGAATGATATAAGGTTCAATAAGCTTTACCCAGACCGCCACAACCGTTTATTTATGAAAACCACTTAAACGGACTTTATCGTAGGTATGTTTTCCAGTTAAATCGATGGTAGTATTTTCTATTTCCTGGCGCATATCGCATAATGTATTCATGAGTCGAGAGCTGTAGAGTAATGAAATTAAATGAAAAAGCCTACGCGTCCGGCGCGGGACGTGTCGCGGATATTGGGGACTACAGCTCTCAGCTTACAACCTTCGGGAACTGGACATCAGCCGGAGTCTCCTTCTAATCCATAATATCGTAGGTATGTCCTAAGGTCAAATGTCGTACAACTTTTACTCTAAACACTTTTGACATGTCAATAGTTTGCCATAATGTTCAGTGCATCCTAATGATCAAAAAGCTATAGTATTACATTACCTAATGATACAGAACCAGTATTGGGATATATAACTATTATGGTTATATAATATTGGCTTAGAACTCAACACAACAAAAACAAAGATAATGACAAACAGCATAAACACGCCGATACAAGTGAACAATATATCATTAGAGTACGTACACAGTTACATCTATTTGGGTAAAGAGATTTCATTCAAAAAATCTCGACACATTGATGAAATCGATAGACGAATAACGCTATCATGGAATATGTTCTGGAGCAACAAAGAACTTCTCAAATCAAGACTTCCGTTAAAGCTCAAAAAGAAAATACTAGACTCTTGCATACTTCCGTGTCTGTCCTATGGCTGCCAAACTTGGATCTATAATAACTACACTGATAATAAAATACAGGTATGCCAAAAAGCGATGGAGAGAAGTATATACTAAATATAAAGAGAAGAGACCGAAAAAGAAATTCAGAGATAAGGCAAACTACGAATGTCATTGATGCTCTAAAACACTGCAAGAAACTTAAGTGGAAATGGGCCGGCCACATTGCCCGCATGGATAACCGTAAATGGAACAAAAAAATAATAACATGGGCAGGCCCACAATCCAAAAGAGCCAGAGGGAGACCAAAAGAGAGGTGGATTGACGAAATAAATAAATCAACTGACATGGACTGGATTAACAAAGGACAAGACCGAAAAACTTGGAGTAAAATGGAGGAGGCCTTTACTCGCTGAGAGGTCCTTAATAATAATGGATAAAAAATAAATTTATTTGCATTCTTATAAATTCAATTTTATAATGTAACTATTTAAATCCAATAATGTTATTCTTAATTATAATAATAACTGTAATTGAAATTTATTAAGGAAATAAAATGGCTTATTATTATAATATGGTTACATAAGGGCAAACGTTATTATGTCATAAGATCATTATGACCAAAGTTTATGAGCAGGGGTCAAGGGTATATAGTATTTGCCATGATACAGAATAAGAACAAAGGTAGGTAAAAAAACAGGGTCCTTGACCCATTAGAATATGCCTTCGATTACAAAAAAATAATAAGCAGAATAATTCATAATGGATTAATTTCAGTATTTGAAAAAGGTTCTCATCTATAATTTGGATTCAAATAACCAATATTTCATGCAATTTAAGATAGAACGAAGTGAAAAAATAAAGCTTGATGAAAACGCAGAAAAAACAAATCCATAACCAATCAGCATTCCTCCCCGGCGCAAAAATAGCCTCCGCCGAGCCGGACGGCTAAGTAAACCTGCGTCCAATTGGGAGCATTGTTTTTGTGTACCGGACCGGGCCGGAAACGGACCGTCACGCTCCACAAGTGCCTATTGGCATCGATTAACCTGTTCTACGCCAAAGTCATCATATGATGACTGCGCTCGAGATGTGCCCTACATGCAACCGCATATGACAAGGACAAAACAGTGTGTTTACAGTCTGTGTGAGTGTGTTGGAAGTCTTTAGTCGATTATGGTCAAACAACGAGCACGAAGTGGTGGCGTAGAGCGCTACGCCGTAGATGTCTACGATACACCAATGCTACGTAGCATCAGCGCTACGCATAAGCGTGTTTTATATTTTTTATTCAGAAATTAACCAACGACTGAACCCTTGGTAACCGGTTGTGCGGTCTAACATGGTGCAGTAACAGCCTATTCACTAATGAAGGGCCAAAATCAACAACATGCCGATAGTGTCATAAATCATTCAGCCGGCCCTCTCGTTCGCACTCGTCGCTTCTTCTAAAGAGCGAGTGAGACGTCTGGCCTAATGTTTTCCACTCCGTGGCACGTTCGTTTTGGCCCGACAATACAAAATATGTATTGTCTTGAAGTTATAAGAATTAATTTTTATTAGGAAATACCAAGAACGGAAGCGAGAATCATAGCCATGAGCGAGACCTTTAGTTTTGAAGACAGTAATGCGATTTCGAGAGGATTTTATCAGGTGTATTTGTTACTTTACTTTCAAAATTAAGTACAGTAGTAGTAACGAAAACAATGTCAGCGCAAAGCGCATTATGTCCGTTTGTCTGAAATGTTTGGTTTAATTTGACCTGACTCTAAAGATTTGGCTCCCGCATACAAACGCAATTCGTCACGCTGAGAGCTCTGTGAATGATGATCCTCGATCGAGCTTCTGTAGCGCGCGGTTAAATATTTACAAGCACGCATTTTCCACGCGGCAGCGGAAGGGTTGAGTACTCCACCGAATCACTCAGCGGAGATTGGGCGTCGCGCGCGGGACGGGTTATCAATAAAAGTCAGCCAGCCGCGCAGCGCGAGAGGAGGTTAACTTGGAAACTGAGCAGTCATACAATATACAGGGTGTAACCGACGGTGTACCGAAAACTGAAACCATGGCTTCAGACCATTATTCTGGGCTGGAAAATCGTGGAAATTTCTTTGAGAAAATTCACAAAATTTCCTCGCGAGTTTTAATTTTTTCTTTATTTTTCCGTTAATCGAACTCTACCGGTAACAATTTTTCATGAAAAATCGCATGAAAATAGCATTTTCCACAAAACACACAATGTATCACAAACAGTATTATGTAAACTTTACGGTACAAGACAGAGCGTGTGGAGTGGGACAGATAACGGTACTGGCCGGTCATTGATTTGCCAGGCCAGTGCGCTCGCGCCGGCCGGTGCGGTCGGACGCGTGAGTAATTTTTTATTTTATTTTTATTTTATTTATTTAGGAAAACCAACAGCTTTAACAATTTTGAGTAAACTTAAATATAATAGAAAGCAGGGAAGCCAATTACAGGATCTCACGGATAGAAACAATTTAACTAATCTTAAATTAAAGTGCGACACTCATCACTTCACATCATCTCACCTTGTATAGAAAAAGTATATAAAAAAAAAGAAGAAAATGGTAAAAAATACACTACACTACACGAGCTCTAAAAATGGCAACGTATATTTTAAGCCCAGGCGGGTGAACGACTATGTAACACGTCTAGTTAAAGCACCTTGTCACCAAACTTTGTCTCACAGAAGGAATTTTACAGTTAAATATGTCGATATCCAGTTCCTTCGTTAAATTGTTCACGCTACGACTTGCACGCGTCAGAAAACTATTTTGTCTGTAATTGGATGATGCAGATTTAAGAGATATGGGAGGAAAATGCCGTTTAGAACGAAGGGGAGTATTGAATGAGAGGTTCTCAAGCAACTCAGGGCAATCAGTGACGCCGCTTGTAATGTTAAGAATAAAGGTTATATCAGCTATCTCACGTCGTTTTTGTAGAGGAATTAGGTGATGTTTCTTACATATATCAGTGTAGCTAAATGTATTATAATTAGATTTAAGTTTAAAACACAAGTACATTAGAAATTTTTGCTGGACACGCTCTATTCTGTCGATGTATTTGCTATAACAAGGATTCCATACTTGCGAAGCGTATTCCAGTTTACTTCTCACATAGGAGCAGTAGAGAACTTTTAACGTTTTCGCTTGAGTAAAGTGAGTCGAGTTACGCATTATGAAGCCTAGCGCCTTAAAAGCACCGCCGACGATACTGTCTATATGCCTGTCAAAAATGAGTTTAGAATCATGTACAACACCGAGGTCTCTCATTTGCGTGACCTTTTCTAGCGGCTGGCCTTTCAATGCGTAAGAAGTAGAAATTAAGTTGTGCTTGGGAGAAAAAGTCATTGCATAGCATTTAGATGGGTTCAATTCCAACTTATTAAGCCGGCAATACTCATCGAGGCGACTGAGGTCTGCCTGCAGTAATAGTGCGTCATGGTTAGATTTTATCCTTAAATAAATTTTCATGTCATCAGCGAAACAAAGAAGTTTAGAGTGAATAAAACATTTACTTATATCATTAACAAACACGTTGAATAACAGAGGTCCGAGCAGAGACCCTTGAGGGACCCCACTGGGAACTGTAACCCACCCTGATATATAATTATTTATGACGACTGCCTGAGATCTATTTTCTATGTAGGACGAGAACCACCTTAACAGATCGCCACTTATTCCCATATTGTACAATTTTGAAATCAGTATACCGTGATCAATTTTATCGAACGCCTTGCTATAGTCCGTATAAATGACGTCCACTTGACAGCCAGTATCCATAGCTTTAGTAATATATTCATTTAATTATACAAGATTAGATACCGTGGACCTACGCTGAAGGAAACCGTGTTGATTGAGACTGAAAGAATTCTTTAAGGCTTCATAAACTTGTCCGTTAACATTTTTTTCTAATACTTTAGATATAATACATAGTTTAGAAATAGGTCTATAGTTGGTAACATCATTTTTGGTCCTTTTTTATGTACCGGAGTAACATAGGCTGATTTCCACAACGATGGTAAGGAACATTCGGAGAAGGATCGCCTGAAAAGCAAGACAATGGGCCATGTCAAGGTTTTCGCGCAGTTAATCAAGAACTGGGCAGGCAGCTCGTCGGGGCCGGCAGACTTGGAGGGATCTAGTTTCAGTAATATGTTTGTAACAATAGTAGGATCAACCTCAATACTATTTATAGATGTTGTTGAATCGAGACAAGAATTGGATGGGCGGCTATTGTCGGCACCATTCGGAGATGAGAAAGTGGAGGAAAAATTGTCAGAGAATGCATTACAAATTTCAGAACCTGTATTGACCAACTTACTACCATATTTTAAGCTACTGGGCAAGCTATGGGAAGTTGAGCGCGATTTAACGAACGACCAAAACTGCTTTGGACACTTTTCAATATTACTCTCGACACGATCTATATATGTATTATAGCATTCTCGCTCTAATTTCCCTACTCTATCCCTTAATATATTATATGCGTTTAAGTCGCTTATATTATTATATAGTTTATATTTCTTTAGGTGTTTGTACTTTTCTTTTAAAGCCTTTTTCAAAGGCAAAGAGTACCAAACAGGGTATGAGTCACGATTAATTATCTTACTAGGTATAAATTTATCTCTAAGGTGTTTAAAGGTTTCATAAAAGAAATCAACAGATTGATCTAGTGTTCGACATGAAAACTCATAATCCCAATTTATAGTTAGTAACTCGTTATTAATAGAGCTATAATCGCCCTTATTATAAAAATACTTAGTTTGCGGCGCCGGCTGCAGAGGTTCAATCACGATGTACTTAATACGAATAATCAGTGGTAAGTGATACGGGTCAATAGGCACAAGTGGATTTTCACACTCGGTAACACATGCAGTATCGTTGGATAATACTAGATCCAATATTTTTTTAAATCTGTTGAAGATCCCGTTGTATTTTTTGAGATTAAGCGTCTCAAGGTCGTCAATAAAACCGCACTCGTCACCACTAACGCAACCCGATGGAACCATTACCGAATAGCTGGCCGTCCAAGTAATATTACTCATATTGAAATCGCCAATTATTAAATATTTATCATTTGGGTAGTCCAATATCACGGAACTTAAACTGTTTAAGAAATTGGTTAATTGCTGCGAAAATGTATTACCGTTATTTTGTTTACATAAGTACAATACGCATAGATGGACATTTATCGGCCTATTGCAGGTGTCTTTAATTGACAACGAAATCCAAAGATCCTCCGCCGAGGACTGATAAGGAATGTTTACCTACCCGCACATTTTATTTGCTTTACTTGCTTGAATGAAAATAATCTTGTTAGACTGTTTTAATTTATCGGTCAGTTGTTATTGGTGTTAGGTAGTACACTAGTTGTGATCTGTGGTTGCGTTGTTGTTGTGGTTGCATTCATTCATGTCATTCGATGCGCATTGGCGTAACGGTATGTTTTGCGCTGACGCGTGAGTGGAGTGGGGAGCGCCTGAACCGGTCGATGCCGCGTGCTCCCCTCCCCGCGCGTCTGCACCCGAGAGAATTGGACGCAATACATTGCGCGTCGAGTTTTATAATTTATTTTGGAAAATCTTATCCTTGAGTTTTCCTAGAAAATGAACACTCGTTTTCAGTTCGTGATTATGGTCTAAAACTACAGTTTTCGTTTTCGGTACGCTGTCGGTTACACCCTGTATGTAATACTTCATATTTGTTAATATGTAAATGAGGAGGCTGAAAGTCACGGTCGCCGGTGTGCGGTCTAATAATAAACCACATATCATTTATAATAACTAAAGTTTTAACATTTATTGGACTCTCCGAGACAATAAGTATCGTTTTATTACTCGGCCCGTTGCTATCCTCATTCATGATATAAACGAAAAAGTTTTTGAAACTGTCGGGACAACGAGTAATATAATTATTTTATAGAAATACGTTTCATGGCATATTTTATTTCATGGATATATCATTATTATTTCGTCGTATTTCGTCGAAAACATTCTTCTCTCAACCCGTTGAAAATAAAATGAAGCGTCATTTAACACACGCACTGGCGCAAAGGGCCTTTAGTTTGAGACTAAGTTTATTTGTGTAAGATTGCCCGGTATTTACAGTTATTTACACTTATTCCGCAATAAACAGCTCGTTGCGTTAACCACCGGCGTCGCGTGCGAATCCGTCCCGTTATCCGTTGCTCCGTTATTCGTTATCGTGGCGTTGTGTCGTTAATTGTTGTTTACCGTGACTAACCGTGCGGCTGTTTGTCTCCATTACGCGCGAAAACAACCGCTGCTGCGCACGCGCGGCGCAAGCGACGAGATTGACGACGTGGGGTCAGCTCTGCAAGGCACAGGTATACACCGCATCAATAGAACGCGTCATTCCTATTTGAGGTATGCTCCATGTTGTTTCAAAATGGAGGCATGCGAATAATTTCATTCGCTGTAGATAAGGCGGATTTTCGGTGAAATCCCGAATGAAACAATAAGGCGCTTTCTGACTTCGTATATTCGGTAGTAATAATAGAGCAGGATTTGAATTTGTTGCTGGTTGGTCCTGAGGTTCCTTCCCGCCTTCTGTGTAAATTGCACTTATATTGACAAGTTCAACAGCCTAAAGGTACTTGTGAAATCAGCAAGTGCTGGGGAAAAGTGACTTTTTTACCAATCCTAATATAATAAAACTCGGAAGACGAAAATGATACGCTGTCAGCTCCTCGCTCGGGCCGGCGCATGTTTCCGGCTGGCACTGATACATGCCCATGATGGATTTATTGCCGATCATTTCCACGTACCTCTCTGATTGTTTGTCGTGCCGATTCGTGTGCCACTCGGTGGATTTTACCGCAAATTAATTTAAACTCAGTCATACTTTTTGTGGTGTTTTTCGCTCTATTCTCCACCTTCATAATTTTCTTCTACTACCTATATATACTTATATGTGTCAAATGTTCGTTTAATCTTTTTCAATGCTATGTGGATCATAAATCCCGTCTGTTAAACTGAAGTTATAAGTGACGTCTCGAACGACTTTCCAAGCTGAGACAGACTCACTACAACACGATAAAACTACTGCTACTGGTTCTTTACCCCCAGTTCCATAATATAGCCAGACGTAATAAAAAGTTCGCAGAGCAGGGAGGTACCTAAAAGATACCATTAATTATAATTTATAAATGTTAATAATAACCACAAATTTTAAACAGGATTATTTAGGCAACAGGGTTTAGTCAACACTGTTATAATATAGTACTCCAAATACGATTAACGGATTAGTAAGGACTCGCAAGCGGACTATTTATTATGTACACGAGTTCAGTACAGCACTGGAGTGTCAGCAAAAAGGCCTTTTACTCATCATATGACGATATTGCAGTCTTGTCTCTCGTTCTTACACAAGTAAAAAAAACATATCTACCGGATGCGGCATGTAATATTAGCAAATAAATAAACATAGATTTTACTCTTTAAACCAAATAACATTATCTTTCAGCAACTTAAAAATATATACTTTCAGATCGTCATTATTTCTAACAAATTTATTAACTCTAAAACAGTATTTTTAATGTATATTCGCACTCCAACATAGACATCGCGTTGACTAACGCTAGCCAGTCATGCTGGTAAGTTATTTAATTATCAAATATATTTTCCCATATTTTATTCGGTTTCCGCGACTGTTACACATTTAAACAAAACAATTTTATCAGAGTAAGTATATCATATCAACCTTTGACAACGATAACTCGAAAGTTCCCAAAACGTCAAGGAGGCTCAAAATAATGAATATACGCGATATAATTCGTTGAAATTCTTTTAGTTAAATCTTATTTAATTTAATGAGTAGAGTTTATGTTTTAATTTATTGGTCCCACATCGCACACCACTTCACCCGGTATATATTTTTAATGTGTATGAGGAACCATAGTTGGTATCTAGAACTTGCATGGCCTAAAATTGCACTACAATCGCCATATGAGTTAGGGGCTTGTCGGACAGAGCAGGGATTGCACACGCGCACGCGCACACGCACAGACCTGCGTCCGAGAACATCCGCTGGTAGATCTCGTCGCAATCTGTACAAACAAAATAAACATAAACAAACTAAATGGAAGGAAAGGGGAAAATGAAGATAATGGGAAGACGTTGAGAAGTGTTGGGACGCTGTAACTTTCAAATAAAGGTGACAAATTGCGTCACTTGTCAAGCAAGTACTATGTCGAGTAAGTCGAGTAAGGAATAATCGTCGAGATATCGTGTCATAAACTAAGAACTATTTCAAGTCGATTATAAATTAAGTCAGATTTGCGCACACACTCGTGTTTAGGTACTCACTAAAAATAATGTCGACTATTTTATATTTTTATATATTTTTTTTATATTTTATTTGTACAAAATATTAAAGATTAAGATTAAAGATTAAAGATTATTTATTAAGCATAATACATGAATACTGTAAACAATTTGTTCGTAAGCAGCTGCATTAGTATAAACTGTGTCGCAGCTGTTTACGCCCACCTCGGGACATAGGAGACATTGTGTTCTACAGAGATAAGTACTACGTAGATGTACATCTAGATTTGAGTTAGTATATTAATTACTAATTATAACTATGTTAGCCTAACAATAGGGGATGATTTGTGCCATTAAGTGGTTATTATATTTATTTTTAACAATAGAAATTTCCTTACCTACCAGTAACAAGTGTTTCGGTCTTATCATAAGTAAGATTTTGCAAATACCTAGTAATTTTATTTTTGCATTCCCAATACGTTAAATCATGAATGCCTAACAATTCATTCAGTTTGTTGTATACTTTCGCTGAAAGGTAATCATAATGTTGTCTTACAAGAACAATACGAGCAGGTCTGAGTTTGCATATCCGGCCAGCCCGTCGCTTTGTAGTAATTTTAGTAAACGGCAGATCGACATGTTTGCGTAATACAATTTTAAGGACATATAACTGTCTGACAGTTAGGACCTTAGCTATAGTGTACAGTTGTGAAGTAGGGTATCCGATTGGTTTACAAAGCATAACTTTGAGTACAGCTCTTTGGGCTCTTTCTATACGTATGAATCTGGTTTTACCTGTTCCACCCCATGCCGCCAGACAATATGTTAATACAGACTGTGCCAGTGAGAAATAGACAGTCTTGAGAATTTCCTGGTCGGTAGCAGCTCTAAGGATCTTAAAGATGTAGATTAATTTCCTAATTCTACCAACAGCTGCCTCCACCTGGTCATTCCAAGTCATTAGGGAGTCTATGAGGATGCCAAGATATTTAACACTACTGGATTGCGTTAGTTCAGTACAAGAGCAAGACGCGCCATCGGGGTTGCAGCGGTGGGCATGAACAGCCATTGGAGTGAGGGGCAAAGAGGATGCTCTGGGGGCGAAAGTAACGAAAGTCGTTTTGCTAACATTAATTGTTAATAAATTATTTGTTAACCATTGCATTACTGTCCGTAATGTCGCCTCAGCGAGAAAGCGAGCCTCCTCCCATGTTGATGCATGTACGAGAAGGGCAGTATCATCAGCATACGCAAATATTTTTACATTATTGAGAGCCAGGTTATATATTGATACTAGCATTAACCCGCGGCTTCGCCCGCGTTCCTATACAATAAACATTATCCTACGGGAACGATGCTCTTTTTTTCAGGATAAAAAGTGGGCTATTTGTTAAAGTTAGGGTATAATCTGCTTATCCCTCATGCATATCCGTCTAGCCGTTTTATTGTTGAAAAGTTTGAATGCATTTATTACGGATGCAGGAGGTTTCCCGATGACTACTCCAGTCTCGCCGCGCCACCCGCACTGGCCTTGACGACAATCGAAATGGCACCAAATACAAAATTAAACATCTATTAGGATAACGGAACTCATTCCATACCTCAAAAGCAAAAATAAATCCCTTATAGGATCACTTGTAGCTGTCTGTGAGTCCGTCTGTTACAACCGATTTGCTGCAAAACTACTGCAACGAGTGAATTGCAATTAGGCACAAATACTTTCAAGAATTTTCATGTCCACAAATGTCCCAAAAAACATGAAAATGACACCCATATTCGTATCACCCACAATCATAACGTCATCGCACCGCCACAGGGGAATGGTATTTCACGTCCGCTACGTTGAGTTTTAAAATAATTGTTGTACCCGTAATCAGCGACCTGATAAATAATAAAAATAATACCCATGTTGATTTTCAGACTTTGTCAACACATTTCCCCCTTTTAGGGCTTCAATTCTTGAAAGGCCTGAAAAGCGTGATTACTCATATTCTTAGAAATACTCCTGTGAAGTTTCGAATAAAATAGTCTAATCTTGTTTCCCCATACAAACTTTGGATCTCTATTTCACCCCCTTTAGAAAAATCGTTTATTAGTGCGCCCCTATACCCTATAAGGAACCTACGTTCTAAATTTAGACTCTTTAGAATCAGCAGTTTGGGCTGTGCGTTTAAAAACGACCCATATGTTTAGACATATTTAGACATTTCTACCCCATCGCACCCTAACATGAGAGATGGTATTACACGTCCGCCATGTTGAATTTTAAAATCGTTCTTTTTTTAGTAATCAGCGACCCGATAATCCATAGAAACCAACTCTTCCCTCTTCCCCTTCCGGGATACAGGGTACCAAGTTATCTAATCTTGTTTCCCCATACAAACTTTGAATCCCCATTTCACCCCCATGGGGGGTGAATTAAAAAAAAACCTTTCTTAGTGCACCCCTACACCTTATAAGCAACCTACGTGCCAAATTTGGACTCTCTAGAACCAGCGGTTTAGTATTTAGACATTTCAACCCCATTTCACCACAACGGGGGAGATGGTAATTCACATAAAATCGTTGCGGTTTTGGTAATCAGCGACCTGATAAACCATAAAAACAATACCCATGTTGATTTTCAGACTTTGTCACCACATTTCTCCCTTTATGGGGTTGAATTTTCAAAAATTCTGAAACACGTGTTTACTCATTTATCGTTAGAAATACTCCTGTGAAGTTTCAAATAAAATAGTCTTACTAATCTTATTTCCCCATACAAACTTTGGACCTCCATTTCTCCCCTTTAAGGGGTGTATTTTGAAAAATTCTTTCTTAGTGCACCCCTACACCTTATAAGGAACCTACGTGCCAAATTTGGACTCTCTAGAACCAGCGGTTTATTATTTAGACATTTCAACCCCATTTCACCCCAACAGGGGAGATGGTAATTCACGTCCGCCACGTTGGATTTTAAAATCGTTGCGGTTTTCGTAATCAGCCACCCGAATCCCATAAATCCCATAGACCCCATAAAAACAATACCCATATTGATTTTCAGACTTTGTCACCACATTTCTCCCTTTTAGAGGTTGAATTTTCAAAAAACCTGAAACACGTGTTTACTCATTTATCGTTAGAAATACCCCTGTGAAGTTTCAAATAAAATAATAATAACCAATCTTATTTCCCCATACAAACTTTGGAACCCCATTTCACCCCTTTAGGGGGTGAGTTTTGAAAAATCCTTTCTTAGCGGATGCCTACGTCATAACATCTACCTGCATGCCAAATTTCAGCCCGATCTGTCCAGTGGTTTGGGCTGTGCGTTGATAGATCACTATGTCAGTCAGTCAGTCACCTTTGAGTTTTATATATATAGATTCAAAGTTAAATTTCTATTCGAAGTTTGCCTCTCCATCATGTCACACCAAATATTTTTGCCCTGAAAGCGACGCTTCGAGACGAGAGAGCTAATATTTGTTGAAATACACGTTGACAACATGAAGTTTATGAACTATCATATTCGTATCGCTTTTACATGATTTTTGACAGGTAAGAGGTTTTCAGCAGTTTGACATCAGATAATAGAACCTAATGTTGCAAGTATTTTGTCGTTCTGATGAAAATCGAAATACTTTTCGTTTTACCAGTTTTACTGAAATGCAATATCATTTCTCAAAAAGTTTGTACATTTCTCGGATAGTCGTAACAAAGAAAAAATATCACATTTGAATGATTTTGTTGTTGCTTATTATTTAACTGTTATGTAAGGATTCAGTTTATTAATTTTTGACAGAGATTAGATGTGTAATTTTAACTGTTAAGTTTATTTAATTGAGCCGAGGCAATCAAAATTTCCGGTTTTGTTACCTTAATTCAAACGGGAAATAAAATAAGCACATACGAATTACATTTAATTTATTTATTAGTTAACATAGTAATAACCAATACGCGTATATTTTTTCATAAAAATTGCTTACTATATTCCGATAAGTTAAAGCTATAATGGTAGCTACTCTTGTACGTTACCATTTAGTCAAAACTCAGGTTTGAAATTACAATATCACGCGTATTAAATTGAGTTATTTAAAATATCTTTGAAGAACAATTTATTAGACCATCTAAATTATATTTTAAACATGTATTAAATGTATGTTATTAAACAAATAATTAACAAAAAACAACAAAAACCTCTAATATTTTCAAGGGACAGTAACAATAATAGGAAACTTGGTAACAAAATCGGAACTATTAAGCATAGTGTACAATTAGTACACTTACAATATTAATTAGATGCTTAACAACTCACTTTACTAGTAATTACATTTCTTACTATATAATTATTAGTTTTGTATCAAAAAAAATAATCATACAGATTAAATAGTGCTTAAATAATGTGCCAATTCAATCAGAATTGACATGAGATCTTCTGTTATCATTCAAGAGTATTGTTTATAGGAACAATACAATAAATCACAAAATGCAGTTTTGACTACTTGTAGACGTGATCAGATCACAATAAAGAATCCAAATAATAATAAAATTAAACATCAAAAAGTACAGTAAAATCAGAGTATTACAGTACCTACACGGTAATCTTTTTAAGTTAGTATAGAAATGCCCATATTAAATGAGCGTTATGAAGTCTGGTTTTATTATTTTAAATTTGGCCCAATATTTAAATGTATTTTTATTCTGAGTATAATAAGTAGGGCATCACAAAACAAAATACAACAAAAAAAACATACAAGGCCACTTTTTTTAGTGCTCCATACATTAGGAACTTTTTTCTGGAGTAATCTGGAGGCAATAAAACGGAAATATAAAAATAAATAACAATATTGTATCCATTAATGACACTAAATGGCACCTTTTTTCAACTGTGCCCGTTAGAAATTAAAAAAGAAAAAAAAATGACCCACCCTAATAAATATGCAATCTGGGGCTTTACGAATTACCGCCCGTGGTTTGTCTAAAGTTTTACGTCTTGCCTTGGCCGGGATGCGGGATTTTCGTCCCGCGAAGCGGGCGTAAATCCCGCTTTACGGTCAAGGGTGACGTAAGTGGTTTTATTTAACAATTAATATTTACAATTAGCAATGATAATAAACATATCGTTTGCACAGTATATAAAAAAAAAAAACGTAAAAAAAGCCTATTTTTTTTCTTCAGCTAGAAAAGAAATCAATAATATTATTTAACTCAAAATCAGAAAACTTTTGCTTTATAATATATGTTTTTATTAAAATTGAAAATATATTTATTAATTTTTTTTAAAGAGAAATATATATATTGTATTACGTCATTCTCTATAGTCTATACTACTCCTTAGACTTTCTTTTTTGTTACCTTCACTTCCTAGTCATACGAAACGATTCAAAAGTAACAAAAAAGAAAGTAACGAAGTGATGCTCGGACGTTTTAAAAAATATTTTAACCGAATTTAATTAATAACTCGAATATTGTATGTACTGTATCTTAGTCGTAATAATATGATTAAGTGATGAGTTGAAACAAAACTGAAGAAAAAGTGAAACTTACCAAGTTATCCCGTAACAAACAAGGAGTTCAAATTTTCGGTTGCCACCAACGGCGAGCGTGTTTCTACCGCTGCGTTTGATAGACTGTCAACATGCCAAGATGGCCACTCTTAAAAATATCCCTAGTGTTACCACTTTCCTATAAAACTACAATTGAATTAACAAAACCCCAGAATTCTATGAAAATAGCGTAACAAACACCGGAAACAAAATTGGAACTTTTTCTAGGACAAATTATTATCTTCTATTATAAATATATACGTTAAATAACGACAATAATACTTATTTTTTATGAATTCTGAGATATCTCTTTTGTAATGAAACACAACACTCAACCCGAAACACTAAGTTTTGTTACAGAAAATCGATAATTTAACTACAATTTTGTTAAGGGGACATTTGCATTGCCATACAAATGAGACCTACCCAATATTTTAAAATATTTTTATAAAATTATATTATGCATTATGATTTCAGACAATAATATTATCTTGGAGATACTAAACTTATTTTTAAGTTTTCAAGGTCAGATTATGTTAGATATCGTCTCTTAATTTATTATAAGCTTCAAACCGGCCCGGGCAAAGATGTAAAGTAAATGTACAAACTTTTTGAGAAATTTGTGAAATTTTTCTGATTTCATGCCGAAAATATCTCTTATCTCTTCGCCAAAATAGTAATAAGCAAACTTTGATTGCGAGTAGTTTGAGTGATTAAAAGTAGTTTAGCACTAGGTAATCGTTGATGTTCGTCTCATAAGTAGATATTTTCTAAATAGAAGCACTAGACACTTGAAACGTTAGCGTCAATAAATAAATACTAATGTCCTTCGTTACTCGTAATGCAGACTTGAAATTCTGTCAGAGACAAATGGTTACCCCAAGTTCTGCTCAAAACACATGTCGCACCCCGCATTTGATCAGTTGTATCGAAATTGCTAAATTCCTACGTTTCCAGAGCGCATTTATCAAAACTGGAGAGATGTTTGCGCGACCTAAACTTTTAGCAGTGTGGGCGGAATATGGTATTGTTTTGGTAATTAGGGCGAGGGGGGTGGGGGTTACAGAGGCGATCTGGCGTCAACAATCTTAATGGTTTTGTCTGTACAACACCTATTTTCTACCTTTATTTTTCTCATTTAATTTTGTGGTGATACGATTTTATTTTGGTACCTAATCGTAACAGAGTATGATTATAAGCATAGCTTGTACTAATCATCGCAAAACAAGAATAAAGAAAAACTTTGCCAATGTATTAACTAAAAATAATAATTATATTAATATGCGTTTATAAATTATATTTATAAACCGAAAGCAACCCAAAATTAACTGAAAGTTTGTGAGTATTTTCATTAAATTTTTTCTTAAGCTGTATTGGAGGTGAGCTGGCGCGCGACCAGGCTCCGCCGCGCCGGCGCCCTGCGCCCATCACGAGCGAGTGACAGCTTGATGTATGCGAGTACGCGGCTGGATACGGGGGTCGCTTCCGGCAGAGCCTCGATACGTTGTTGTTGATGTAACGGTCATTATGTGCGTAAATCAATTAGATGTGACTAATCTTATAAGAATTGGACGAGGGCGGCGCGAGAGAACTTTGAGGGAGGCCTTTGCCCAATAGTGGACGTCTATCGGCTGATATGATGATGATGAAACTAAAGAATAAGCTTGCTTTGATTTCAGCTCGCCTTTTATATTATTTTGTTTGAAACAGAAGTAATGCCAACGAAAAACTTAAATTGATAAGTGACTGTCAATTATCTTTTTCAGCTTTTATTGCCGACTGCACGATTCTTTGAATATCTATCTAGTATTTACTGAGACGATTGTAAAAAGTTAAATCACGTTTTTTATGACAGAATTCCTATGACCATCATCTGGCTCCATCATTCATCAATTTGAAAATGATCACGAAATTGAACTAATTTACCTCACTGAATAAAAAAACTTGTTGTGATTTTTACCTTTTCAGCCATACACCCATATTTTTATATAAAACTATACAAAAACAACATTAAAAAATAATTTCTGATATCTGTTTTAGACGGAAACGATACCAAACAAGCCCTAATATTAACTGATCAGTAATAAAAAAAAGAAAAAGAGCAGTACTTGGTCCTCTTCACCCCGCTCTCCCGCCACGCAGTGGATGAATCTGACTTCCCTTTACGTCTGAAAATAATCATCGTAGAACGCTCTATGTGTGGTAGAAATTTCATGCTTGTAACCCGATGCGCACAATTTCGCGGCTTATAGCAACTCTACTAGTATACCTAATATTTAATGTTAGAAATAAGTCACCGTCATTATAACTTGTAATAACGCCACACGATAAATGAATAATCATTATGCTAGTTGTCAGATTCAATTATAACGCACAATTACGATATCAAAGCGATGGATTCGAAACTTGAAATTGTCTGACTTTGTCTCGCTAATTGATCTCTGCCGCACCGATACGTGGCTCATTTAGTCTTCAAAACAATTATAAAGCAATCACTTCGGTTACGTGACTTATTGATTCAAAATCAATTCTAGTTGTAATAATTATTTTCAAAATAGTTGGTATTTAAATTGCGTCCTAGCCTAAATCTTTCAGTCAGTGATGATATGACATCAAGATAGACTCTCAGTCTCAGTTCGTTACGCTTATAATTTTTTTTTTCATTCATACTAAAGTACATTTTGATGCGGTAAACCACAGCGGACCTATGACGGTCAAGTTTACGACTTGACACTTAAATGAGACATCACTCGCACGTGCAAACTTGATGGAAAGTGACTGATGCTTTTAAATTTATCTCTAGCGCGTTCAACGTGACGACAACAAACAGAAACGTAACACCAAAAAAGTAAAGCACTCGATTCAATCCGATACGGAAATTGCGACATAATTATATACAATATCGTATACGCATCTGCCCGCATGGGCACCCCACCCCTCCCCCACTCCCATAGAATGAAACGCAAATATTGTTCCGCCGTTGCTAATGTGATACGATACGCCAGGGCTGTCACCGCGCTAAAACGTTACGATCGCCGCTCATCGTAAAAATATATGGAGCTGTTATTTATTCAGGCATGCCGAATTGAAGGCTGAATGAGTTTCATGACCGAAAGGGGTAGTTGTTTTATGTATTCAGAATTATCTTAAACTTTATATAACTAGCCATCAAACATATAATCTTACTCTGTTCCTAGATTTGAACTGTTATTTAAACGCGTTTAATGTTACAGATTCACGCAATGTTTTTTCTTTCCGAGCCTGATTAGGATTTGACGCGTTGGTGCTACTTTGGTAACGTAAAACACATTGTAATACATTATTTTCGATGTACCACTTCACCCGTGGTCGGGGTGGTAAAGCGATTCAAATATAAGTATTCAAGTATTTAGTAAATGTTTAATAATGTGTGAAAATTATTAACATTTAAATCGATATAATTTACTCTATGTATCACATGCCAGACTGTTGTTTTATCAATAAAATATATAATTTTACTGACAACGGCGTTAAGGTACGTCAATGCGCTTTCAACTCAGCCAAGAGTCGAAATTGCCTAAGCTTTGTAGTGGTAAGCTTTGATAACAAACTAAGGCAATTTAATGATAAATTTGAGGTGAAGACAGAATTTTGGTTACTATTAAATTTATATTAAGTGAGAATTTTCTATTAAGTATAATTTCTGTGACTTTATGGCATCTATTAAATAATGAAACGACTGTAGTAAACCTTTTGTATAATAACATAGCGTACTTAACTAAGTTAAACAGTTATTATTCAATGGTTACTTTGTATTACCACTAAAATACAAAGTAAATCTCAAAATAGAACATAAAATAAAATATTGTTAAAAAATAAAATCATGACTGGTATTATCCTCTCTTTTTAATTTATACCCTTTGAGTAACACATTTTATTATTTCATGAGAGTAGTAAATGGCTCCGTTTTTAATATTTAATAAAAAATTCAATGAATAATCATTGTATTTGTATTTGTATTGTGATTGATATATTAGTGAAAGCCCTTAAACAAATTAATTATTACTAAATCAAATTATAATAAATCGACTACTACTTAGCCGTTGACAACCCTAGGCAGTGTTAAATGGAACAGCTGTGGCGAACATTAGCAGCGATGTTCCGAACGAGTACATTGTCGTATATCGCAAAGCCTGAGCTAAAATACATCCATTTTGCTGTACATACCTGTCTACAGGTAGGCACTTACTGAGCTTGCTGCTCTTAGGGCGACGAAAAATGTGATTTATTTTCTAATCACAAATAAACTGGATTGGAATAAAAGTCGTCATCACTGTCAGAAATTATTTACTAAAGTTACTTACAAAAACATTCTGCACGGTGTAAAGATGAGACACCTACTAGATACATGCCTTTTACCCAGGTACAGACTCTTAGGTATTAGTATCTGTCGCATTGGAGTGTAACCGATAACAAAATAATATATGTACTTAGTTCCAGCGAGCGTTGCATATTTTTTTATATTGTGCTTTTGTCGCGCCGAAAACTCGGCAAATGTTTGGGAAATTTCTCTATTCAGTAACAATGTTTTATCAATATCCCATAATCGACATATTGCATAATTTCCATTAGTTTAACAACGGCATTCCTGTCGCGGCTGTAGCCATTGTCGGCGATTGAATTAGTTTTGTCGGTCTGTGCCGTTACGGGCATTGTTCTATGCATTTAAATTATTTGGCGGGTCCGGAGCGACATTAGCCCGCTAGTTTAACTTTACGCGAATGGTTGTGTTTGCGCTAAACGCAGCAATGAAACGTGTATGCGATTGAGAGTTAAGAAATATTTTCCACTGGTGCTTTGAAAATCACGGAACTCGTTTGTAACTTATAATTGGTGCAATTATACTAGAATATCGTTAATTTATTTATTTGTGCTTATAAACGTGCATCGATAGGATCCTAAATCATGTATTTAGTTATTGAAAACTAAATAATGGAATTTACGTCGTTGTTAAATCCGTTTTAGTGAAAAATTCCGAGTCAAAGTGCCATCTAACGATGTTTGAAGTACTTTTTATTATGACGTTTCTAGAATCAAAGTTGAAGTCCGTTGAAATGGATAAAAGAGGTCCTCAGGTAAATTGAATCAGCTTGTATAGTGAGGCTGTGCTTAGTACTTTGTGATAGCTGCTTATCATATATTACTACTTGCTTGTTTTCAGGTAAGCAATCCATTTATTTAATATTTGGACTCCTATCCACATTATTGCGTGTAATTACACCCACCTATACACCTACTAATAAGTAGGCTAACCTCTCAAAGTGGACAGATAGTGCTTTTTTGTACGTCCGCGAAGTGGACTGTTTAACAAATATAAGCATGCCCTCTTAGTTTGGCACTCTCACTTCAGATGCAGAGCGTGAAGCGTCTGGTTACTGCTGGTTTATAATTAGTGTACTCACCGACGACGTGCAGCGTCACGAAAAAGGAGCGCACGGGCTGCGTGGAGACCTGGCACTCGTAGACGCCCGCGTCGCGCTGCTGCGCCCACTTGATGTGCAGCGTCCAGTCGTCCGTCTGCGGCGAGTGCGTCGCCTGGAAGCGCTGGTCCGAGGTGTACGTGTAGCCGCCCACCGTCAGGATGTGCAGGTCGCGGTGCCGGATCCAGGACACCTGCCGGCAAAACGAAACGGTTAGCGCCGCGACCAACTGACGCTTGAATATAAGTTGAGAGCCGGGAAAGAAGGGGTTGCCGGGTGAGTAGGTAGGTATAGCCCGGTTACAATATCTGTGGACCTGGCGTCGATGGCTTTACATTGCAGCGAGGTCCACAGATATTGTAACCGGGTTATATAGATACGAAGCCGGCATATTACGGATTACGGATAGTGATACGAAGCCGGCAAGCCTTTTTCACGGCTAAGCATTTATAGTGCTTATCTCAAACATATACAATAAAATAAAATAAATACACCGTTAAAAAATTTATAATTCAGCTGTTTAGCCTGTACAGGAACTAAGACGCCATGTTTAAAAAATACTTCCCGGCTTAGGCCTTCAATTTTGTATGAAATTCCTTTGAAAGTGTAACTGCGATCGAGATGTTGCGATGCGTCGGAAACTTACACTTTTGTAATATTTTATTGTCATGTTCATGTTACATAATTTGTGTTCATAAAAAAAAGAATATCAAAACTTTTCAAAAGTTAGAAGTATTGAAACATTACCATTATTTTTATATTTACTGTGGATTAGCAAGCAACGTTAATAAGGAACATTATTATCAGCTAAAATAAATTACTCAGCAAGATCCTTAGTAGCAGAAATTATGATGGCACAAATTGTATTCGTGCTACGTTCTGCTATGCTAATTAATTTCATATTTATTACAGACTGATAAGCGGCATGCCACGCGCGGCTCGTGATAAGAAGTGACCGGTTCACGGCATAATAATAGATCTAGGTCAGCGGTTACATGCGTGGTTTATAAACGCTGTAAAATGCAGGCACGGCCGATCGCCGGGCGGTAATGGAACGCGGGATATCTTAATGAACCGATCGATCTTGGGAGCGGGTGCTGCCAGCCCCACGCACGCTACGCGTGTTGTGCTCGACATCTGCAGCAGCCTGCACGAACACATCCATCGCGGACCGACAGCATCGCACACATAATACTGTCTTTACGAGAACTAGGCAATTTGAGATTGATTTTAAGGGTTCCGTGCTCAAAGGGTAAGGACGGGACCCTATCACTAAACCTGTCACCAGGCTGTATAGCAATAAACATAGACAGCTAGACAGTTAAAATTTTCACAGATGATGTATTTCTTTAACAAAAAATACTAAAAATGGAATAAAATAACAAACGTCTTTTTTTTGCCGTTTTTGCTCAATTTTCTCCAGGCTGTATCTATTGGACCGTGATAGCTAGAAAGTTGTAATTTGTCTAGTACGAGTAAGGTGAACATTTTGTAATTTCTTTAGACGACAATAGAGATTCTTTTAACAAAAAATACACAAAACAAAAAGTTAATATTTTTTAGTTGTACGGAACTGGGCCGGTTTTTTCATTACAGAATAAACCCTACGCACAAACGCCGTAAGTTTCATTATGCAACTAGCCTACGTAAAACGAATGTTTCCTTTATCAGTAAAGCCAATAGGAACGAAGCCAACAATCGGAACGCAGGTGATGGAGCGACGCGGTACTTAATGAACCATCCATCGGACTGCCTGCAATGCTACCCATGCGGACTACGTCTCACGCCAACTGGACTCATTCGAGATTGGTTTTGCGAAGTTAGCCCATCAGCATCAATTGTGAAATGAAAATATACAGTTTTGTTGTCGAATATACTGGCATTTTAAGTTTTGTCGTTGAAGCGTTTTAACTTTTAAGATGTATACTTGATCGCTATACATTCGACATACATATAACGTTAAACCTACTCGAGAGTGCCGCATTGCTGCTCAATCTCCCCGTCTGAACTTTCCCTTACAATAAATACGCCTAGAAATCTACTTTTGGTCAGTCACGGCCTAAGATTCGTGCGTGTGCGCATCTCTCACAACGTCAAATCACAAGCAAAACGTATCTGCGATTATTTGGTACACACGCGCACATAAAGCCGAAAGCGGCTTCATCCGTCGCAAATCTATGTCAAGACTCTCGTTCTTGGTGTATTTATTATAAGATCTTGCCCTAATACTGTATCAGCTTCTACGAGTAAAACAAGTTTGAGTTTTAAGTGTCACAAGTTTCATTACATAACTAAGTATGAACTTTAATAATCCCAATGCTCCCAGACCTATCCCACTTTACGCTATTACTGTGGCACACGGCAGTGTCGTGTGTTATCCACATACTGCAGAGCTATCCTGGGCTAGTTCGAAATTGGTTTTGGAATGTAATATCAAATGCGATATGAAATTTGAGACATCTTGGACGCCATTGCTGTTAGTTCTTTATTTATGCTCTTCAAAAAGCGATTATTTTCTAAATAATCCTTGCGCAGGGGTAATGCTAATCTTCTCTGTAACGTTCCAATTTCAGTTTACGGACTGCCGAAGCAAGTAAAAAAAAAATTCATTATTTTGTAATTAATTTATGTACTGAATTACAAACGAAGACAGTTTTGCTGAAATTACTCGTAAACATGTGAGAGTACGTGAAGATATTTGGTTACCTGTTAGAATGTTTCATTGTTTGTTAAACAAACCGAATCGAATGTACGTTTATGAATCGACATATTGTTTGTAAATATAAGTAACTTTGAATGTACAACAATACGTGTACTGCGGAATGCGGATCATGCTAGTTGTTTCAGAAATATGACACTTTATACTCTCGCGGTTTGTACTCATAATTAACACAAATTATAACGGGTCTAACGCGATATTTCTTATTTACCTTCATAATCTAACGTTTCGGCGGGGTTGCACACGCCGTGGTCTCAGATGTACTGGTGAAACAGCGAGTTGTTACTGGAGCTGTCGGCCAAATGTAGTACTACCCGACGAAATGTCTAATAAAATGGATGGGTAGGAAAATAAATGTTCGACTACCACCCATTTATTTACTATTACTGATGATATTGAGGCATTCTCTCAATGGAACATTGGTAAATAGCGACAGGGAAAAGCTACAGGACAATCTGATGTCTGAGAAGTATGTCACGCTTCTAGAGCACTGCCTAGATGGCAACTACTTTCTTTACCACGGCCAGTATTTTCTTCAGATCGACGGAGTGGCGATGGGTAGCCCAGTGGCACCAGTAATTGCCAATATCTGGATGGAATACTTTGAAGAAATGGCATTAAATTCCGGTCCTTCAGTAATAAGGCTGTGGAAAAGGTATGTGGATGACGTTTTCAGTGTCGTGAAGGGAGATGAGGCCACTGTTAGGCAGTTTGTCGAACACCTGAACTCTATCCACCAAAAGGTAAATTTCACCTATGAAGTGGAATGTGACAGAACACTACCCTTCTTAGATGTGAAAGTAATGGCCAGAGCGGACGGCACGTTGGCGCACACGGTGTACAGGAAGCCTACACACACATACAGGTACTTGCAAGCCTCTTCACATCACCACCCGAAGCACCTGCAATCTGTAGTCACGTCGCTAGTAAATAGGGCACGGGACTTATGTGACCTTGAACACGTAGACGAGGAGCTAGCCCACGTTAGCAATGTGCTACAGAGAAACGGGTATAAGAGGAACATGCAACAGAACCCGAAGAAAAGGAATAAGCATCCGGAGGTCAGCAGACAGCCTGCATTTTTACCATACGTGAAAGGGATAACGGATAAAGTCGGAGCAGTACTAAAGAAATACTCCATTAAGACTGTATACACGCCGTTATCCAAAGTAGCAAATTTCTTGCGCAGCCCAAAGGATGTTATACCTTTCCAAAATCCCGGTGTGTACAAAATAGAATGTAGCTGTGGAAGTTCGTATATTGGCCAAACTAAGCGGAGTGTTCAGGAAAGGGTGAAAGAACACATAGCAGCAGTCAAAAATCGCCAAATACAAAAATCTGCAATAGCTGAACATTTGTTAACATCTGGAACGAATCACTGGATCGAGTTGCACAAACCGAAAATTCTTTCCACAGAAAAGCACTATTATCCACGGATGGTAAGGGAAGCAATTGAAATCAAGAAACACCCAAAGAATTTCAACCGGGAAGATGGTTTTAATTTATCGCAAACTTGGGGACCAGTGATTAAAAAGTTTAAACCGCGGGATATATCTTCGAATCTGTGCGCTGATGTTGTGAGTGTTGTGTGTCGGACCGGTGACAATAATTAGTAAATAAATGGGTGGTAGTCGAACATTTATTTTCCTACCCATCCATTTTATTAGACATTTCGTCGGGTAGTACTACATTTGGCCGACAGCTCCAGTAACAACTCGCTGTTTCACCAGTACATCTGAGACCACGGCGTGTGCAACCCCGCCGAAACGTTAGATTATGAAGGTAAATAAGAAATATCGCGTTAGACCCGTTATAATTTGTGTTAATTATGTTTCAGAAATGTCGCAACGGTCCATTACGGAGCCATCCCTAGCACACCGATTACTACTCGTATTAATTCCGTTACTTCCTATAGTGTCGCAGTGTGTCTGTGTATATGTATAATGCCGCCCGCCTGGTCTAATTCGTGATTAGTTTTGCGATGTAAACCACAATAATGACACAAAAATCAAGCTTAAATGATTTACAAAGGTGATTTTTATTTAACCCTTTACCGCATATAGAAAAAAAATAGTTGTTTGAATTTGAACCTTGACCTATGCCAATAAGGTCCAAGTTCATATCTGCCATATATGGCTTCGTATGCGGTAAAGGTTTAAATTCATATGCTTACAGGGCTTATAACTCTCAGATCTTTGAGGTGATGTTTAATTTTAAAATTCAGTTTAAAATTCCAAGTTCAGTATGGTAATTGTAAGTAATACTACAGTGATGTTAATAAGCCATTACCTTCACTCGTGTGCTCTTTCATGTTGGCTCTACACTCAATAGTCGATCGTACTGTAATGGGTTTAAAACAATCAGATAATGTTCTATTTTGAACACCATGAAAATTGCGAGTTCTTTTAGACACGCCCTGCGGTTAAAATTGCAAAAGATCTGCGAGATTTTAACATCTGTCCGCAATAATCGAGAAAACGATCATAAAAGCAAGTAAATGATGGTTTATTTTCGCCGTAGTAAGTCTTTTATTGCGGGTTATTGCTTCTCGGAACAAACGCCTTAATGCGCCGCTTGAGGCCCTATTGCGATGCAAATCGCTCAATGAGGAGCAGTCTCGCCAGTGTCGGCGGCTGGAGTCGAGTCGAGCGGCCGGGAAGCGTTCAGAAGCTCCGCTATTTCACGCTTGTGGGTGCGAAATCGAGTCACCAGAGAATCTAGTGTACAAGCCTGCTACTAACGCAAGGAAACAATATGAAGCCAGTTGTAATAATGTTACAGGAGACATAAATGCAATCGAGACGTTTGGTTGTAACAGCAGTTCACACTTGAGGCTACATCTGAGCATAATTCATACATCGATGGTTACTGGACCATCGACTTCGTTTGCTCGTACTGACGAACGTATACGAAGAGCGCTGTGTCAACCTGGCCTAACCTCTGGGTAGCTGGGTGGTGGATCGACCCGAACGTACTGAAAGCACTTACTAACTCTAACTTTAAATAAAACATGATTTTTAAAAACGCCTGTTTTGCTTGACCTTTTCTAACGCCAAGAATATAATCATCAACACTTGATGTGTGGACGAAAGCCTAGTAAGTAACAAACTTGACGACCAGACTGCCTCGCCAACCCGCACTTTAGCGCGAGCACTCCCCATCACTACCCGCCTTATTGCTCGCTCGCAATAATTCCCCATTTTATATTTCGGCGTGTAAAATAAAAAGAGCCTTTCACAAGGTCCCTTCACTTTGAGGCTTACGCGGGCCGCTAAGCCCCGCTGTCCCCGCTCCGGCCTTTGACGACTTTGCGGTCGCACCCGGAATGTTTTGTGTTGTGAATATTTAAATACACTTGTGATGATATTAATAAATTTGGAACAAAGACCGGGATCGCGAAGTTATGCCGTTAATCAGGGCAATTAAAAGGCTCGTACGCGGAGTTACTCTTGCTTTATTCGTGTGGTAATTTACGATAAGATTGCTGAAGTTTGTCTGGAATGTTCTTTCACGAAACCCTCTCAGTGAAAGAGGGAGTTTCTCTAATATTGAAGATGCAATATGAACCAAATGTGTACCTAATTGGCAATCACAGTGCCGCGTGATCTCTTATTTATTGAGATACCAATACAATACAATAATACTTTATTACTCACCAATAACAATTTACAAAAGAAAATAAGTTACCGAAACGTCGAAAAAACAAAACACATTTTTTTATACGAAAGTAAGACAACAGCGGGCCTATGATGGTTGCTTTTATCGCGCGATAATCAAGTGACAAAGCAGTCGCAGTACGTCATAGGCCCGCTTAAGATACCAATACAATACAATAATACTTTATTACTCACCAATAACAATTTACAAAAGAAAATAAGTTACCGAAACGTCGAAAAAACAAAACACATTTTTTTATACGAAAGTAAGACAACAGCGGGCCTATGATGGTTGTTTTTATCGCGCGATAATCAAGTGACAAAGCAGTCGCAGTACGTCATAGGCCCGCTGGATGGCGGTCTTATCCCTAAAAGCAAAGCGTGACGAGACAGTTTCATAAACGATTAACGGTAAAGATAACCAACCAAGGGTCAGTTGAGGGACATGGACATTTATAGTAATTTATCGGACATTATAGAAAGAATGACACATAATGCCATTAGAAACACAGAACATTACCTCTAGCACATGGATCTATGTTTAAACATATTCCAGTAACCTGCACATCTACAACTAAATCAATAACATCATCAGTACAATATTGCTAACGTATTAGGTATTTAGTACCGGCATGACAAGGTTGGTATTATCAGTCTGAATATCCGAGCCGCCCGTCACTATAAGGACACAATGGCAGTACCTGGAATTGTAAATGCCGCAGTCTCTGACGGGATCAAATTATTCCTATTATCGGATCGATCCCGGTGACTGATTGCTTGATTCACGAGCGGGAAATATTAAAGCCCTAGTGACACGATTTGGAGGGATTTAGTACTCGTTCTTTGGTATATTATGGTGAGTATTCTACTACAGACTTAGGAACGGTTTCGTAAATTATTTTCGGTTTTATTTTTTCTAAAGATGATTTAATTTATGGAAAAACTGCAGCGAGCGCCAAACTGTTGTAACCATCAGGCACCTTTCTGTACAAGCTATTAACCCTGTTTTGGTAAACAGACTTTACTCCTTCTAGTTAAAGTTAATCCTTTAAGAATACGCAAAGACATGAAACGCCGTCAATCAACGTCGCGTGTCAAGTGCAACTCACTGGTACCTAAAGCTGTAAAGACGGCAATAACTATAAAAACCAGCTTTGCATTTCATATCAGTAACAGTTTGTTGCATTAGTCACCAAAATGTTTACACCATCTCTTAGAATTTTTAATTAAAGAAAACGTCTGGGTTTTTATTTACCACGCTATGCGGAGAGTCTCTGAATAAATTAAAGTAAATATGAACTTGGAACGCTCGAGAAGAATGCTTTATGGAGGAAAAATGTTTATTTCTATCATTTACTTTAACTTAAGTGAGTGTACATTGTCTAAGATTTACTTAGGTCTTCTGGATTGTTTTTAATTTAGTTAGAGATGTTTATTTTTGCAGTGTATAATTTTACGGCAGCCGTTTTCTTGACCCCGTGAGGGTCGAATGGTCTGAAAAATAGGACGAGTAAATGTACGAGTTACGCAGCGGTGACCTCGGTAAACGTGTGAACACTTAGCGAAAGAGAAAGCTGCTACCCTAGTTTTATTACAATAAGTGCGTCTCTTTTATATGGGTCCTAAGGTATAGGTATATACTGTATCATACCATACCACGGCGTATTCTCCCTTAGTATAGGTAAGTTTACAAATGCTCTCACGAATCGATGCAACGAAATTATTGGTATCTATCAAACCGCGAACGTCAACTACTTATATTCAGGAGAGTGATGAGTTACTATTACAAAGCGCGAGGGCTCTTATCAGAGCACAGATTGTCTGTGTATCTGAGACAGTAAACTTTTCGCTTACTTTGTTCCTAACGGTCAAATAACTCCAATCCTGTAAAGTTGACAGGAACGGCCCGACGTGTTTCGAACTCATATGGAGCTCTTTATCAAGTACTGCTACCCGTACCCGTGGCGCGCTAACTTTGTCACTGATTTTTCGATCGACGCTCCACCCTAATAGCGCGTGCCGAATTAAGTACCATTCACGAATTTTGAATAAGAATATCGAAGTGTAGCATTATATTTATAAAATTGAATTGAATTATAAGTTATTTACATAACCTTCTCACTACTGTGTTAGTCAGTCATTTTATTATTTCGGACAAAATTATATTGGACTGCAAAGGGACCTAAAGGATATCAAGTTTTCAAAAGAGCTCGTCATTATAAATACTAAATACTTTCACTCGAAATAATTCCAACTATAAAGTAACATCAAGACCGTCACAAAGACACAGCGAACCCTTCACCCGTGTCCCGCTAAGCTACACACTTGGCGGCCTTACTTGGTAAACGGCACTGGCGGGAGAAGGGCGAGAAGGGCTTACGCCGTGGCCCAAAGGTCCGCGGTGGACGGGCGCGATACCGGAGGATATAACTAAGCCGCACTTTACCATATTTGAGTGGTTGGTAGGCAGTGTTGAGGATATACGGTGGCGTTACATTGTTTTGTAGAAAACGTAGTTTAGTGTTCTTAATAACTGCCATATGATCGGGATGTTGCCACACTTTCTCAGTCATTCGCCAATGGATCGCTGTCTTCATATGTTTCGTGTACGCGATGAACGATACGTTAACTAGACTATTTTAATGGATTACGACTCAGTCTGCTACTTACGTGGTGCTTGCTATGGACTATGTGCTATGGTAGTGACAAATCACTTTTAGAAATTTCTAGAGTACCTAGTGACAGGTGACAGCGACAGTGTAGGCGTAATAAAGTAAGTATAGGTTTTTAATTAATTGGAAAAAAACATATTATGTACTTAATCTCAAATGCAGTTTCTAATGCTACTTAAATTAGTTTTTTTTAAAGTAGGTATGAATTTTCTTATTAACTATACCTTATATATGTGAAAAGATGAATGTAACTTACTATATTCACTATTGGCTTTGTCTCGCGACCAATTTTCGTAATAATATTATTAAAACTTGAGCTTGTCCTTTTACCACTGTTCAATTATTTGATCTTATTACTTGGTGTTTTTTTTTTGTATTTTTTTGACGTACATAAAACTGTGTTCTGTTATTTGGGCAAAAAATGTATTTTCTTCCTTCCTTTCTTTCTTTCTTTCTTTCTTTCTTTCTTTCTTAAAACTATTTTGAGACACCTTTAATATTATAATAAAAAAACTGGGCAAGTGCGAGCCCGACTCGCGCATGAAGGGTTCCGTACCTATACATATATATAATCTATAACAAGTTTGTTGTATGGGAGCCCCCCTTAAATATTTATTTTATTTTATTTTTAGTATTTGTTGTTATAGCAGCAATAGAAATACATCATCTGTGAAAATTTCAACTGTCTAGCTATCACCGTTGTTGAGATACAGCCTGGTGACAGACGGACGGACGGACGGACGGACGAACGGACGGATGGACGGACGGACGGACGGACAGCGAAGTCTCAGTAATAGGGTCCCGTTTTTACCCTTTGGGTACGGAACCCTAAAAACGGTATAAGCTCACGTAAAAGTTGTCAGGAACGGGTGGACATGTTTCGAACTCATGTGAGCTCTTCATCAGGGGCAGCTATCCGCCGCGCTGCTACGCGACTCGGGGCCCACTCAGTGGGCACAATTTTTACGCGAGCTTAAACCGTTTTTATAATTATTAATGTTCGTATTGACTGAAATATGTTTGCTAAAGTTTTTTTTTGTTTTATCTTTATTGAAAAAGAAAAGGCTTTGATCGATTAGCGACCATGTCAGCCCCATAGTGACACATACAGACCACATACTACTCGTATTCTAACAGTTATCTACAATTAAGTAAGAGACGGGGATGCTTCGCGCGCTCGGTTAAAAATAGTAAGCTACTCTCGTATAAATAGCCCGCCGGTTTTGTGGCCCCGCCGGTTTCGTGGCCCGCCGGCGGGCGCTCCATTTTAATTCGGCGTCGAAGGGATGATGTTGACTTTTATTCGATTCGATCCGTTGTGTTAGGATAATGGGATAGCGCGCGCGTTGTGTGCTCGCCCTAATAGCCTGCATTCGAGTGTAATTCCGGATAGGCCCTTCAATAATAGATTATGTGTATCAGATCAAGTACAAGGAAAATTTACCATTTTTAAAGCGACTTATCGTGGAGACAAGGGAAACTAGGCAAGCATAGTCATCGGTCAGTTAAAATACGAATACTCGACATCATATTACTGACCATACCTACTCGTAAATAGGTATAGATGCAGTCTGGGCGACGCATCAGCGACACATGCACATCGCCTATCACTTTACATCGGTTCACTGGCCGCAATCAGAATGGATTAATGACGTCAGCATCGGACGCTGCTAAACTGTATCGTGCATTATGCATGTGTTTATGCAGTGTCTCCCTTAATCGTACAAGTACAGGCATAACAAAAAAAATAAGGATGTCAATCGATTCTATTTTTTATCGGCATTAAATGACTATATGGGACTAACTACACTTAGACCGTCAAAGTCCATCATTCCTACGGAGCGTTAAAAACGCTCTATACAAATGGCCACCTTATCGTGATGTTATGTATTAGTTATGGGTACCAATATTTTTATGGACAGATTAAATAATTTGCCATTTTCACCGTGAAAGAGTGCGTTTATGTTCATGGTTTCATTTATCTTACAATTATTGTTTTGTTAAATTATGAGGATTCTGACAAAAAAATCACCCAGGCAACTACCTGACGTTTCTTCTTACGTTGTTGATTGAAATGTTTGATCGAGTCGAGTTGCAAATCAATCAGTTCGTCGATGGCACTGCTCCGACATATATATATTATATTATATTTCTTTGTTTCTTGACATATTAACCTAATTTTATTAATATAACTACAGTATGCTGTAGAAATCGATATTTTATCTAACGTTATAATCAGTTTTCTTATGATCCCATTTAAGCTGCTAACAAAATGGATTCTACGTGAAGGCTACAAATAATGTAATTGCATATCATTTCTCGTCCCAAGACAAGCCACACTAATTAGGGAGACATTGAAGTGATTAGCGAATGTTTTCCCCGCTCTCCTCTAATTAGGGCAATAAAGCCAGTATTGTGATCCTCGATTCAAGGCAGTAAACAAGCAATAATTTCGTCAGGTAATGTACGTAACATGGAAACATATTTACTCGGCATGTGTATTTTCTGAAATTACGGATCGGAAATGGAAAAACTACGTCATGTTTATTTTAATCAGCAAAGGTATTTGTATATGAGTAAGTGACGAAAAATGGAATTGAGATGTTTGAACCAAAATAAACCAGATTAGTTTATGTTTAGTGTTATTTGTTGTGTAGGCGTTTTTGCCGGTTTTTTGCTTGTTAGCGACTTATTGCGTATGTCTCGCACAAATAAATTTATATCAGATAAATCTGGGGTTTTATTTATTTCCGCCCCTGGTTTGTAGGTATACAAAAAATATTGAAAGTAAAACTAAAGATATTAGTGCGATAAAAAAATTGAAAAGCATGCGTGTTTTATAGTAAAATGCGGTCATGAAAATGGTTCAATAAGGGCCACTACGAGGAAGTGTGTTGAAAAATAACTTAATACAGAATACAGAATTAAAATATGTATCTCGTAACTTAATGGTTACTGGATCAAAAAAATACCTAGATAGGTGTAACCAAACATGAATGCATAATTGAATTAGATTACGTGGTTGCAAAAGACATGATGAAATTCAATAATACCTAAGTGACGGGGAATCGTTTCGAGAATCTGTCACCGGCGCAAATGGCTTTGATATCAAAACCTTATTGAAATACCGATGAATACTGAAAGCTAAAGATCATAGAGAGATTTCATAATACCAGAGAACATTTTAATATTCAAGCCGGCATTTAGCATGTATTAATACTGCCCGCGCTGTCCGTTCCCAATGTAAATACGAGAACGAGATCTCTATACACACCGAACGAGTACTCGATGCAGAACGGCTCCACTCCGAAATGAATCGCGCCTGCAGTAAGCAAGGTCTGTTTCGCGTTGGAGTTGAAGGCTTTCATCCGCGTTTTGTGAAGCAATGAGGCTCATTTGGAGCTGGAGATATAGTGCGGGAATCAAAAATGGATGCAATAGCGTCTGGGTCTCGCGCCGAACTCGACCGGCGTTTTCATTTACTCCTAACAACTTCTGAGCTACGCCGTTCCTACGTTAGTTTCGAAACAATTTCGCGTGTATTTGAGGTATATTTAGGAATAGGCATTGCCCTTATATGTATTATCAGAAGCTGGTACTATTAGCGTGAAACGAATCAGTGTAGGTACTAGCCTATACCTATGTCTCAGTGCTGTACGGTACGTCATCAAAGTCAATACACATTTTACGTTACCAATACTTAGGTATAATTATGGAAAGAGGATAACCACCGACGTCATCCAGACAGTTATAAGGCCCTGGGGCCCAACTCGATTGGCATTAACATTAACATATATAGTCTTTTCAGCTATGCATTGGCCACGTGGTATTTATTATTTTCTGCTATATGAGCTGCATTAAGTTGATACTTAAGCAAGCAAGCATTTACAGGTGAACAGAGTACATATTTTAAAGTACAGAACAGTTTCGAACAGAATATGTTTTTAGAAACCTAGCATTTATCCCAAGTTCTTAGTTCTTAACACAAATCTCTTGATACACATAATACGAAACTGATTCTCGTTTCTGTTTAGTACCGAAGCGTCACAATACAATATTCATGAATTTACAGATGAAACTAAGACTATATAAGATGAATAAGAATACGTATTTGCGGAGCAGATCAAAGGCAAACCAATTTGGCATTATAATAAAGTCTATTAATATTCAGAACTTACACGAGCATGGTACGAACAAAAGGTAATGTCTGACAAGTCGTTACGTGACGTAAATGGGATCGAAAGAAACGAATAATTGTATTACGAATTATTTTACAGAATGAATAGATAATCTCGGATTCTGCGTCCTCTTTGGGCATTTCACAAGTGATGCGAAATTCTACAAAATAATGGCATACTTACCTTAAGTATTACCCACTGCACTGTATGCTATAAAAGTCACATCTGTTATCTAACTTTTGCAGACAATTTTTAATGGCCACTTACCACGGCCAATTTAGTTGGTCACGACGTGCATCTAGATGGCAATTATCTTTGACTCCGTGGCAATTAAAAAAAAATTACTTTCCACCCTAGGGATGGAAAAGCTATTTTCCACCCGGCTATCTACTCATGAAAATGACACTTTCCGAACAGGAGAGATGAAAAAATAATACCGTTCATCTTTAAATCGGTGTAAATCTTTAAAATAAATATAGACTCCCAATACTTCAAGTCGGCGCGCCTGCTCCTGTAAGCAACCGTATTGCATTAATATATTCCAAATATTTCCTTTGAACAAAACATCGTATTGTGCAGCGAGCGCATGTTCGCCGCCGCGCGCCGCGCGCTGCAACTCACTGAAAATAATCCGATCGCTCAGCTTCGCAATAAGTGCATGGATTTCAGGGGTGGTATGTTTTTGAGAGATGGGCTCCCTGCAGAAATCAGCCAATTTGATGATTTTTACATCGTATCTAGTTTGTGGATTATAGAGTTATAATGTCCTATTTAATATATATTGTAGTATGGTCTATGCTTAACACTTTTGATTTAATTTTGATTTAACGACTGTGTATTTTATAAAAAAATATTCGGTGAAGGACCAAAAATACACTAATCTCGTTTCTACTTTTATCCCCAGTGTATATGTAGAAAATATCTTACATTTTATTGTTCTAAACCATATTCCACAAAATTTGTTCTGAAGCTTTTTCTATTTTTCTCAATACTCTTCGAGAAAAACGCAAAAAACCGTTTCCACAACTTTTTCCCCGAAAAAATCGTAAACTTTGACGGCCTGTATCTCAAAGTCAGTGACATGTGAAAGGTACTTGATACGGTATTTTGTTGTGGAAAAACTATGTTATTATGATTAGCTATTTATAATATGGGAAAATCTATCGCAACAGATCGAAGGTCATTGAGAGCGGGTAGCCCCTTAAGAATAAACTATTGCATAGATTTTTTATTCCGCGCGAGCGTCCCAGTTTTTACTCGCAATCGGCTATAGGCTGTAGGTACTTATTGAGATGTTAGTTTTAATTTGAAGTTGGTAGTAGTAGTTACCAACCACACCAAACACTTAAACATTTTTCATACCGAGAGTTTATGAAAAATTAATTAAAAATTACGAAAATTATAAAATTACATTGAAAGCAGGGGTTCAGTATATATAATTAAATGAATAAGGCGTTACTTTGCGGATATACATATTAACTAAAAATAGTAATATTGCTTTGCTGATCCGCGATATAATAACGTGCCAGTTAATTTGTGCTAACCCGTTATACTTATTTGCGTATTTTTCATGCATACATGCATTAAATAGTCCCACCCTCCCACCACGATAGGAAAAAATAAAATAAATACGCAAATAAATATAACAAACCGCCACCAAATTAACAAAACTTACTCGACACGTGTTTCGCCTCTCTACGAGGCATCATCAGGAGATGTCGACGGTCTGAAGTCCGACGACCGAATGAGCTGCCCAGACAGGTCGGCCAAATATATAATCTGGCCACCCCTATTATGTAAGTGAGGGTAAGATGCAAAAATAAGTAGTAACGGTCATGTAACGACACATTCTGGACAGTTGCACGAAGCTATTTGGATAAAATCTGGAAACAAAGCCGAACAGGCCAGAGGCGGTTTGTTATATTTATTTGCGTATTTATTTTATTTTTTCCTATCGTGGTGGGAGGGTGGGACTATTTAATGCATGTATGCATGAAAAAATACGCAAATAAGTATAACGGGTTAGCACAAATTAACTGGCACGTTATTATATCGCGGATCAGCAAAGCAATATTACTATTTTTAGTTCAGTATATATGATTCTTGTGTACTAAAATTCAAGTTCGTAAGATTGAAATACAATAAGACAGTCTGCCAGCTCCGGTATGGCTGGAGATGCTGGTGCCCAAGTCCTGCCAAATGGGTCTTGCCTGCTAACCCACCGCCAAACAGCAATGTTCGCATTGTTGTGTTCCGGTGTGGGGGTAAGATAGCCGGTCAAATTACTAGCATAGAGGCATTCTATCTTCGTCCTCCGGGTAGGTAAGCACTTGTGACTCCTCTGGTGTTGCAGGTGTTTATGGGCGACGGTAATCGCTTTCCATCAGGCGATACGTTTGCTCGTTTGCCCCCTATGACAAAAAAAAAATGGGTAATTTGATCAGCTCGTCTAGCATAACTGTGACTCGCGACTCTTTTTCGCGCGACAAATCCTACGTGTCATTTTTCTTTCAATACCGTGCGAGCAGGACAGCAAGATATGCTAGCCCTGCAGCATGATGAGCCGGCGACAATGGATACAAATAAAATAAGTGGTGACATTTGTTTTTTTACGCTTATGTTTAAGGATTAAATTTTAGGGAAATACTTCACTTCATAAACTATACTTAATAATGTATTTAGCATAAAATGTCTATGCTAATTAAGTTTAGGTAGTCTTTTAATTTCCTTACCACGATATTATATTTAAATTGCTTTATAATTAAAATCATAATGAACAATAAAAACTATATGTATATTGCATGATCCCTGAAATGGAGAATGTTACTATGTCGCAATTTCATAAGGAGAAATGATACATTTTTATCTTTATACCTTCTAAACATAAGCTATAAATTATTTAAACGAAATTACAAAAAAAAAAAATTAATGTATGGGATGTTGCACTATGACATCATACTACAGCATCAACTTTGTACGAAAACTAATAGTCCATTGAATAAAAAGTTCTAGAGTGCGTGAGTTAGTAACGTAAGATGTTTCTTCGGAAACATGTCAAGAGTCCCTAGGTAATAAACATACTAAAACCCCGGGACACTAGGAGGAGCCCCGGAGTGGGGGGAGGGGGGGAAAGGGTCAATTTTTTCATTTTTCGCTTAAATCTCAAAAACGGTACATGTTAGAGAAAAACTTTCAAGCAAAGGCCAGATATGGAGTTGAAAGGCCATAAAATTATCTACAAGTTGTACCTAAATAATTTTTTCCTATATCCTACCGTTTCTGAGTTACACGCAGTAAAAAATGATTTTGGCTCAAACAATTTCCCCATACTACATACCCATGTTTATCACATCAATCGATCAAAAAATATTTCTTTCTTCCAAAAAACTCAAATGTGCAACTTGTGACCGGTACTGATAGATTGCTCTTAATTAGGTCTATAATTGGTAAAGTAAACACATTCCTCCATGGAAGCCTTTAGGAGGAATGGATTGTCAAAATATTATATTAGGGTAGTTTGAGTTACTGAACTTGATCTTTTTATTTGTTCTTCCAAAAAAACTCAAAAGTGCAACTTGTGACCGGTACAGATAGATTGCTCATAATTAGGTCTATCATTGATAAAAATACCAGATTCCACCACGGAGGCGTTTACGGGGAATTGAATTTTATTAGGGTAGTTACGATACTTGAACTTTTTATTTTTTTTTCTTCCAAAAAGCTCAAAAGTGCAACTTGTGACCGGTACTGATAGATTGCTCTTAATTAGGTCAATCATTGGTAAAAAAAAACACATTCCTCCATGGAAGCCTTTAGGAGGAATTGATTGTCAAAATATTATATTAGGGTAGTTACGCAACTTGACCTTCTTATTTTTTTTCTTCCAAAAAGCTCAAAAGTGCAACTTGTGACCGGTACTGATAGATTGCTCTTAATTAGGTCTATAATTGGTAAAAAAAACACATTCCTCCATGGAAGCCTTTAGGAGGAATCGATTGTCAAAATATTATATAAGGGTAGTTTTCGAATTTTTCACCTTTCATGGGATGTAGCTCGAAAACGGCTGCAAATAGAAAAAAAATATTTAGGTACAACTTGTAGATAATTTTATGGCCTTTCAACTTTTCCTTGAAAGTTTTTCTCTAACATGTACCGTTTTTGAGATTTAAGCGAAAAATGAAAAAATGGACCCTTTCCACTCCGGGGCTCCTCCTAGTGTCCCGGGGTTTTAGTATGTTTATCTACGCACATATCATTAGTGCTCCAAAATGCGTTCAGAAACCGTAGGAAATGACCAGCATTACTACAACCAATTTTACTATGAGAACTTTCTTATCTGTGGCAGTAGGTAAAATTTGTACTGTAATGTTATAACGCTATCAATTTTTGTAAGGTTATGAGTTTAAATTTGGAACAGCTGTCAAAACTGAAGTAGGTCTCTATTCTAGTATCCATAGATATTAATATTGTTATCGATACGAAACGTCAATTCAGTATGTTTTTTTTATAAAAACCGCACGACATTTGATCTCGAGTGACATGAGAATATGGATACATTCGTTTGTAGGTATATGATTTAGAAAAAAAAAACATTCGTCTTGACGGAGGTCCGAATTGCCGCCATTATTGTTGTCATTTGTTTGTTGGTTCTTTGCTGTTACGAAAGTAGAATTGAGAAAAGTTTATTGTAATTCACATTTTAGTTGAAAATATTGTTTCAATGTAAATGTAAATTACAACTATTACAATAAATAATCTGTTTATGTATTTGTTCAGATTTATTTCTTACTGCATTAGTATATGTCGTTTTTAGATATTTTACAGGTAGCACTAGTGGTGCCGGTCATTTCCTTATGGCTTCTGAACCCATCTTAGAGTACTTATGATATGTGTGTAGATAAAGTAGTGTATACAACTGTACATAATTAGGCCTTAAAACACTCGTGTGATCCTATTATGAAACTCGCTGACGCTCGTTTCATAAAACCACACTCGTGTTTTAATGCCTCTCATTATGTATCAGTTGCATAAACTACTATTATTACCTAGGGACTCTTGACATGTTTCCGAAGAAACATCTTACGTTACTAACTCACGCACTCTAGACCCCCCTTGGAGGGACTCATTCAATGGACTATAAACTTTGGACACTCATAATTCAGCTTATTTTGATTGTATGACAAAACTAACTATACAGATTAATGCGTATTGTCAAAGGCTTCAATGCTACATATTTATCTAAAAACGTTAACATTCTCCGTTGTCTAGAATTCTAGCAAACTTCAATCGCCACCCTTTTTATTTGTACCCTTACATATGGATAAAGTATCATAAAGCCAATAAACGATAATTTACAAAAAGTCCGCGAAAGGCAACGTTCGTGGACCCGCACACTTATCATCTCGGCTTGAAAGCCGCAATAAAGATTAAGGCAGAGGGCGCCGTAATCGCCTGATGGATATTTTTGTAAATGAAAGCGAAAAGAGCCGCAATTGGGTCCGATAGAGCGCGCGGAGATAGCGCCAAGCCGCGTTCAGGCATGCCAGTACGCTGGCGAGGCTACTGGCGCATGATAAGTACTTGAACGTGTTAAACATTTAAACGGCTGAAATTTTGACGCTATTAATTAAGTGTCACATAGGTTTATTTTATTTCTGTCTTTTTAACAGTAGGATTATGAGTAAAGAGAGCTAAATCATGCGCACACTAACAGTTAATCAGGTGATGTTTTATTCTCATATCCTTAATTAGGTACCTTTTCCAAAGAGAGGACGCTGTTTAGGCTGCCTGTCTACTGGAGCGGAGCGGAGTGTTAAATAAAACATTCTTTAGATTTAAAAGCCCTTCTTTTGGGCTTCAGAAAGACGTACTCTGATTGGTTCATTTTCTCCGCTCTGCTTCAGTTGCCAAGCACCCTTACACTTCTCGACTAAAAACTCGTATCGCAGCTACAAAATCATTGACAAGTCACAAAATTTGTAGATGTATGCGTTGAAATAATCTGGGATTCGCACCGTAACCTACTTAGTACATGTTCTATAATTGCGGTAGGTAACAAACTACATACACTTCCTATAACAGTAGAACTTGCTAAAGTAGGTAATGGTGAGTAACTAAACCAGCTCACTACCATACCTAAGGCAAAGGCAGCACGGCTTATATCGCGACCACGAAGGGACAGCAATAGGCCGCGATAGGCCATAAGCCGCCGTCATACCTACGCACTATCTATTGTGGCTTGGGATATGGCTGCTCTTCTTAAAGGAGTTTAAACGCTAAATATTGTTATTTCCACAACACGTGTTTACAATCGTTCAATACACATTCGCTACCGTAAACTTTTCTTTTCATGTCTATAGAAATATGGGTCTGTGTGCCTGTATGGGTCCATTTGTGGATTAATTTGAATCCTGTTTTAGATGCATAGATCAGTCACACGGAACTAGGAGTTTTATATAAATAAGTAAAGGTGTAATATGCTACAGCATATTAATATAAAAAACGATTGGCTTTACACGACTGGGGCTAATAATAATAGTGCATTTTTTAAACTTTATTTATGGTATTATAATTAAGTATCCAATGACTACTTGTTAAGTTTTGGTTACCATAGGTAAACTAAGATTTTCTAGCTGAATGAACGGTTAATATTCCTATTTCCCGAGGCGACGCACAATCTACATATTAGATATTTGACAACAATATTATGACGATGGGACATCAATGTCGTCAGTTATTAGAACACGGTGGAGGCTTATAGCGTCCATATTGGTAGGTATTAGCCCTGACGAAGGTCCATGGGAAGGGTATGATGGTGCTCCATCCAAAGGAATAAAGCAGTAACACCATAAGAGGATAGGAAACATACTTCCATGTTACTTTCGATAATATACTTGTGATCTTTCGTGTGGTTTTGCACACGTTGTAATTAGAATTCTTCCCAGTTTCTCTTATGTTCGTTTTGGGACATTAAATACAATTTACTTCCAAATTTTGCTGTGCACTTTATTTTTTTTTAATATCAGACAACCTCACACAAATCAACCTAGTCCCAAATTAAGCTCAAAAAGGCTTGTGTTATGGGTACTCGGCGACGATATACATAATATAATAACAACACTTCAAATTTAAATAAATTTGAATTCAAACCTTTAACTTAAACTAAACCAAAGTCCTCTATCTACCCTGAGCCACCGGATTTAAATGGAACAATTCACTGCGCTAAAGAAGCAGTTCCCGCGTCAGCTATCGAAACTTCCAGTATTTAAAAGCTCTGCAAAGCTGTAAGTTGCGGAGCGGGGGCTTCGAGATGCTTTCAATATCATACATAGGTATTCGGAAAGCGTGGAAATGTTACAGTATAAATGGAAAGGTATTTAGAGTGAAAGCAGTCTGCTTGGAACCGAGTATTTTTCCATCCTTACCTATTTTATTTATTTCCAACATGAGTTTGTTAACTGCATATAAATAAATATGAAAGATTTATTTTATAAATATGAAAGCGTTGTTGTCTTTGACCTTCCACTTATAACTTAGAAACTGAATCACATCGGCAGGTTTTAGTATGTATATCTATGATAGACGGAGAGCTAGCGACCAAATCGGTCATGTGGCTTCAGCTGTATTGGTTTTTTTTCTGACGCGAGATTAATCAATATGTGAGCCCCAAAAAAATAGCCAATACAGCTGAGCCCACACGAAAATTATTATTATTTTGGTACTTTTAATTAACGCTGGTAACCCCTTCCCACCACCCGATCGATTTAAAATTTTTTTTGGGTGCACAAGGAGTGCAGAGCAACTGTTTAAAAAAAAAAATTAAAGTCGCCGAGCCCACATTTTTGGTCTTTTTTTTCCCCACCCCACTACACCCGCACCCACCGCCCGCGGCCTGCCAGCACGAAGATTATAGGAAAAGGTTGTTCAGAGAAGTAGCTAACGGAGTTTCAATACAGCTGAAGCCACATGACCGATTTGGTCGCTAGCTCTTAATCTATGAGCTGAAGAGTGTTATCAAGGTAAAATGTACGAGGGGCGTCTGAAAAGTTCTAAGCCTAAGATAGAAAAAAACAATTTACACCAATGAACTCGTGTTTATTTTTCAATATAGTCTCCTCCTAAATCAATGCATTTTTTACATTTTTTATACAGTGCTTTTAGGCCATTAAAAAAATAATCTTCATTTTGCCCTTCAAAATGCTCCTGTACAGCCGCCTTCATCTCTTCGTCACTTCTAAATCGCTTTCCCCTCAACTCTATCTTCAAATTATTGAATAGAAAATAATCGCTTGGGGCTAGATCTGGGCTGTAGGGTGGGTGGTCAATTTCGGGATCCCCTTGGATCGCATAATGTTTTTTAGACTAATGCTGTTTCGCATAATTGATTTAGCATAATTTGTTTTGGCATAATAGTACTTTCGCATAGTAATATTTTGGCCTACTGTTTTTTTGGCATACTACGCTATTAGCATAATTTTAGTTGGACTAATGTGTATTGGCCGAATATTCTTCACGCATACTATTATTTGGGCTAATAATTATTTGGTATATCTGTCATTATCCATAATTTCAGTTGTCTAAATGAATGAAACTCAGTTACGTGGTTAACATGCATTTATTATTATTGTATGTATATATTTCAAAACAAAATATTACGTTGCGTAACGTTAGGTCACATTAGGTAGGTACATTAGGTTAGGTTAGGTTAGCACGATAACCAGGCGCGAAGCGCCTAAGCAACGCGGAATAGGGGGTCTGCGAAGCGGACCTCCGTCGACATCGTTTTAGTTCCTAAATATATACAGGGTGATCAATCCAAATGGGTCAGTATCAGTAGGGAGAAAACGAAAACTATAAGAGATAGAGAAATCTGTTCTTAAGAACCATGGCTTCGATTTTAGATTTATTAAAAACTGCATTCAATTTTTTTTCGTATATCTTATGCATAACCGGGAATCGAACCCGGTTAAAATTGGGGAGAGGAGAAAAAAAATGAAGATGTCAATCGATCCTACTTTTTATTGGCAACAAATGTCTGTAAAAGAGTGCATACATTAAGAGTGCTCTAAGAGTCAGAAATTGACAAAAATAGGATCGTATGACATCTTAAATTATTATTTTTTTCTCTACTCAATTTCGACCGGGTTCGATTCCGGGTTATGTATGTAGGTATGTATGTAAACACTTTATTGTACACAAAAACAGATATACATTAAAACAAAATAAATACATGTACAAAGGCTAGGTTATGCATGCAGTTTTTAATAAATCTAAAATCGAAGCCATGGTTCCTAAGAACAGGTTTCCCTATCTCTTATAGTTTTCGTTTTCTCCCTACTGACCCATTTAGATTGATCACCCGGTATACTATACTAACCTTGCAACTGTGCAACTTTTAATAGGATAATAGCGTTATGCATTTTGATATGATGCCAATTGATTATTATGCCTATTTATGCTTATGCTTTTTGTTATTAGTCTTCATGACGGTTATGCTTTCTGTATTTATGCTTTTTAATGTTATGCGTAAAAAATTATGCGTAATGAGGCTTATGCACATCTCATTTTCGGCGAAAAGCAATTATGCGTAACCATATTAGTATTAATGATTTTATGCCTTCCAATAGTAAACCGTCAATTTCGTCAAAACCAACTTCCTTCAGAGCACGCCTCGCAACATTAGCGGTGTGAACGGGTGCGTTGTCTTGCAAAAACAAAATGCCTTTCCTTAGTTTACCCCGCCTTTTCTCAACTATGGCTTGTCGCACCTGTCTTATTAGATTTGCATAATAAGTTCCGTTTATCGTAGAGCTTTTTTCTAAATAATCGATTAAAAGAATGCCATCACAATCCCAAAATACCGTAGCCATTAACTTAGAGGCCGACTTTTGCACTTTAAATTTCTTCGGCGGCCTTTCACCCTTTTCAATCCACTGCATCGACTCAGACTTACACTCCGGATCATACTGTCTGATCCATGTTTCATCAACAGTTACTATTCGGGAACAAACTTCATCTAAATCATCTTCGCACAATTCTAAAAACGCCCGAGAAGTTTCCACACGACGTACTTTATCGAAGGCCGTTAGCATTTTCGGTACCCAACGAGCACTGACTTTACTCATGTACAAATGTTCATGTAAAATTTCTCCGACTCTTTCTTTACTAATACCTAAGACCTCAGCTATTTGCCAAACCTTAATTCTTCTATCTTCTAATACCAGCTTTTTGACTTTTGCTACGTTTTCTTCGGTCACTACTGATATTGGCCGCCCTGAGCGGGGGTCGTCTTCGATCGATTCCCGTCCGAGTTTAAATAAGCGACTCCACTTTTTGACTGTGGCATAAGAAGGCCCAGAATCACCGTAAATAATAGCCATTTCCTCAAAAATACACTGCGGTGATTTGTCACTTTTTGTAAGGAATTTAATTACAGCACGGTGCTCAATTTTCGTAATATTCGTTGGTAATTCACACATGATGTACTTTTCCGTTGAATATCTCGAAACAGAATAATAAAAACGTGACATGTTATTTTTTAATAATTTGTTTTTAAATGGCCTTTCTAGTGGCCAGTATCATAAACGCATATAATAATAATAATAATGACAAGTGTGCGGTCATGCATGTACAGCGGGGGAAAGTCGTAAATTCCGCGAACTTACAGCTTTCTGAGACAATGTCCCTCAGGTCTATCTCCGAAGTTGAAACCTACAAGTACCTTGGTATGTCACAGTCATTGGGTATTGCGGACGGAGACATTAGACAGGCGTTGAAGGAGCGTTTCTTTTGTCGTTTGACAAAAGTACTTAACAGTCTTTTGTCCGGTGGCAATAAGGCGCGCGCCTTCAACGCTTGGGTGATGCCTCTGCTCACTTACTCCTTTGGCATACTAAAGTGGACTCAGACTGAGCTGGACGCCCTGGATACGAGGGTCCGTCAGCTACTCACTACACACCGCATGAGGCACCCACGCTCGTCAGTTATGAGACTGTACATCCCGCGTAAGTGTGGAGGCCGTGGCTATTTAAACGCCAAGGACCTCCATAACCGCGAGGTGTACAGTCTTAGGGAGTATTTCCTAAACAACGAGTGTGGGATTCATCGCGATGTAGTAGCAGTTGACAAAGGCCTCACCTCTCTCTCCTTAGCAAACGAGAACTGGCGCAGACCAAAGGTGCTTAGCACTGATGACCGCAGGGCTGTATGGAAGAGCAAGGAGCTACACGGGCGGTTCTACAAGGCCCTTACGGGGCCCGATGTAGATCTGCTCGCGTCGGTGAACTGGCTGCGCTTCGGGGATCTCTTCGGGGAAACCGAAGGTTTTGTCTGTGCAATTGCGGACGAAGTAATGATGACGAACAATTACCGGAGATATATCCTGAAGGACGGTACGGTCGACATTTGTCGGGCATGCCGCCGTCCCGGCGAGTCACTCAGGCATATAATCTCCGGTTGTTCTCATCTTGCTAACGGCGAGTACTTGCATAGACATAACCAAGTAGCCAGGATCATTCACCAGCAACTTGCTCTTCGATACGGTCTTGTGGGGTCTGAGGTGCCGTACTATAAGTACGCACCGATGCCAGTTCTCGAGAATGGTCGTGCCACGCTCTATTGGGATCGATCTATCATCACGGACAGGACTATTGTAGCCAATAAGCCTGATATCGTGTTGGTAGATCGATCCAAGCGCCAGGCAGTGCTCGTCGACATCACCATCCCACATGACGAGAACCTCGTGAAAGCCGAGAAGGACAAACTCAGCAAGTACCTTGACTTGGCTCACGAGGTGACCGCCATGTGGGATGTTGACTCGACGATCATTGTCCCGATAGTCGTTTCGGCGAACGGTCTTATAGCGAAGAGTCTCGACAAACATCTTAAGAGACTCTCGCTAGATGGCTGGATCAAGGGTCAGATACAGAAGGCGGTACTCCTGGACACGGCGCGCATTGTCAGGAGGTTCCTCTCTCTGCAGCCCTAACCGCCGGTAGCCTGGGCCCTGCCCCGTTGCCGGCGGCACCCTAGGTTAGGTTTTTTTTATAATGTGTTTATATTTGTAATGTATTTTTTATATTTTACTTTTTATATAAATTTATTGTAAAAAATACCTATCCTAAGAAACAAGATTAAATGAGTGAATAATAATAATAAGCCTCTTTATTTCCTTTAAAGTATATACATCACATTAAAGTAACGGTAAAATTAATTTCGCTATTTTGTTAGTAAATAATGGTAAATATGATTTTTTTGTTTTTTTTTGCTAGTAAACCTTATAATATAATTAAATATATATATTTATTTATTTATTTTAAAAAGGAACCCCTTTTCGGGTATAGGCCTCCTCCAGTTTGCTCCATTTTTCTCTGTCCTCTGCTTTTCTCATCCAGAGCTTCCCAGCCGTGGCCACGATATCGTCGCTCCATCTGTTCCTCGGCCGTCCTGGCTTTCTTTTTCGTCTTGGCCCAGTCCATTGCGTCACAGCTCTTGTCCATCTCTCGTCTTTGTACCGCGCTAAATGCCCCGCCCATTGCCATTTTTGTCTGAGAGCATATTGTAGAGCATCTGTGATTTTAGTTTTGTGTCTGATAACTTCACTTCTCACCTTATGTATTTTTCTCAATTTGAGCATACTTCTTTCCATAGCGCGCTGTGTGGTGGTTATTTTATTTTTAATTTTCACCGAGTGGCTCCATGTTTGACATCCGTATGTTAGTGATGGTAGTATGTTTGTGTCCATTATGATTTTTTTGAGGTGCAGTGGATAGTCGCCTTTAAAAACTTCTATGAGGGACCAGTATTTCTTCCAGCTAATGGCTATACGGCGCTCTACTTCCTCTATGTCATTGTCGTCGAAAGATATTTGCTTGCCTAAGTAAATGTAGTGTTTGACATATTCCAAAGCTGTCTGATTTAGCCTTATTGGGTGTTCAATGCTGTTAGTCATAATCTTGGTTTTACTCTCGTTCATCTCCAACCCCACTTTTACGCTTTCATCCCATAGACTATTTATCATTTTTTCAAGATTTAGGCTATTAGAGGCGAACAACACCAGATCGTCTGCAAATCTTAGATGGCTTAAGTATTTGCCATTTATCTCAATGCTTTCTTGTTGCCAGTTTAGTTTTAAGAATATGCCCTCTAGCACCGCAATGAAAAGTTTAGGCGAGAGGGGGTCACCCTGCCTCACTCCTCTGCCTATAGGGATGCTGTCTCCTCTTGTCTCGAGCTTTACTTTGCTGTTGCTGTTTCGATATATATCTTTGAGTACTTCTATATATTTAGAGCTGATTTGGCATCGAGATAGAGCTGTCCATATAGAGCTATGTGAAATGGTATCGAATGCCTTTGCGTAATCGATGAAGGCTATGTATAACGGTTTATAGAATTCCTTATGCTTCTCTATCACTTGCTGAACGACATGTATATGGTCTGTTGTAGAGAAACCGGACCGAAAACCTGCTTGCTCTACCGGTTGGTTGTTATCAATACTGCTGTCGATTCTGCGTTGGAGGATAGATGTAAAGAGCTTGTATATGCTAGACAAGAGGCTGATTGGCCGATAGTTAGATACATTATGCGGATCGCCTTTTTTATACAACAAAATAATGTCTGAGGTCTTCCATTGTTCTGGCGACTGGCCTGTGTCTAGTACAAAGTTATAGAGATTGGTCAGTATGGGGGCGAGTTGAGCTTTCCCTAGTTTCAGGGCTTCGTTTGGGATGCCGTCAGGGCCGGGGCTCTTGTCCGTTTTAATTTTTTAATGTGTTCTATCAGCTCTATAATTTCAATGGGGTTTGTAGTGTCGCTACTTCGTGTGTTTTCAGGTTGTTCGTTGTCTTGGGTTTCCACATATTTTTCCTCGTATACGAGTAGCTCTTTGTAGTACTGTGTAGCGCAGCTTATAACATCCTGTCTTGTTTTTGTTTCCTTACTCCTTGACTGTAAACTCTGTATCCATGTCTTACTATTAGATAGCTCTTTAAAGGCTCTTTTCGTACTTCTATAACACGTTATGTTTTTTGTTATAATCTTGTTTCTATGTATATGGTAGTCCTTCTTTATTGCCTTGCTGGTAGCTTTAAACAGTTTTCCGAGTTCTTGTTTCTCTACTTTTGATTTATTTTTTGTTTTTAAAAGTTCCGAACGCCTCGCTATGAGCTTTTTTGTGGCTTCGCTTATAATTTGATTTTGTTTAGATGGAGAGTTATCGGTCAAATACATGCTTAAGCTCTTTTTAATTGCTGTCTCTATTTTATTATAGAATTGTTGCACTTGCTCGCCTTCTTGAATTACGTGAAGATCTTGGAGATTAGCTTCTAAGTTGTTTTTATATAAGTCTATTTCTGTTTCTGTTTTTGGAGTTTTCGGCGGAGTTTTATAATGTATTCTACTCTTCTTGGGGTCAATTCTGAGGTGCTCGTACAAGACGGTGGTCGGATGGAAATTCCACGTTGTTAAGGACTTCTACGTTGCTTATATTCTTTGGTTCATTCGAGAGTACAAAGTCGATTTCGTTTTTTGTATTTAGGTCAGGGGAGATCCACGTCCATTTCCTGCTTGCCTTTTTCTTGAAGAATGTGTTCATTATACATAGCTTATGTTCATATGCATATTCTATTAGTTTTCTCCCCCTATCATTTCTCGTCCCGTAACCGTATTTGCCCATCGTGAGGTCTTCGTTTTCTCTCGGCATTCCTATTTTCGCATTGAAGTCCCCGATGATGAGAAGTTTTTCGCCAGCCATGTTATAGGCCTTTTCTAAAGTTTTATAGAAGTTGTGAATTTCTTCTTCTCCAGAATTTTCCGTAGGGGCGTATATTTGGATTATTGAGAGTATAATTTTGTCATATCTAAGTTGTAATAGAGCGACCCGTTCCGACAGGCCCACAAAGTTGTGGATGTTATTTTTATGTATTTTATTTATCAGGAAGTCGACGCCATGTAAACCACGGGTCTCTCCCTTAAAACAAAAAATGTAGTTTTTCATTTCTTCTATACTGCAGCCTATTCTCCTCACTTCTGACAAGCCTAAAATATCCGTTTTGATTTTTCGTAAGGCATGCGTGAGTTCGATCATTCGTTTTGTTGAAGATAGAGATCTGACATTATATGTCGCGATTTTCAATGTAGTGGTTTTATTTGGAGGGTTACAGTCATACTCTTCCACGGGGACCAGCCGGGTTGGAAGATTTTTCGAGAGGGGCCCCAATTTTGATTGCTAGATATTTTCGGGCTCTTGTGTCTGCGCGTCTTGATCAGCTTCAGGTGTTTGAGTTGGTGTGAGCTTGACTGGCCAGTAGGAAGTCAGTGTGCTACCGCTCGTAACAGTTTTATTTTTCTTATTAGCTCTATTGGTAGTTTCATTTTTAGGTGTTGCATTTGAGTTCTCAGGGGACGCTGACAGGTTTCGCTTATTATTGCTCGGTTTTTTGTTATTTATGTTTATAGCCGGCTTCTCCTTTAGTATAACGATTCGATCATACTTTAATATTGCGTTTTTTCCCTCGTCTCTTAATATCTTCACTTCCTCGGACAGTTGCCTACGTTTTTCCAGTATTTCAGGGGGAAAATCTTCCTTTATATAATATGTTGTGTTTTCTAAAGTTTTCTTATTTTTAAGTATTTTAATTCTTTTGCCTAGTGTTGTTAGGGTTAACACTATGGGTCTAACTCTATTTTCTTCTTTTTTCCCCCGTCTAGTAACTGCCTCTATTTCAGGTCTAGTTAGTTGAATTTTCATGGTTTTATTTACCATTTGAAGTATACTGTTTTCCAATTTTTCGTAGCTTGTCTCTGTCTCTTCTACTCCAAAAAGTAAAATATTCCTCTTCCTTATCTCTTTTTCAATGTACCTTAGTCGCTGATCTTGTTTTTTAACTCTCTCCTCTAGAGCATTGTGCTTTTCATCTAAAATTTCAAACTTATCATCAAGTTTTTTAAGTATAGTGGACGTAATACGATTTTCCATGTCCTTATTGTCCACTTTTAACTGCCTCATATCATCCTGCAGGTTTTGCAATAATTTTGTGATAGTGTCCATCCTTTCTTGTGAAATACGCCCTCTGTGGTTTTGTTCGTGAGCTAACGTGGACGTGTAGTGGAGTTTAGGATCTATAGCTTATGAGTAATCGAAGTGGTTTCGAGCAAATTTAACAGATGGCAACACTAAGTTATTGATATTAGTGCCCTCTAGAGATCTTGGCATGTACTATTTACTAAATAACCGTCTTCTGGGCGAATTAAATAGGTTATAATCGTTTAATGTTGATAGTTTATGTATTTCACATACAGTTTTGGTTTTCACTTTGAGCTTTCTGCACAGTTTCAGGATTTTAATAACTGAAAGGCCGTAAAAATTATGTATTTAAACATTTGTTGACACTGTAAACACCAGCGTATTTCTTTCTTTTTGCCACTGATTCACTGTTTGTTTTTACTGTACTATAAGTTCACATCGTATTTCGCACTTCACTCTATGGGTTTCTTGTATTTTTTAGTACATTAACTTCGCTTTCATATTTTTTATGATAGAAAATAGACGGAGCAGACGTTAAAGGGTGCACAGTGGCGACCTATACTACCTCGCTCTTATAAACGCATATATAACCTCGAAATACCTTAGGCTTAGAACTTTTCAGACGCCCCTCGTATATAAGATCGTTAGGGATCAAACTAAAAACAATTAACTTTAAAAGTAACGTAGGACATGGTGAACACTATATATATAAAAGATCAAAAAAGTATCTACCCCCATTGGAGTAACGTTTCTTTGCTTACTATCTTAATGCCATCACAAAAGTGAATGAAATGAAATATGAAATAATTAATTCAGTAAGTAGGCCACAAGGGCACTTTTATAAGTCAGATTGTGAATCTACCGGCATTTCCCAAGAGGAGACCGCTGTTGAGAAGAAAGCCGAAAGAAATTCAACAGTAAGTTATTTTTGCGTATAATATAATACTTAAAACAATCAATTACATTTATGTTATAACTAATTACATTGGTACACGTAAAGGAGATGTAAATCAATGTAAGGTAGGTGTGCACGACGCACCTCTTTCTATAGATTTATACTTTTTATAATTATTATATTTTTGTAAGCTTTTGTTTTATGTTTGACTTTTAGTTGTCATTATACCTTAATATCCTGAACCAGCTCGATTGATTTCAAGTTTGCTGAATCTATCAGCAACAGTAGGTACTCGTACATCTCTACAGATCTCTAATAGCAATTCAGACACACCTACATACATAAACTAACAGAACCGCTGCACCAGCCTATATTACCAATCGTACTGTATCGAAGACGGCGCGTAATCAAAGCCACTTGATCGTGCAGTGGGTCTGCCGGAGGGCACTCACGGCGGCACCTGTAGTGCGGCGCCACAGTGCTGAGTGTTGCTGATGGATTACAGATCTAACTTGGCACTCGGCCACGTCGAAGATCGAGCGGTTAACTTCAAGTGGACTATTTCATAGATGATGCTACAGAGATGCAAACAAGTTAACTGCACGAACTTTATAAGGAGATTCCTGTAAAGACGATGTCGAATAAGGTGCTCCATCCTTATTATGAAAAATATGAAATTCACAAGTGAAGGTATACGCATTAAGAAAAAAAAATCGCCAACCTAGGGTTCCGTACAAATTAATACTGTTGCTTAACCTCGATAACCTCGATGACAGCACTGGCGCTTGTCAATGTCATTGTCTTGGCATTGACAAGCGCTTACGCTGCGTGCAGTCTAAGAGTGAGCCGTGTGTGTGCGGTTCACCGTGGCGTCATATAGGTTTAGATAGGTTTCACCGGAAGACCAGCGCTGGTTCCCGGGCCAGCATTTATGCTGAGGTGTGACCTTTTCGTGGCATACACAACAACGATTTTATTTTATTTTATTTCTAATATTTGTTGTCCACTTTGTGTATGTTAACGAATAAATTTTTATTCTATTCTATTCTATTCTAATTACGTACTTTAAATAAAGATTATGTTTTTTTATGATTTAATTACAAATGTATAGTTTTCAGATTTTTTTCCCTACACTATAAGACTACTTTACTTACTTGCCAAATTTCATAGTTCTAGGTCAACGGAAAATACCCTACAAATATTGATTCCCTTGAGTGTGGAAATATACTTTTTTGCGGCATAAACGGCCGTTTATTTATGTTAACAATCTGTGATTTTTTAAGCTGTGAAGCTGTTTTCACAGCTTCAAGGGACTATACCTGAAGAAATGCTTTTAATTTCAACTCGACAGTCTCACGCGTTCCCAAGATAGAGGGTCTTGACACACAGATGTACGGACGGAAGGACGGACGGACAACAAAGTGATAAGGGTTCGGTTTTCTCTTTTTAAGGTACGGAACCCTAAAAAGGAGGAAACTATCTCTTGTCGCAAAATAAAAAAAAATATAATATTAACTATCAAAATTCGTGTCCAAAATTATAACTATCTTTACAGAGGTAACCTAGAGCTACTCAAGTACATCACCATACTCAGCTAAGATTGGCAACCATAATGTATCGAAGATGGCGCATAGGTAATCAAGGCCACTATATCAAGCAGGGGGCACTGGAGAGTGCTCCACGTAAGCATCTGAAGTGCCAAGAACTACTCTTGAGTGTGGCTGCTGATTTCAGATCACACTTGGTACTCAGCTGCAATGGAGACCGTGTGGTTAGCTTCAAGTGAACTATTGCATATAGTTGCAATACAGATCTGTGTATAATACAAAGACGTTCAAGTGGTAACTTTTGACACAATATCTTAAGGAAACTTGTAGTACAATAGTTAATTCTCAATAGTAAAATTAAAAGGACTCAAAAGGATTGAAAGAGCCACAGAAGAGTACAGTGTAGTCGTGAGTGTCGCTGATAATTACAGATCTGTTGGCGCTGGGCCACACGTGGGTTCGTGGCGTACTTGAAGTGAGCACCTTAGAGAGTCATAATAGGCATGCATACTTGACACCGAATACAAATAAAAAGATCTAAAGAACAATGTTTAATTATAATGAAATAGAGAAAGAACTAGCATAAACATTAAGGAAGGTAACTAACTACCAATACAAGTCAAACTGTTAGATGAGAAATAATCACGTCAGTGGTATAATTTCGTGTAGTTATTTCTGCTCATAGAAATTCCTATACTAAATAAAAGATCGCGTGTTACAAGTACGCGCGCAACCTCATACTGTGTCACTAGTTTAACTTAATTTATTAATACACATCGTGCATAACATGGTCACTGAACCAAGCGCGTTTAAGTGTTCATTAGCGTGACCGTGTAGGTCATTAGAATCAGGTTTTAAAATAGTTTATTGCATCCAAGATGGCGTCGGCTGGAAATAGCCGCAAGGACGTCGCGCCAGAAATACGCGACCCGATGCAGGCTGCGGCCCGTGCATAACACACAACCCTGTTCTATGAACCAATAGACGGTGTCTATTTGAAGGTTTTATTAGAATTTATTCCTAGTGAAAAGTCGGTAAAAGGCTGGTTTAGTACGGTTTCCTCAGATAAGATGCATATGTTGAAAGTTACTAAAAGAAAATACATATTCAATGTGTGTAAATATTTCAATGCAGACCATGTGAGTGAATCAACTTTTTTCTTGTTGTTATTCTGTTCCGTATGATGATGATTATTATCATCACAATTATCATGAACCCTTAGTTTCACTCACAAACTGTTCCAAACCTACCTATCCTTATCCAGCTGCTTCCTGCAAACCTTATAATTTCTATAATTTCGTACTCTAATTAGATAACTCGGCAAGTTGCCAACCGGTCTTAAGCACGGTGCTCGATTTTAAGAGCACTCATGACGTTAATATTTAATAGTTTTATGAAGATACAGCGTGCAAGGCGCAATGCTAGTGGAATGTGTTCACACAGCACGCGCCGGGCTTCTGCACCGCGAACTGCCTGCAACTTAGTACTGTTACGAAAGTTATTACGGCTGTTTAATATACCCAGCACTTGTAAATCTTCTGCTGCTTTGAATAAACAATATACATTTGCTTGGAGTTAATTTCATTCCCATGGTTAATACTCGTAAGATTTTAATTAGGTTATACATACGTTGTTTTACTATAGAGTTACATAAACATTCTTAGTATTTCCTTGCGAGTTAGAAATATATGTTTCACTACCTACTCAGATTCTAAATTGACTCTAAACATTTAATATTTTAAAAAGGTCACCTAATTTGCCGTTAATGTACATTATGTTAGACCCTCTTTTCAAACTGATAAAGTGATAGGTAATCTAAACGTAGGCATAATAAAGTTACCATAATAAAGATTCGTAATTTTAGTGAAATTTATAACAGTGAAAAATTCTCAGAAATCCCGTAAAGGTAAGATTCGGCAACAATTTCTTTGTTCTGTTGGTGTGAGGAGAATTACACTGTCGGCGTTATTAACGAAGTTATTATAGTTATTATTCTCGACGCAACTTTCGGATTGAAAATTAAAACGAAATACTTTCACCGAACGCTCCGACGGCTCTGATTAAATCATGGCTGAGCTTAAATCAGTTTTATTAATTTGAGCAATAGTGTAACTTTATGGACATTTGCTTATTAAAATCATTCTTCGAAATAGTACCTAATATGAATATTAGGGGAGCTTTTGACCTCTTCATCATTGTGGTTGAATGTGCCATTCCTAATCCAGTTCGTAACACTTAGTACAGGAGAATACAGACCAAATGGAAACGAGTTACCACAGGTAGGTCACCTCCCCAAATTAAAAATGATGAACTCAATTAAATTTGAATCCATAGAACCCATCCCCATGGGCTTGCCTATTTTAAAGCATTTTAGCACTCATCTCTTTTTAATTCACACCAAGTCCATGTTTGATGGAAGAATCATGGTTCTGTGCCCACGGATCTGTCGATTTTGACTACTATAATAATAGGAGAGAACAAGACAGACTCCAGACAACTCATTGCAGTCACCGAAACCTTTCAACACGGTTGCTATTACGATTTCCAGGAATGGAAATTACGATTTTCGACGATGTAATTGCTACACTAGTAGGAGTTACAACGGGAGCATACGTGTGCGTTGGTATAGTGCTTTGAATTTGATTACATTTTAAATATGTTACAACATTTAATAACTCGCTTTAGAGATCGCTTTTTAGCGATAAGATCGCCTATTGTTTACCTCTATTTGTAATGATGTTTTTTTTTTTTTTATACTACGACGGTGGCAAACAAGCATGCGGCCCGCCTGATGTTAAGCAGTTACCGCCGCCTATGAACGCTTGCAACGCCAGGAGCATCACGCGCGCGTTGCCGACCCTTTAAGAACCTATTTACTCCCCTCTTGATGTTGATGTGTATTTGTATTTATTTCTTTTTGAGGTGTGCAATAAAGAGTATTCTATTCTACTCTAATTACCCAGACGACCCGCGAGTTTCGCAAATGAAATAGTCCGTCGCAAATGACAGTATTCCATTACGCTGGCGCCCGCAAATTATATCTAAAACGTACATAATTACGCCGTATTGTCCGCCATTTTAAAAGCGTCTAAGTAACTGGCATCACGAACCGAAGCATCCATAGAAGGACATAACTCACTTGAGTTTCCTATACAGTTACACCCTTTTTTGTGATCAGAATAATGTGTTTAAGTATGACTATCATTTTGGTGAGCGAATATCGACTCTAAGCTTCGGACATAAGATATTTTATGTATAGGAGTTACGCGGACGGATTATGAAAATTGTTGTAATGAGGACCGAATTATAATGTTGGTGAGTTGTACTCGGGATAAATTTAATTTGGTCGAACGAGATGGCAGACGCGCGTATCTAAAACGAAAAGCTTTTTAATGAGAGAAATGTAAATATTTTATTAATGTTATTATTAGTTACAAATAATGAAAAGCGAAATACTGAAAAAATAATTGGTATATCGTGAAATTACGAATCCACAAAATCAAAAAGTTTGTTCCGCAAGTATACCACAAAAGCACTTACATGGCTAAATCTCGGAATTTCACAAAAGGAGACCGCTATTGAGAACAATGCCGTAAGAAACTCAACAGCAACTATGTTTTACGTAATTCATTCTTGTATTACAATACAATACAGTACAACAATACTATATTGTATACCAATAACAGTTTACAAAAAAAAAATATATTTATTTTATTACATTTACGTTATACCAAATTCCTCTTCACAACAGCGTTACTGTGTGTAATCCTTGTACAAGTATTTCCAATCGTGTCAGAGTACTTGTGCATTTTGTATGCACCCAATTTTTAATCACTTTACTAATTATAGCTCAGCAAATTCATTTGTGACACTCTTATGATCTTTTTGACAGGCCCGCGTACCTTGGGATACGCGGCCCGCGGCTCGAACGAATCTGCTAAGCTTTTCATCTTGTAGAGCAAGCTAAGACGCGATGCTACGCTCGTAGTTCTGTAGCACTTGCGTAGCGGGTTAAGGTTAAGTGTAGCACGCATTGTCCACGCGGTGCATTATTTATTACGCTTTATGACACTTGATTATTATGCTTGACACCTCGTTTGAGCACACCAATAAGGTAAATAGTCTTAAGTGACATCGCTGATGGTCACTCTTCATACTTAAAAAAAAGGAATAGAGTAGTAATAGCGCGGATATTTTTTTTACATTAGTACATGTCTAATGTAAATAAGTTTCTGAATAAAATAAATTTTTTGTGACATGCTTTTATAGCCGACTGTACTTTTTTTTTTAACATCTATAAATTGCTGAGACGATTCTTAAGATCCGAAATTAGGAAGGATTGCTTTGTCTATTACAGAGTTTCTTGGGCCACCTTCCGGCGCCCTCATCCGAGCAGCCCTATGGTACCATCATTATTATTGTATTATCATCAAATTTAATTATGTATACAATTTGTTAAAGATAATCTGCTTTCAAAATTGAGTGGCAAGATTCTCCCCGAACAAACATACATAGTTAAGTTATACGGGGTATGATCAAATCGAGCTCATTTGTTTTTTCATGCAAAAGACGCAATATTTATAACTATATAATACGAAGATGTCACTTTCTCAAACAAAAACGACCATCAGGTTATTAAACCAAACCACACAACTATCCTTTTGTACTGTTATCAGTAGAGTATAAAACCCCGCGCGGCCTCGCCGCGGTACCCTCTCAGCGTTATTGGGCTCCATAATGCATGGGCCCTCTGGTCACAAAGGCCACATGACTCTTTAAAGGCCCGAGCGCTTAAATATTTGTAGCGGGACCGCATAAAAGATTAACTCGGATTTCGGCGTGTTTCGTGATTCCCTGTGCAAATGGGACACAAACTGAAAAACAACAAAATACACGACATACACCGATACATTTTTAGGCCGGTTACACACTTTGCAACGATTTGAAAGGCGCGTTCTTGGAACGGCGGCTCGTATCGCGTCACCTGTCGCGATACAGACACGCTACTGTATCTATATGAAGAAGGGCTACTCCAATGTTCCAAATTCTCTCTTGATCTCTTGTAAATATATATTAGAGAGTGAGCGGGATGGTACTATACGACGGTCGAATTTCGAAAATTGGAGTAGCCCTTCTATCTGTTCTACTACTTGTGCCGTATTCCTCATTGCTGAGGGTCGTGACCTTTATTTATCACTCTTTTGACGACCGCTCTCCACTTGTTTCGATCTACTGCAGACTGCATGGCGTCGGGAAACTTGGTGACCGTTGTGTCGCGAATCTGATCGGTCCAGCACATGGGACTCCTTCCTCTTGGTCTTCTTCCTTGAATCTTTGCTGTCATTAGGTGCTCTGAGCTACTGTATCAATACAAACGCGATGAATAATTCATACTTGTATCAATTTGATGCTCACGCGCATGAGTATTGCGACAGGTTGACGCGGGGGCGGAAATCATGTTCATGTCAACTAGTTTAATTACCTCAACATTTTGTACGCGATGCTCATCATGCCCATGCATAGTCTCGAAGGATCCCGTATTGCTTTAATAATGAAGAATTGAAGTTGTATAAATAAATCTGGTTATAATATAAGTTGGAGTAATATTGCGTTCGCAGGCATTTCCAATCCCATTATTCGTCCCTCTGCCATTTAGCTTGATTAAATGTCATACATATGGCAGACCAGTGTGCAATCAATCTAATAATCATAGAAGTGACCGAAGAAAATCTGTTACACATGTTGTCAACAACAGGTCGCGTTAGGGGTCGAAACACAATTGGATGTTACGGTGATGAAGCGTGAACGTTGTGACAGCATGCTATGCTACTATGGCGTGACCCTATAAATGTATATGTAACCAACAACAACAACAAACAAAAGATAAAATAAATATCGGACACACAAATCGACCTAATCCCAAATTGTACTTAACAAGTAGGCTTGTGTCATGGGTACGAGATATACATACTTATCATCATATATTTAAGAGCTATACTCTTGTCGGTGGAGTAATTTCCAGCTTATTCTACATTCCGCTTTTTCTTTTAAGTCTTTATATAATGAAAAAAAAAAACATTTATTTGTTCTTTTATTTGCTCCATATATGTCCTTTTCGGTCTTTCCCTCTTTATTTTCCCTTATATTTTCCTCTATTATAGTCTTAATGTAATTATTGTGACGCAAGAGATGACCTAACATTTTTATTTTGACATTAATTGAACTGTATCAGGAAACTACACAGAGTTCGACTCACTACCAGTGAGCTGTGTGAGAGCACAAACTCACTAACGGGAATGTCTCCGCGCCACAAGAGTGATCGTGACACGTCCCGCGTCTCATCGAAATAACATGGCAGCTTATTAATACTCAACTGACAGTACCATTGATACAAAGATCAAAGCACAATGAAAAATGGAATTCCGAGACCGGGAATCGAACCCGGTACCTCTGGATTACCGGTCTTATGTAGTGGTGGAAAGGTTAACACGTTGGATCGGTAATCCAGAGGTACCGGGTTCGATTCCCGGTCTCGGAATTCCATTTTTCATTGTGCTTTGATCTTTGTATCAATGGTACAATATAAAAATTGTGGTGTACCCACATTAAAAATTATCAGACGTTACATGTTTCATAAATTTACTTAACTAACTACTTAAATAGTTTAGAATTTGCTTCTAACGCTTAAAATGTGATATGTTCTGTACATGAGAGACGTAAACGCGATAGAGATGTTTTTGTTTTGTTAGCACTTGAGCCATTGTGGTAGCCAGTAGGCTTGGACAATATTGATGCTATCAATTTGGGAAGATTACTTTTCGTTTGTTTTCTGTTCAAAACCTTATCCAGAATAAACCTTTTGCTCGACGAAGGAATTTGGTGCTATTTATAGAATGTTTAAGGCCAAAAGGATTTGATCCAAAAAATATTGGTTTAATTTTGGTGTCTTTGCACTTAGCTAATGCTTGACTAACAAGTTTTAGGCGTACGATACATCCTCAAAGTCGAAAGCGATGTTTCTATTATACAACAAATACAAATACAAAATACAAAATATTTTATTTCATAAAATACAGTTCATTATGATCTATGGGATGGAGCCACCCAGTAAGCATATAATTGCCTGTGTTGGGAGGCACCGCTCTTCCTTAGGTTACATGAAATAAACTTAAGTATAACTAATACTACTTTAGTTTAGTTTGTGAATTAGTTAATTTTGGTTTCAATTAAGTGAAGCTAGATTATAAATAAGAACAAAAATAAAAACAAACATATAAGCATAGTGGGCAGTGTGCCCGTAGTGTGCGTGTGCGTGCGTGTGTGTGTGTGTGTGTGTGTGTGTGTGTGTGTGTGTGTGTGTGTGTGTGTGTGTGTGTGTGTGTGTGTGTGTGTGTGTGTGTGTGTGTGTGTGTGTATGTGTGTGTGTGTGTGTGTGTGTGTGTGTGTGTCTGATTTTATGTATTACACTGTAGTAAATTCTCCGTTTCATCATAACTTATTGATTTTAGCCAATTTATGACAAGTTTTTTGCATTCGTGGTACGATTTAGAGTAGATGTCTAAATAATCTTTGTTGATTTTATTGTACACGTATGCTGATCTTCTCTTGAACTGTGTGGTGGCAAATGTTGTTCTACATTTTATTACTTTCGCTACGTTGGTTACTTTTCTTTTCTTTTTGTAGTTTGGGTTGTATGGTAAGGTCCTATGAACTCTAAGTATCATTTGCAGAATGTACAGTTTCCTGACTGTTAGGAGGTTGCTCATTTGATATAGTTGTTCAGTAGGATACCTGATTTTTTTAAAGTACATAACTTTAATGAGAGCACGTTGTGCTCTTTCCAAGTCAATGATGCGACTTTTAGCAGCGCCTCCCCAAGTTGGAATGCAGTACATCAAAACAGATTGGACCAGTGATATATAAATTTCATTTAAAATGTTACGAGATTTTGATTTACTCACAATATTTCCTGGTACAATGTGCCTTAATGTTCTGAATATCCAGACCAATTTCCTAACCCTACTGATAATCTGGTCAATATGAGGATACCAATTTAGGTGTTCATCTAAGATGACCCCCAGATATTTAGTTTGCTCAACGTTTTCAATAGTCGGGCAATCACAATTGCAGGCAGTTGTTGGATGACAAGAGTGAATTTTGAGGTCCATGTCAAAATCGGGTTTTGTGTTATTTTTGATGCTAAAACAAACATATTTTGTTTTATCAGTATTAAGTGTTAGTAAATTTACTTTAAGCCATTTTGATATCTTAGCCATACCCCTTTCAGCATGAGTTTTAGCCTCTCTCCATGATTTACTAGTGAAAATTACAGCAGTATCATCAGCGTACGAGAAAAGTTTTGCGTTAGGGATATGTATATCACATAGGTCATTGATGTAAATCAGGAAAAGAGTAGGTCCTAAGACACTTCCTTGAGGTACACCGTATGATACATTCTCTTCTTCACTTATAAAATCTCCAAGCTTAACTCTTTGAGTCCTGCCTGTTAGGTAAGTTTCGAATAGAGAAAGTGGTGTTCCTCTGACTCCTTTTTTCTCCAGTTTTTGTAGAAGAATAGGAAGAGAGACGGTGTCAAAGGCTTTTTTCAGGTCTAGGAAGACAGCTAGGCTCTTCATATTGTTGTCTAAATTGTCTACAACTATTGAAGTAAGAGCAGTTACTGCATCTTCAGTAGATTTTCCATATCTAAATCCAAATTGTGCAGATGATAGAAGGTCAAATTTGTTTAGGTAGCTTATAAGTCTAGTATTTATTAGTTTCTCCAAAATCTTTGATAATACCGGTAGAACTGAAATCGGCCTATAGTTGCTGACGTCGTCTCTCTTCCCATTCTTATAAACAGGAGTGATAAGTGACTGTTTTAATGCAGTTGGGAAAATGCCTTGATCAAAACTCAGATTAACTAAATGAGTTATTATAGGGACTACTTCTTTCGATATATATTTTAAAAAGCTTGTAGAAATTTGATCCCAGCCAGGAGCGCTACTAGATTTAAGATTTATTAGTGTATTATGGACTTCATCTTGGCTAGCAGGTAATAATACAAAAGATGTAGACTGTACAGGTATACTATTGAGGAATAAGTTTCGATCATATTGCGAAGTGGGCGTTATTCGTAGAGCTAAGGTTTTTCCAATGTTAGCGAAATATTTATTTATACAATTTGCTGACTCATTTGAAGTGGCTTTGATGTTTAGTAATTCGTTGTGGATTTTATTTGATTTGTCAGTATACGTCAACTTTTTAATGTTATGCCAGAGTAGTTTATTATTATCAATAGAATTAGTTATAATTTCCCTTTCGTATTTTCTTTTTAGTTTTTTTATAAGGTTGTTACAATAGTTTCTATAACGGGTGTATGTTATCTTTGTAATTGTGTCGTAAGGATTGTTTCGTGCTTTTATCTGTAGTTTGTTTCGATTACGTATACATCGAAGTATACCCGGGGTGATCCATGGCTTTATGATACGTTTCGAGCTAGGTAACTCGGTAATTTTATTGTTTTCTTTTATGGATTCACCTATTAAATATATCAGACGATCTGTTACAATGTCGGGGTCGTTACAAAACAATAATTCAGACAAATTTTTAGTCTGTAGGTATTTTAAAGCATTTTCAAAATTAATGGACGTTTTAGTTTTATTTATGGTGGGCGGTTTTTTAATTTTGGATAGTGCAAAAAAGGTTGTAAAGTGATCTGTTGTTGTGGTTTTAATGATTGCAATAGTAGAAGAAAATTTTATTTTATTTATTTTTAAAATAAAATGATCGAGGCAATTTTTTTCCCTGGTCGCTTTAGTGTTATACATGTGATTAAGAATCAATATTGTTTGAGTACACTGTTTGCGAACTCTGAGCGTAGGAGTTTACCTGGAGTATCATTTTAATACCGTAAACTGTACTGATAAAGTTCCAGACATGTTAAAATCAATGTTACTAATGTATTAGATGCACTCACTCTCAAGTTCCGAACATCAGTAGTGTACGTACGGTCAGAGCAGTAACATTGTAGGTCAGGAGGCCACTGCACTGCAGAAGGGTCTGCAGTTGACTGTATAACAACCGTGCTAGAACAATACACGTGTAATGTCGTGCACTAGTGCAGTAACGTAATTTGTAAATGCATAAGCTGAATGCTCTATTCTATGCGGCCATTCGTGACAGATACAGTATCTAAATATTTCTATGATGCCTCTACATGAAGAGAGCTAGTACGCAAGAGAGTAAGAACTATGTTGGGAGTGGAAGTAGAAATCGATATTAACAGAAGAACAAAAGTGGTCATCGGTGAGCAATGGCGTCAACTGGTTCTTACATGAAAACTACGCACCGGAAAACACAATATAAGTCACCGCAGGGTACACTGATGATGAGACGTCTGCGGCAGCCCGGTGAACGTGGGGAAAGTAGGACTGGTGACGGTGGAGTTGTTAGCGACCTTTATCCAACATTTGGAAGCATTCGCAGCGTTGGAAGGCTCCCAACAAGGTGAAACGACGACCTGGTTCAGGTTCGCGGGTAGAAATTGGATGATGTTGTGGAGAACTTTGGGGGAGTCCTTTGTCCAGCAGTGGACGTCTATCGGTTGATATGATGATGATGATCCAACATTGGTCTTGTATAAGATGATGATGTTTTGCTTTATGTGAAGCGTACTTTAAGAAACTAAATCTAGCCCAATTAGTAGCACTCAATATTCTGCTCCTAAGCCCTGCACTGACCGCAGCGTCTCGGGTTCGAGCGATCAAGCTCAGCATTAAAATAACGGCGTGTACACACTTGAGATGGCGCCCCCAGATTTACATAAGCCCTTGAGCGGGTGGCGGAGGGGCGAGGAGAGTAGGGGAGGGGAGGGCGTGATAATAAAGTTCGGTAAGATCGCACAACACCGCGACCGGCGGAAAACTGGGACGAGATAGGGTTGGCGAAGTGCGAAATGTAATTTTTACAAAAAATATATAAATATAATAGGTTTACCAATTGGCAAAAGGCGCATAAATTAATTAATGGTCATATTATATTATGCTCGGCTCGGAAAATTTAAAACATATTTTTACCTATATTAGGAAATATAAACTTGACGACGCGGTTGGCTCAGTTTGTAGAGATCTGCCTACTGAGCCGGCGGTCCCGGGTTCGAATCCCGGCAAGGGCAATTATTGGTGTGATGAACTCGAATATTTGTGCTTGGGTCATGGTTGTTCTATGTATTTAAGTATATATTTATCTATATAAGTATGTATATCGTCGTCTAGTACCCATAACACAAGCCTTCTTGAGCTTAATTTGGGACTAGATCGATTTGTGTGAGGTTGTCTGATATTTATTTATTTATCCGTACGAGACTGGAATTAAGTAACTAAACGATGAGAACCTTCAAGTTCCAGAATTGTAGGTACCTAACTATATCTACGGAAAGACCTAATGCCTACTAATGATAAATCGAGTTATAACGTCATGCATCTATCTATAGTTAATGATTTCGCAGAAATAGTGCTACTAAAATGCTAATTTTAATACTTTCCATTAAAGGTATTAAAAAATTAAGTATTAATTATTTAAGATTTAGTCCGTATAAAATATATGTATGTATACAGTTGCATATGAAGTTAACGTATCTGCGTCTTTTTGCCACAATGCAACTTCATGATCCCAATATAAATCTTGCATAAGAAGCATATATTTTAGTAATACGTAGTTTTAAAAGCAAATACAACATAAATAAGAGCAGGTTCCCTTCAGCGGCAACCCTAGGCGTGTGCGGTCACCGCAGGATTTATCTCCGTCCTTAACTCAACTTGTTACCAACTGGCATTAGCGCGTTGACACTGAATTCTACACAATTCTACATAATTCTATACGGGCGGCCGGCGCTGCGTCGCCCGGTCAGCGTGATTGGGGCCTTAATCAAAACTTGGGCCACTAATCGTTTTACGGCGGGCAGAGAATGGCGGGTTGCGTACTACGGACAGATCTAGTGGAAACTAGGATTTCGATATAGTTTCCGCACGAAATTGCCACCAATCTCTTCCAATTTTCAAAAGTCATCTTAAACAGTACTATGTATTTGTCACTTCCCTAGGCCGTTTTTATGTACGTCGTCGTATTTATGTATATGTTTATGTATTTAGTATGTATTTATACTATTTAAAAGTATATATTTTTTATTTTTGGATTTAAGTTGTATGTTTTAATCAGTCGTTTTCAACAACTATTTGCACTACCATTTTCATAACTATTTTTTGTTTACTCTCTACCCTAAGGTTGTCTGGAAGAGATCGCTTTATAGCGATAAGACCGCCTGTTGTTACCAACTGTAATGTATTTTCATTTCTTTTGTTTTCTGTCTGTTATTTTGTGGTGCACAATAAAGAGTATTATTATTATTCCCTTTATTCATTTTTATACTTAGGCTAGGTTTTTTTTACAATACCTAAATTTATATAAAAAGTAAAATATAAAAAAAAATACATTACAAATATAAACACATTCTAAAAAAAACCTAACCTAGGGTGCCGCCGGCAGCGGGGCAGGGCCCAGGCTACCGGTGGTTAGGGCTGCAGAGAGAGGAACCTCATGACTATGCGCGCCGTGTCCAGGAGTACCGCCCTTTGTATCTGGCCCTTGATCCAGCCATCTAGCGAGAGTCTCTTAAGATGTCGAGACTCTTCGCTATAAGACCGTTCGCCGAAACAACTATCGGGACAATGATTATTATTATTATGTCGCACCCGCTCACGGGACAATAGTGTCCCGGACCTTTGGGAGGCGTGCACGGATCCGAAGCCAACGCGTAGAGCCCCTTTCGACAATTTAATGAAATGCAAGGTGTACATCGAGCGGATGCTGTCCATAGCCGTGTCATGGGACGCACACAGAGACAGCGCCCGCTAGGTGCAAGAACTATTGACATGGAATCTAAATACAAATTGGTCTATGCGGATGAAATGGAGGACTGGCTAATTGGGCTATGGGTTGAGACTATCGGGCCTCTACCAGCAAAAGTGTCTCATAGCAAAAATGGGACTGGTAGATGATGACTCGCCTCCCGCTAGATGGGCCCCCACAAAATAGCGACACATAAAGTGGCCTAAAGGCAACACCGGTGCGGAAGGCTAAGGGCGGAGAGGTGTAATACTGGGCTTTAAACCGAAGCCAACTAACCCCTTACGTTTCCACATCCACCCCCGAGCCGAAACTCTCACGACTCCACTCTGCCCGGCCGGTTACGGCAAGACAGAGGCTATTATTATTATTGCCACTTTTAGAATCATTTTTTTGTCTGTCATATTTAGATATTTTGCAAACAATAGGCATGGAAAAGTTTTACATCGGCGGTCTTATAGGTCAAAAGCATCTTGAATTTAATTTTACACAGGACCTAATCACCCGATTGTCTGTAGAGAAAGCAATTAAAAAAATAGTGCGTGGAGGCCCTCCGCGCGGAAGAAGTGAAACTTCGTAATGTGGAAATGAAAATAGGAAGGGGTAGAAATTGTAATTTCAAAAGAGAAAACCTAACAATCAATTGATATTCACAAGAGACATACCTTGACATAACCTTAAATCCGTCGCATTGTCCGTGGGATTGTTGCGTTGAACGTTTAACGCAACAGTGCTTACCTACCCCCTCCACGGTAGCGTTAAACGTTAAACGTTTAACGCAACCTTGTTGGAAATCGCATTAGAAGTTTCAGTTCAAAAAAAAAGCAAGAAGAAATAAAAAAATACAGATTACACATTACATCACATATTGAAATCATAATTTTAACGACAGTCGTAGTGAGAGCCATAAATGTCAGAATAATTTGAACTTGCAAACAAAAAAGTTTTATGGTACGAGTAAAATTTGCGTATCAGAGTTTGTTCACGTTAAATTAAAATTTCGTGGCCGTTTTTCCCTAGACATTTTAAATAAGTGTAACAAATAAGCGTGCGGTCTGCCTTAACAGTCACCGCAGTAAACAGACACATGCAACCTCAAACGCACCGCGTGCTGCTCACTGCTCTTTAAAAATGTCAAGTATTAGTTACTCTTAAGGAACTCATGTAATCCCCTAGAAAAACCGAGTTAAAAGTACGTAAAAAGTAGTACCAAAGGGAGTCATCAATATTCTTAAGATAAGTTGTCTCTTTAAACTATGTAAATACACAACAGCTTTATCAGTGCAAATGAAACAACTATGGCCGTAGTTCGCGGGAGGGATCAAAAAGTTAATTTACTTCACAATAGATCGGATCCAACGTTTAACGAGCTTTGAAAGTCATTCCGTTTGAAAACTTTGATTATGAACCGTATGACTGTGCAGGAAAGTTTAATTCGACTCACAAAATTACTTGAGCGTCTACATGAGATTTCCAAATTGATGTCGCGTTCAGCAAACTGTTACGAAGAACGCGGATGTAATTTTTGTAGGCAAATTTACGTAGTAAATATATGACTAATATGTTTATAGATGCTATCTTTTGATTGCTGTTTCACTGCTATTGGAATTTAAAATAACTCGTCCTTATTTAAATTACTCGGACTTATTTGGAACTGAAGTTGTCTCCGTTTGTTACTACAACCAAGTCGGCACACCGCCAACCCTTGGAGTTTTCTGCTAAAGTATGAAGAGGCCGCCTACTGCACTCCATAAGCTGAAAGTCGCATAACTGGTACTTAGTAGCTGTTCCACGTCTGTTGGCAAACGCGCAGATTTTCACTTTTTCCGTCAAAATGAGCAAACTTTTGGCGCAGTTTGTAAGCACTTGCCTACTGAGCCGGCGGTCCCGGTATCGAATCCCGGTCAGGGCAAATATTATTTGTGTGATGAACTCGAATATTTGTGCTTGGGCCATGGTTGTTCTATGTATTTAAGTATATATTTATCTATCTGAGTATGTATTTTGTCGTCTAGTACCCATAAAACAAACCTTCTTGATTATTGTATTAAGCAGTTTACACTCACGTGAAATTGTCAGGAACGGCCCTTCTTGAACTTAATTTGGGACTAGATCGATTTGTGTGAGGTTGTCTGATATTTAAGATTTATTAAACTATGTGATGTGGGTAGCAACTCCCAATCTTGGCAGAGGCAGACTAAATGGTTTATACATTTTTAACTTTAGTTGTATAGACACCGTGGACGGTGTTAGTTTAGAGACTTCAGCTCTATAATATGGTGAATGTCCTACATGTATATAAATCATTAACGTTACGTTATCGTCAGATGTTACCATACATTTTGGGTGATTTGGCAGAAACGCATGAAGAAACCGACATTGCACCAATCTTTCCAAATATCAGTAACAGAACCATCACGATGTCAAGGCATTTGAAATCCATAAACGCGACAGTGTGCTTTTCTCTTCAAAATATCAGTAACCAGTACAGTTTACACTTTAAACGGCTGCCAAAAATCAATCCCCAGCGGACTTATGAAGGCGTCTCTTCCAATAATAAATAATGAATAATAAATAGCGGTACATTTGGACCCGCGCCGGTCGCTCCCCGGGTTCGCCGTCCCCGGATTGCATCGATAGCTCTTTTATAGAAAAAACAAGAGATTTCATCCCTTTAGGAATTGGTTTTTTAATAATCTTTATTGGATGTAAGGAATTTGAGCGACAAACAAAATTACTTGGTAGGCTTTTACCCCCAGGGCTCTAGCGATTTTTTTGGCTATCTATCGCATCGTAATATATTATTAGTTTTTCTTAGTGCAGTTTCTTTACAAAACGAGTATTAAAATTCAACAAATAAACAAATATAGGTGCCTTGGATAGCCACTGGCAGCGCGGCGAGCGGACGTTCCCTACTTAGTGATTAGGGCTAGGATAGAGAAACCTCCTGACGGTGAACGCTGTGTCCAGGAGTACTGGTGATTGTATCTAACTCATATTCCGCTTTATATTGTAAGGTTCGATTTATATAACGAGTGCTGGGCACAAAACGGGAGGATATATAAAAAAAGATGGATGTCATGATGTTTTTGAAGGGAAAATAAATGGGAGCCAGACACAAAGTCAGAAAATCGAATGTTGCACAATGTTTATAACCGTGGAAGAGGAAAATAAAGCATTCATTGTGTTCACCAGTGAAATTGAATTTTATTGAAGAAGCCTACAAGCTATCTACCTACATGAGAAGGTCTCAACGAGAACAAAGTTCCAACAATACAGCCTATTTCCCGTAACATCCGACTGTCATTTAGGGGGCTAACATAAAAACTTGTAACAAAAGAAAACGCCTCGACAAAAACACCACAGATACAAAAAGGACGTTTATACACTTGAAACTAATGCCTGCATAATCTTGAGTCCATTAAAAAAGTGCAGCGCTCCTGGCGCGAGATGTTTTAGTTTAATAATAGTTTGGAGAGCACTCAGGCACACATTTACATCTCGTTGTTGTGCAGTCGCCGCGCGGCGGGTGCACTGGAGACAATTAGTTGTGAAATTGCGTGGCTACGAAGCAAAAGATTTAGTTAATGTGAAACAGTTCTAACTGCGATGTTGATATGAATATGACAGGTGTTTCTGTAGTAGTTCTGAAGAAGATATGAAATGTAGGTACCAATCAAGTCAAAGTTAAACAAGCTAAAGATAGAAAATGTCGATCTTTTGTACTTAGTTAAACATAAAAATAATTGCGGACAAATATATACAGGTCGAATTGAGAACCCCTTTTTTGAAGTCCGTTAAAAGATAGCTTTACTTTATTGTTTGTGTTTCGCAACCATAATCACAATTGATTGTCCGCCGCTTTTCCATATAATATACAAAAGTACTTTAATGTTGTAACATCTTTACCTATAGCTAAAAAACTGAACTTAACAAAAGTATTTATGGTCACGCTTATTTTCCATTTCTTTCCAAAACTATAACATTACTGAAAACAAAGAAAGCGCTAATTTTTTACAATACATAGATTCTTCTTCCTCGTGAGGGGAAAAGGAGAAAGCCCCTTGCCTAGACATCATTGTTCACGAATTTTCTGCGATTTCAACAAAAAAGCTTTCCGGAATCCTCGACCTGACGTCACGGCCAAAACTGATATCCTGAAACACTTATCTCACATCCACACTTCTTTCAAATATGGATCTTATTGTACGTGAATATTATCGGTTTTGCAAAGACATGAGCGACAGTTGGAAGCGAGCGAGTGTACGGTGTGTGAGCACGCGCTCCGCTGGCTCGGAGGAAGGGTTACGGCCAAGTGTGTTCGCCGGAAAATTTATCTATTCCGATAACTTTCTTTGTAATGTGAGTTGACAGTTCGATGGTCATACTTATATCTTAATCGGATTTATTACGCTGGGTGACTGGGATTTGTGATTCACTTCATTTTGAATGCTTACTAATATAATATTGCTTCTTGGTAGTTTACCCTTGTTTCATGGAGTCTCGTTGGAGACACGGTACAGAGCGGTCGCATCTGTGCAAGCCATCCCGAACGACCCAAAAACGCCACTTAAATCTTTGAGCCAAAACAATAGCCCCACGCGAAACAATAGTCCGGCCGTCTGTTCGTTCCAACCCCGTCATAAAGTTCAAAATTCTCACCGCGCGTTCGACGTTAAACTTGAAAGATTATAGTTTAAACTAACCTCCACCGCGCTCCCTAAATACCTCCAAACCAAAACCATCGGGTTTATACATAGTGCAGTGCGTCTAGATAACAAATAGCCTAAGTAGTGAGTGCAAACCGAGTGCTGGAGGCAGAAACTGCCGAGTAGAGTACAAAATAGGAGTAAACACGCTGCGCGCTGCATCAATTACTGACGACACAGCGGCCCAAGGAGAACTCGGTGAGCTCTTTCCATTATCACTGCTTACTTAATGTCAATTCGAAATTGAACCATTAAATACCTTAGATATCCGAGTTGAAAAGCTATAAAGATCAGATCAGATAAGCACGTGCCTAACAGACCTCGTCAGGTCCTCGGCAAATTACACCTCAAAAATTCCCCCGACCTCTTTAAAACCGCCACACTTAGGTTCTATACCTCTACGAAGGATCTGTAATCTAGATGCACTGATCAACTCCAGGCCCTAATAACTAACAAAGATATTAAAAGCAGATTTTTATATATAAACTTTACTCCACTAATAATAATTACATCGCTAAATCACAAATCAATAGAGTCCTAAACCTTTTCTTTTATTAAACTGACCGAAGCGCATACATACATAAATAACCTCCAGGAACGACGAACAGCTATAGTCGTGTTCGACGCCAGAAACAACGGGGCCAAGAATTCCAATCCAAAAACGCGGTCTTTTTGCTTCGCAAACAACTAGTTAAAGCTATATCTCATGGCTCATTAATTGGCGAAACTAAATCTAACATAAACTGCTACCTATTACCACGCGCCTAACACAACTCCTAAAATACATACACACATTATTATATTATTATACCATCACTTCCAACGCAATTCACAGAATCTCGAAGAAGCTTGGGTTATAAGACATAATCAAATAAAAATATTATTTTCACCTCACTAGCTCGGAAAGCCCAGTTTGTTTGTTTGATATCTATTGAGAAAATCGCTTTTTATCCACATGTGGAGAAAGAATTTTGACGTTTCAACGCAGCTAAAGTAAAATTTGACATGAGCTTATTTTCTGAAAAATCCCGTTTAAAATACCTTAGTTTTAATAAATGGCAAATTGGTTGATTATTGCAGATATTTTTCAAAGATATAGTACAAACCCTTATTCTTTTTTCCTCGCTGTAGTGAGGTGAAAAGTTTTGTGTTATACACGGGCGAAAGTTATTTTACGTCTCGTGTATTGAAACACTCGCTACGCTCAGGATTCTATTTTGAACCACTCGCTTCGCTCGTGGTCAATCATAGGATCCTTTCGCTAGCTCGTGTTTCGAATAAACACTCGCGGGTAAAATACAACTTTCCCCCCTTGTATAACAAATAACTATTGTTACAACCCACTCACAGCAAAGCACATGGTCAGTCCGGCAAACATCCCGTTTTATTGCCAACCAAAGCAGCTCGACATAAAAAAAAACCCCTTGGTAGAGCACTGCGCAACAGACCATTTTTTTATCTAAAGCGCACCGTTTCTTCGAACGAAACATCATCTGGCGGCCACAAGTCACCAAAGAGAGTCTGCCAAGCCATATAACAATAGCAATTAAGTAGTAGAAAGTTGACGCAAGTTTGAAAGTCAGGATATCGATCACAATAGATAACTACCTAAGTCACACTGGAGCACAAAACAACACAGCCGGTGTGCATTAAAAACAAACACTACACCATATAACAATAAGTAAAATACCTAGAAACACACATAAACACCCCCGACACCACCATCCACTAATAACCTAGACTTTAAGCTCTCCCCACAGCGCGCCTCTAGATAGCAGCTAGGACACGACAACAATCTACAAACATGGAAAACAAAACGGCAATAAAGAATATACCCGGAGATGGTAACTGTCTTCTTCGAGCTATCGCCCACCAAATCAACGACTTATTTGGATTAACGCTTGATTATCAAGCAATCCGCAGAGACCTCGCACGATATGCCGATGTAAACCAACATGACCAATGCGAAATGCGAGATCATAAGCAATATTGATGTCAACAAGCCAGACCAAAATGAATAAATTAAGAAATATTTGCAAGACCAAGATGAGGTGTGGGGTGGAGCCGATATACTTATATCTGCAGCAGAATACTACAGCATCAATTTAATAGTATTTCAAGGCACCCCACTAAAATAAATAATACACTTTTACCCCTAAAACACCCAGCGACGCGGTAGGCGCCATGGCCTGGTCTACAGTCACAACCACTACGATTGTTTTGAAAACCACCTGAGTGTAAACACGACTAATAACACAACTCACGCGAGCAGAAATAAACCTAAATACCGGAACGCCAGAGGAGATAGCAGACGCAACTGGATACCGACTGTCACGACCTAGGCCGCACCACCCGGTTCACAACCCAATATATAGAACTAACGTGGCAACATGGAACGTTAGAGGAGCAGCAAAACCTAAGAAAAATCAGATATTGATACGTTACTAGAATCGAATTCAATACACATCGCACGCGTACAAGAAACTCGCCTGAAAACCAAAACTCATGAATCCGATAACTACAAATGGAGTGTAAGCGGAAATAACTCCAACAGAGGTCTGGCCATCCTTATTAGGAAAAATAGCGGGCTTAAAATTAACTGGACAAAAACCAATTTGAACAACATGGCAGCGTCAATCGACGTTGATAACAAAACAACATTATTCGTCGTCACAACACACTGGTCAAACGAAACATCAGCAGCCACAAACGACCTGTCGCGCCTACTCCGATTAATAAAGCTCAAGCCAAAAAACCCAACCCTAATCGTTCTAGAAGTGACTTCAATGCACACATCGGGTATAAAGATGCAAAAACACTACACAACTGTCATCGAATGGGTAAAAACCTATACCATCCAAACAGCAAGAGTAATGGGGAAATACTCACTGACCTAATAAGAATCGAGAAATTCCTATTGGAAACGTCATTCGGCCGAAGTAGCTCTAAAGTAACCTGGCAATCAGGCAGTAAAAAGTCACAAATAGACCACATAATGACCCAAAACAAGAGCTCATCCAACTTTAGCTTCATCAAAGGCCAGCACACGCCGTTATCAAATCATAAAATCATATGGGGCGAACTAAAACCACAAAAATCGAATAAGACCAACATAAACAAAACCTCCCGAGATAAAACCTCAGACGAATCACAACCCTTCAACTACAAGACATTAGACTACAACATGCTCCAAGATAAAACTACAAAAAAGCAATATCAGAACATCGCACAAGAACTGGCAATGGTACAGAAACGTACAAAAGAAACCCACTCCAATGGCAAGAAATCACGGAGATAATGAAAACCTCAGCGAAAAGAACAATCAAATTTCATCCAAAGTACTCAAAAGAACGCAGAGTAGCGCTAGCAAAACTGCAACAAGCAAAATTCAGGAAAACTCTACGCCCAAGTGACGTAACACGAATAAACAACCTCAGGGAATGCAGACGAAATCTACAAATAATTGAATCAACAGAAGACGAAAGGGAATGCAGAATATTCTTTAAGGGGCAAGCAAATACCCATCCATCAAGGAGGACGAAAATCACCTACAACTTCTACAGCCACACGAGCTCAAGGCAAGACAAAAATCAAAAAAACACGTTTATCCCAATGTTCACATGGGAAGAAGAGCTTGCTAAGTCAGAGGGCCCAAGCAGCAAATAAGCGTCGAAGACACAATAGATCTAGAACCGGAGCTCACGCTAGATGAAATAAAGTATATTATTTAAAAGATGCGTAGTGGTACGGCCCCTGGAATAGATCAAACGGTGACTGAGCTATTTAAAGCAAATCCAGACGAACTCACTGACCAAATATTAACGCAAATGTGGGCAGCGTGGACAAAGAATACCCTGCCGGAGCCTTGGACACAATCAATCCAAGTACCGCTACCAAAAACAACGAACCTAAAATCTATAAATGACTACAGACGAATCTCTATCTGCAGCACGGGATACAGGATCTACGCTAATCTACTACTACTGAGACTGGATGAAACCATTGACGACCTCGAAAGCTACCAGGCAGCATTTCTGAAAAACAGATCTACCGACGGTCACATGTTTACTCTACGCCGAATTCTAGACGAAGAATGGAGAGCAGGAAAGAAAACTTTTGTCCTAACAGTCGACCTAGAAAAATCATTCGACACAATTGATCTCAACGCCATGAGGGACATATTATGCACGCGAACAAACAAGGCGCTAGCCAATCGTATAGTTAAAGCTACGATGAACGAATCTACCTGCATCAAGTGGTTTGGACAACAAACCAGGTGGATCAATAAAGGTAAAGGCGTCAAGCAGGGTTGCCCTCTCTAAACGCGACTATTCATCATCGTAATGGACGACGTGTTCAGAACACTAGAAGAAGAAATGCCCTTCGTAAAACTCAACCAAGGCGAGGAAATACAGTTCCCGATTATCTTAGCTTTTGCGGACGACGTGATATCGAACGGCCTCCAACAACTAAATCAGATACACGCAAAGGCCAAAACCTTTTTCGAATAAGTGGAGTTTCTAAAGGTGAACGAGACAAAAACAAAACTCCTAGTACGAGACCCAATAAACGAAAACAACAGAAACTTCATTAACCTCACCGGGACAACAGTTACTCTAGTGAACGAAATCCGCTACCTGGGTACCTACATAACCTCCTTCCGCAGCAGAAAAAATACGATCAACGAACGGCGCAAGCAAGCGATGCAAAAGCAGCCCATATGTACTGGAGGGAAAAACTATAACCAAAAGGATAAAATGCCTTCGACTATGCTACTACGGACACATCCTGCGACGCCCAAGACCCCACTTGCTGCATTCCGCGTACCGGCACAAAGCGCAAAAACTCAAAGTTGGCTGACCCAGCTTTACATGGAAAAACTCGTTGCACCAGGATATGCAATACTACGACATGAACCCCTCTGAGTGGGCAGAACTTGCATCAGACAAGAACAAATACATCACGGCAGCCCAAAAAATCTACCAACTACAAGAAACCGACAGGGAATCGGAGGACAAAAGTCAGACCAACGAACAGGAAACGTGATACCCGACGGCCATCCGGTGAACACGACAAGCAAAGACGCCAACGAGAGCACGCGACAACTCACCAACGCTCATCCCCGATGCTCTACCCCACCTCACCTAACTTCCAATATTGGCTCAAGGTTGCATAATCGGCTGATTGTGGTCGACCGGTTGCGGCTAGTCGGCCCTCCTATCCCATCCCAGAGCGTGTCACTCCTTATCAATCTGTGCCCCCTGGTGTATCCGGCTTGTCCGGGTCAGGCTACGACCTGGCTGGGTGTGGTGCCTATGTTCATGTTCATGTTGGTAGTTTACCCTTGTTTCATCGATAGACGTTTAATCAAATGTTTTATTTCATCAAAAGCATTTATTTTTAGAACTGTTGCTTTTTTGGTTAAGCTAAGTTAACGGCTTCTAAATGCCTTTTCAAAAGCTTAGGAGAATGTATGGCTTTAGGAGCTTTCCTCGGAAAAAGGGTAATTTTCAACGCGTTTAATATTTTCTTGTTTAATTATTTATCTGGAAGAGACATATGCATAATACTAAATCTGTCGTTTCAATTTGATATAGACATCACACGGCATATCAGCCAAGTCCGCAAAGCAAACATGGCGACACACAGGCCGTGGCTACACGAAAAATAGTTTATCTTTATATTTCACGTTTACGCAACGTGACGTGTTGGCGCAACATTCCTCGTCACGACGACGTAACGCAAACCGAATTTGGCTCTTTACGCTGATAATATCCTGGGCACTGGTAACGTACCTCCCATACACGTTCCATTTCAAGATATAAAGGTTGCCGGAGGCGTGGAGCCGGGTCCGTTTTTGCGTCCACGAGATTAATACTCGGCCTCCGTCGCGACCGGCAACGAGCGACGACACGCAAAAAAGGACGGGAATTTTCTTGATTTATATACAAAAGGACATCAGGGGAGTAGGCCCAGTAAGGGTGGCCCAGAGGATGCAAGGTTCAGAGTTCAAAACCTACAGATTAGAATAAGAATGAGTTGTATCACAAAAAGGGAATATAAGCATAATAATTTGTTATATTACTCGTTGATCGTTTTCAATCTTTTGAACGTATCATTACGCCGTGTCATTACGAACGTATCATGGTTGCGAGAAGATTCATACAGACCGATTTTTAAAACTGATATTGGCAATAGCATAACTGAACATTCCTCTCTTTTTGACTAACTGTATATTTTCATAAGCATATGGTAGGGTAAATTATGAGACATAACGCTGCGTTCCAATCCTTTATTTTACTTAGTAAAGATATACATTTAATGACACGGTGTGAATGTAGCCTCATCTCTGCAGCAGAGGAGAGTCCCGGGTTCTGAGGACACATGCATGGTAACGATGAACTCGAAACCAGTAAAACGTTGTCCAAAAGAAAGAAGATACAGAAACATCGGTCATACGCCAAACGCTATGTCACTAGAGAGTGAAATTAAACCTTATTTTTAAGGAATAACTTTGTTTTTATTATACCTTATGCCCGCAACTTTGTACGCGTATTTTTTTATACCGTAGTCGAGTAAAAAGTGTCCTATAACCATCTTTGGATGTCCAGCTATCCCTGTGCCGAAATTGGTTAAAATCCGTCCAGCCGTTTCCGCGTGATGCGAGGACAAAGGAAATTATGAAAACAGATGGCGCCAGACTGGCATGGCGCCGCGCGCCCATACAAGACAAATGACGATCCTGCATCACGCTATTAAGATTTTTCCTGAAATATGACACCTCTCCATATAGAAAAGTGATTTTTAATACAAATCTACTTAGAATTATAATGCCTACTATAGACTATATTTGTGTTAACGCTTATATGTGCCGTATTCTTGCAAATAAATATAATTTGAATTTGATTTTTTGGCGTGGTAGGCACGACAGCACACGACACCTATAGGTGTAAGTGTCAACGCTGTTTTCACGTCATAATTAAATATTTTTCATGGTTATTATATTATTAGCCTTTCGCCAGAGATTGTGAGTGAGCAAGGACTTTGACACGGAGTTAAAGCATCCCGTAAAGTCAAACAGCGAGCGTCTCACCCAACTTTCCCTTCCATTAAAATTTGTTTGGATGGTGGCTATCTAATGGTTACTCTAATCACACAATCTTGACACAGCCTCTGTAGGGCTGTCGCTTCTCCCTTATCGATCGAGCAACAGTAGCGAGCGTGGACCGCCGCGACCCGATTTTTATCAGCCCTGCGTCTGAAACCCTAGCAACGCTTTCTAAAGGTCGTATCTCTCATAACAGTTTATAGCAAAAACGACTTTGTATTCAATGACAAGAAGTTCATCCTTTAAGTTGCCGTTAAGGAATGTATGAGCTTGTAAAAGCAAACCGCCGCTATCTCGCTCGCGGTCCGCACAAGGACGGAATTTAAATTAATTAACAGTGTTTGGGGATCCAGTTCTACTATCTAAGTACTTCCTGGGTTATATTATGGAATAGTATAATGTCCAGTTCATTGCGCTTATCCTCAATTAAATATAATATTTATGATGATTACGGACTGGCGCAAGTGTGTGGCGGACGGCCGCAAGTGGTGCGACGATGCATGGTTAGGCGCATTGACTGACAAGAGGCAGAAACGACATCTAGGCGACCATACTACATCAACAACGGTCAGTGTCTCTTGTCAAGTTTGTGGTCGGATATGCCGATCGCGTATTGGTCTTTTCAGCCACCAAAGACGGTGCTTCACAGACTGAAGACCACAAATCGTCTGTAATAGACTGAAGGGCCTATGATGATGATGATGATTAATATAGAGATAGGGAACGAATTTCTAAATGACAAACTAATCTCTTGTCATTAACTTGTCTGTGATTGATGAATTCTCCTCTTTCCAAAGGCTGCGTGAAGAGGATCGGTTTATGATGGTAAAATGATCAGTTATCAACCACCATCACGTCTGAATCACACATTTATAAAGCGTAGGTACGACACATAGAACGCTTGCAGAAGATGCCTGTGCACCTGTTCAGACTGCTGAGTATAATGTCAATGGTTACTACACCACGCCCAATTGGTGGAAAATTTGGACTCTGTGGGATTATTGGGATTATAATGAAAAATTTATTCTTGATGACTTTTAAAAAGTTGTTTTCTGGTTCTCTTTCAGTTTCACGAGCTGCGCAATAAAGAAACGAGTAAATATTTGTATAATATGAAGCTCATAAAAACAGTGTTCCCAGTAATGGGTTGCTTACACACGGACTGGATTACTCGGGCGGCGCCACAAAGCGTTATAAGCGAATATATTTAAAGGGCGGCGCTCTGTTAATCCCGCACTCGGCGCGTAATGAAAAACGCGACAAAGGCCTTTTGGACAAAGCCGGCGCAGTGCTCGAAGTGTAAACAGTAGCCTGGTTGCAAACTAGTTCCCAAAAGTAAAGAATGTCACACATTCCTATGCCTCTGTTTGGCAAGTGTGTACAGCCGATGTCAACGGTGCGCGGTGTAATTTACGTCGTTCATATTATGACACCGACCATTGCTGTTGTAAAGGTAGGCTATCTGGGCAAGTTAGTTAGCAAAGGCCTCCCAAAATGTTGACTGATAATCATTTGAGAGGGTCAGGAAGTGTTACTGTCATACTAGTTTAAAGTCGCTCTTTTGATTGCAATAATGACAAGCAGTGGACAAATAATTGCTAAATAAGAATGATGGAAGTAAGAGTGATCACTTTATATGTTAGAGTACTGCATACAACAGTTTCACTGTGTCACTGTATTTTATGACGATTGGTTGAGTCGACTCGTCGAGTGATATCACAGACAATTCTTGCTATTGGGGATAATGTAGGATGAGTAATTCGTCAATCACGAAGAATATAATGACAAAAAAAAATTGTTCACGCAATAATATTTTATGTACAACCACACTGTATGTTTCAGGAATATTTAATAATAATTCATCCACGTTTACATGCTTGGATGACGCTTGTATTAGAATGAAACTCATAATAATCTTAACGTTGACGAATACTTATTTTGCCATTCCCTTATACAGTAAGGAAGAAAATGCAGTGTAATAGCTGGCTTTACTTAAATATTGTTAACCTAAAAAACGGTAAATCACATCACAAGGAAGCACACAAGGTGATCAGTTACTACATGCAGATGACATTACAAACGAATGCTCCTCCCGGGTCAACGACCGACAACCATTAATTGTGTCACGAAGATTGATGTGTTCCGGCGACAAATCGGTCACTTATCTAGCAGATATGTTAGCTTTGTTTTTGCAACCCTTTGGGCGTGGATAAATGGGCGCCTCGCGGGCCGCCGCGCGCCGCCGCGCACGGCCTACGAGACTATTACTTAGCCGAGATTGAGGGAAAAACGAGAAATGGTAAGCATCTTTAACCAACTACGACAAATGAGGTCCTTGGATCTCATTTCAGTAGTTTGCTTGATCAGTCACTACCTATCTACTGGACTGCATTGACTTGTTCACTTAGCATGGAATCTTTCTTGAATTGAACTTCTCACATAAATTCTGCCTTCATGTTGAAGGCATCATAATTGGCGGCACCATTTAATATGGTAAGATATGATTCTTATATATATCTTAAGGTAATTGATTTGTGTTGTATTACTGTTTGTCTGTAATCTTTGATCCTGCACCGACAACATATTTCTGTTTAACCCAGTGGTTGACTGGTAGAGAATGCCTAAAGGCATTAAGTCCGCCATTTGTACTTTTACTTATGTATTTTGTGCAATAAAGTTTAAATAAATAAATATGAAAAGACAAAAATGAAAGAACCAAAATATTTCGCACTCATGAACCTAACCTAACTGCTGGTACCACAATAATTTGGCAAGGATGGACCTACCTTAACCAGAAGAACCACGAAATTTCGCAAGTATAGACCTACCTTAACAGGAAGAACCACGACATTTCGCAAGTATAGACCTACCTTAACCGCTCTCGCGTCTGTTGTCAACCGACCGTCCCACTTCATAATTTATTCACAACCGCTTTTTTCCGCAACATAAGCCTTAGGAACGTAAGCAGGACAGAATTATAGGGGATCATACCCAGTGCAACAGGGACGACAACATCGCTCTTTGTATGTTAATGTCGGCGTTTGTTCAGACGGAGGACAGTGCGATGCTATTTATTCAGAGCCGACTTTGAAAAGGATATTAATGTGATACTTTAATTTGAATTACAGAAATCAGGGACCCGGATTGTTTGAAATACAAAATTCAAGGGTGTTTTTTTGGTGAGTTGCTCAAATTGCCACAAAAGGGACTGTAAGACATTTAACTCCGCTTCGCCTGCATTTCCGAGAATAAATCTTTGACCTCATACATTAAATCTCTGTCAGCCCTAAATCGACTAGATATTGCGATATCCCCAATTCAGCAGTATCTCGGCCTTATTAAGACCACGAACTGTGTGTATAACTAAATTATTTCTAGTCGCCATTCAAACCCCGACTTGCTTTGACTTTAGACTTGCGAAGTACGCACTCGAGTCTATCTCAATCATTTTCAAAGCGAATGATATTATGCACTACTAAAGCCTATTCAATTAATGTCGGTCAGGGTTGGCAACAAAAGTAGGCCGCGATAGCATGCGTAATTACAGGCAACCCTACGACGAGATAACGGGTGGAAGTGGGTCGAGAGCCGCTACGTCGCTCGGCGTGTGCGGATAAAGTCGGGCACGCTCAAGTGCGGATGACGGCCAATGGCAAAGTTATTCGCATATAGTGACGGTATAGTTGAAAGCAGGGGGTTTATCAAGTATTTTCTACCACGCCTTCTTCATGCAAATGTAATATTGAAATACTACAGGAAAAGTAAAATTTCGCATTACATGATGGACAATTTGAGCATTATACAGGATGAATTAGGAGTCATGAGCGGGAATGATGCGGTGGTGTGGAGGGTCACATTGAGCATCTTTCACTATGAGACCAGCACCGAAATTGTGTATAAAAATCATTCAATGAACAGTTAGTTGATAGCTAATTGATCGCTAACTATCCGAAATGTATGGAACAGCTGATCTTTTTTCCGTAAGTTCGTGGTTGATCTCATAGTGAAACTTGCCGAGTGTGACCCTCTTCATCGCCCTTAGCACTCCTGCTCTTGAATCGCGTGATTGTATTTGATATTTAATATCTTAGTTAAATTGTCGACTGATTTAACTCAAGCTAGAATTTTTGACGGGATCAACATTAACTAATGAACATCAATGAAATTCTTCAATTAAAAAAACTTCAACACATGACTGCCGTCTGAATATGTCGGCAGTGATGATTGTGGTAAACAAAAGTGCAGTGCTAGTGTCACTTTAAGCCACGTATTCATGGACTTCGGAGAGAAACTACAGCTTAGGAAAAGCAAAGTATCTCGAGTCTGCAGTTCGCAAGTTGGATCGGGAAAAAGCTTTATGATATTTTAAACTAAGAAGCTTTCGTGTCATGGATTTAGCTTTACTTGACAGTATGCCATTTTTTACCTGGCGCGACGCAAGAAAAAGCAATAAAATTTAAAATATTGGATTCGCGTGATTCAGGGCCACATGAGCAACTTTTGCAATAGGGTCAATCACAATAATCGCGAAAATAGATCAGCTGATCATCATTTCGGATAGTTAGCGATCCTATCAATTATACCTACCTATTAGATGATTCCATTATGATTTCGTGGCTGGTCCCATAGTGAAAGTTGCTCAGTGTGACCTCCCCATCGTCCTTCTGCTGTCAGTTCTGATCACGGCTTTATATAATTTTGTCTCATCCTGTATAATTTGATATGCACATAAAATATCCATTATGACTTTTAAAATAGATAAATAAATAAATAATAAATATCAGAAAACCTCACACAAATCGATCTAGTCCCAAATTAAGCTCAAGAAGGCTTGTGTTATGGGTACTAGACGACGATATACATACTTATATAGATAAATATATATTTAAATACATAGAACAACCATAACCCTAGCACAAATATTTGAGTTCATCACACAAATATTTGCCCTGGCCGGGATTCGAACCCGGGACCGCCGGCTCAGTAGGCAGGTGCTTACAAACTGAGCCAAAGGCGTCGTCTTTAAAACATATAATTAGTCAAAATTCTAATCCGTCATCTACTCGTCATCGAACCCGAGACCGCCGGCTCAGTAGGCAGGTGCTTACAAACTGAGCCAACCGCGTTGTTATTAAAACATATAGACAGGTAGTCAAAATTTTAATCCGTCATCTACTTTTCGAGCTTATCACAAACGGAGAAAAATCAAACTTGGGCTGAGAACTTATTTAAACCATATTGTATTTTTTTAGGCTTCGCTCAGATTGAGGAGGCTCGAGTGGATATTAATTTGAAAATTAAGAAATCAGAAATTCCACTTCTAATAATGCAAAATCCTCCAATAAAAAGGTATTTCGTATTCATTGAAAAGGATAAATTCGGCAATAAAATGTAAATAAAAATTGCAATGGACGAAATCAGTCGAGTAGGTAATAAAGTTCTCCGGTCGAGTCTTGTGGGAGCGCCAGGATTGAGGTTTTAATATCCGATGAGATTTTATTGAATTTCATATCATTGTATATTGTGTGATCCTTGGCTCGGCGTGATTGCTGTATCTTGTTAAATGGTTATTTTATTTATTACGGCTTAACATTACCCGCGAATGAAGTATACTACATTTTAATCCATGGCTTGGATTTATTTGTTTGAAAAGTTAGATTAAAATCCGTACAAATGTCTGCACGTTGTTTCGTAACATAATATCCATTTATCTTCATTAACTTTCACAGTCATAATATTAGTAGGTGCTAATGCCTCCATGTCTGCCCGAACAAAGCGAGAAGTTACATCTGCTAAGCTGCTGTCTCTAGGAAGACCGTGTATTTCCTTCAGCCACTACATGAAATGAAATGAAATGAAACTTTCTGGTTTCTGTTGCTTGTTGCCATGGTGATGTCCCCTGGGCAACTCTTTCAAACTACAATTTAGACGGTTATATTTACCAAAAACTTTGTAATTTGCAACAATTTTAAGTCCATTCTTGTAACATTATCAACACTTTTCTAAGAAATTTAATCACTATTTGTCCTCTGGGCCACGGAACAGAACAACGACAAGAAAAAAGTTGATCCAACCTTTAACGAATCTGATCACCGAACAATGATGGTTTCAGTTTCCGGCCTTACAACTTCTGACACATGATCGACGTCCAAGAACTCATTTTCCCTATCGGCTATAGAATCTAGAAACAATGTGCCCTTCCTATTGGCACTCAGTTTCGCAATTCTTGAACCACCTTGGTTCTTCTAAGATCTGGTCATTCCTAGTTACATCTCACAGAAAAAATCTGAGAAATATTCAGCTACCTATATCTATTAAACTCTGTGGAAAAATTGGCCATTTTATGTGGCATAATATATAGCGATCATGTTTCTGTACAGTATATATAAGTCTTCTTTGATAGCAAAACAATCTATTGCAAATAAATAATATTTCATTTCATTTCATTTCAAAAAAACTGTCGGAACATTTGTCTAAGACTAACGCCGATATTGCCGAGCCTTCCAGTAAAATGCTACCCAGTCGGCTTCTATCTTACTTACACCTTTCACACACTAGTTCCGAGTTTTAACGTTTACTGGCCTAGAACAGAATCCTCGCGCGACATAACCTAACGTTGATGTAGTAACGTAAAACTCGGTACATATATGTGGAAATAGTTTCCGCTCGGCTAGATGTGACAGGCGTGACAAATGCGTCCGTCTGTCACATCGGCTAAGCGCCCATTACGCCCGTCAATATCAATTTATTGTACACTACGTCACGCGCGTGCTGCCGGCTTTAATGTTCTTGCCATTTTATTTTACGTTCCCCGTGACATCCTCTTATGTAATATTTTCAAGGTAGACATAATATTAAATCAAATCAAAGTTAAGTCAAATTTAATCGGTCTTTTTGAAATATTGAACATATTTATGGTGAAATAGTCCCGAATTTGTCAACTTTGAATCGAGGGCGTATAAGTAGAACACTCACTAATGATTGACAACAGTAAATAAATATTAAATAAATTGAACGCCTGATCGGCGGATAGGCGTAAAAAAAAGAGATAATTGGAACCAGATTAAAGAAGAATAAGAAAAGCTTTCGAACGAAAACATAACAACACTTCACTTTAGTAGGTGCAGGGAGTTATTTGCTCGCACGGTATTTTAAACAAAATATAGACAACTAGCTTTTGCCCGCGACTACGTCCGCGTGGAACTTGGAAGTATGGAATCAACCTCGTACAACACGATAGATATCCACCTAATCACCTTTTAATAAAAGAGGGCGCCTAAGCAAATGTAAGAGCAATTGTGCTTTTGGTCTAATCATTATATTTTCTACAGGGTCATCAATGTCATCATGAATTACTTACTCACTTTTCAATTTTTTTAGGGATAATTTCCAGGATGAAAACTATCCTATGTCCTTCAAGCTTAAACTATGTCCATGCCAAATTTCATCAAAATCGATTCAGCGGTTTAAGCGTGAAGAGGTAACAGACAGACAGACAGACAGACATACAGACACACTTTCGCATTTATAATATTAGTATGGATGTTTGTCGCGTGCAACTAAAGAGTAGCGTACCAGAGTTCTGCTAAAGGTGCAGTTAGCATGCCATGCCGCGCGAAGCAGCATCAGCTGTCTTGGTCGCACGGTATTGGAAGGAAAGTGACAGGTAGTATTTGTCGTGCGACAAAGAGTCGCGTGTCACAGTTATGCTAGACTTGCTAGTGAGGTTGGTATCGGCCCTGGATAGGATCACGTTGAAACAGTTTTTTGGAGTTTACTCCTTAAGAATCGATTTTCATATATAAGCCCGGGGTATGAAAAATATGGGGTGTAAAATCGAACGTATCTCCCGTGCTAATTTAAAAAGTTGTATTTCAGTATACGATCGGGGTAAAAATACGACTTCGTAATTTAGCAGGTTATGCGTTAAGCGTTATAGACTAAGGTCCCGATATAAAATAACCTTCACCGAGATTGTTTATTTGATGAAATGTATTTTATATTTAATTTAATATGTCAATAACTATATTGCATATGGGTTGCCTAACAAATTTACGTCCAGGGTATGTTTAATTAATAATAAAAAAAAATTGTTTTAAACATTTCACCGGTTTGATTAATATTAGATAAATTCTATACCAATCGAAAGTATGAAGCCCATAGAATATGCAAACGTTAGGTTGCCTATTCTTTTCCCGTCACAACTATTGGGTAGCCAGGTATAAACAGGTAAATCTATACCTACTAGCATTTTGCAAAGGTCTGACTGTTGAATTGAAAATAAATAAAATTAAAGATTATTTAATTATGAATTTATCTAATAATCAAATCGGTGAAATGTAAAAAAAAAATTTTTTAATTTTAAACTAAACATACCCTGGACTTAAATTTGTTAGGCAACTCATATGCAATATATTTATTGACATTTTAAACTAAATATAAAATACATTTCATCAAATAAACATCTCTGTGAAGGTCATTTTATATCGGGAGCTTAGTCTATAACGCTTAACGCATAATCTGCTAAATCAAGAAGTCGTATTTTTACCCCAATCGTATACTGAGATACGACTTTTTAAATTAGCACGGCAGATACGTTCCAAAAATATAAGTATTGCGAGGATTGACGTTTGGTTGTCAAAGGCGACGGTTGAAAATTTTATCAAATTTTATTTTATTTATGTATAAGTTAATTCAGTTTTAGAGTCCTTTTCGCTGTTTTTGCGATGAGTGAGTCAAGTCGAGGTGTCGTGAGTGATACGTCACTTTTAGAATGTGGGCAGCGGGCAGCTCCGTCGTGGCTATCTGAAGTGGAGTTTGATAATAAGGCAGGGCCGAGTCAATCGGATATTGTATCGGACGCTGAGTCCATGTCGGATGTGCGGCATATAGCGGTGAAGCGTGCTTGTGGTCTGAGCGACGAAAGCTGTGGTTGTAGTGATAGTTTTATCACAATAGGCAGGAAACCTAAACGCTTGCGGGTTTTAGCAACCGCCAAAACGCAGCTGGAGCCGGACGGTGTGCCTGACAAGCTATTTGAAGTTTATATAGTGTCAAAAGAAGATTTACCGAAACAGATTGGTTTGGCAAAGTTGCTGCAATTTAAGGGTATAAAAGGAATTTTATCCGTCAAGTTTATGGGTCCACGTAAAGTTCGCATACAGTTTAACTCTAAGGATGATGCGGAGAAGCTTCTGGCTTCTCAGGAGTTTAACAATGAGACGAGACGTTCTTATTGGTCTAATATGGCATGCTGCACTTATGGAATTATAAGGCAGGTTGAGTTGAGGAAGACGAATTTTTAAAGAATATTGAAGGGTCTGAAGACATTTTGTCAATATGTAGACTGAACCGTTTGGATCATGATGGGCGTTGGGTTAAGGCTGAAGCTATTCGTCTGTGTTTTAAGGGAACTTCTTTACCGCCATATGTTTATGCCTACGGTTGCCGATTTAAGGTAAATCAGTACACTTTCCCGGTTACCCAATGTTCAATATGTTGGAAGTTCGGTCATCTGAGCAGGTTTTGTCCTACTACTAAAGTTACTTGTCCGAAATGCGGCGGGGAGCATGCCAATTGCGAAACGACTATTTTTAGATGCATTAATTGTAAAGGCAGCCATATGGCCTTAGATAAGTCGTGCCCGGTTTTTGTGAAGGAGTAAGAAATTCGCAGGATTATGTCTGCTGAGGGATGTATATATAAACGGGCTTTTTGGTTGTATATGCAAAATAAGGAAAAAAAGGATACGGATGTTTGTAGTCAGGATGCGCCATCTGTTTTTGAGAATGACTTAAGTTTTGGAAAGTCATATAGAGATGCTAATTTGTCGAAGCCGTTACAATCTAAAGAGTCTGAAGATTCTGTCTGTCAGGCTGAGGGCCAGCGATCAGTAAGTTAGTACAGATTAGAGAGCGAGCCACAACAAGAGGTTCGTAAGCCGCGGAAGTCAAAAAGAGTAACAGATGTGAAGAGGTCCGAGTGCCTATTGGTCAATCAGCCTACTATTGAGCGGGCTGATATGGAAGATCAAAGACAAAATAAGGACAAGAAGAAGAGACGTATTATTTTTGAAAGGCTGGTTGAGAAGACGAAGGATAGTTTGTTTTCTACCGAAAGTTGGGAGGAGAAGTTCAAAACGCTGTTTGGAGTTGTTGTTAAGGAGATTTTGGATTTATTTAAGGATTTTTTTAAGGAAGGTGATTTTGTACGTTTGTTTTTGTCTAATGTAAATGGCTAGGTCTAATACCAGATCTTTCTTGAATGTAATGTTCAATTCAATATTGGCGGAACCCTTATCGGAATCGCCTAAATTTGTATACAGTTTTTTTAATGTAAATAGTGTATACAAATTTAGTTGTTTTCGTGTACATGTTATTTTTAAGTTTATACGGTTTATGTTTTTATTTATCTATGTCTTTTAGATGAATGATGTTGTGTATTAGGCCTGCTGGAGCTGGCATGTTCATAAAAATTATCAAAGCTCCTTAATTAATAAGGTCGTATCTTTGTATGGATTTCATAGTAAGATACGGTTTTTTTTTCGTAAATTTAGTAACTAAACTAGCCGCTCGAGGGCGCTTTACATCACGCTTCCTTATTTAGTTACTACTCATGATCTCTCCAATTTGTTAAAAATGAATCGGAAGTAAATTTTCCTTGTAAAATATTGTAATTTTGCTGTATATTATACTCGTATATTAATATTATGTAAGTGCCTACCTCCTCGTTCTTGTTTGCAGCACCCAACAGGGTACATAATGTGATACTTAAACTATTTACTAATCATTATGTGCAATAAACGTATTGAGTATTGAGTATATATTTTATAATCGTTCTTAAGGCCAGGCGCGCACCACGATTTTAGTCGCGCGATAATTTTGTCGCATAAATGCAAGATATGGGTTTATAATGAGAGTGCGCGCACCACGATTTTCATAAACCCAGAAGTACGCTTATTTCTGCGACAAAATTATCGCGCGACTAAAAAAAAATCGTGGTGCGCGCCTGGCCTGAAGAGTAAACTCCAGTCGTGCGTCGGAGCTGACAACACACTTTTTTTTTTTAATAAACTGATACTAAATTGAATCATTATTTGGATATAGTTTGACCCTTTTCATGCGTATGCAAATACACATCCTTGTCGTAGATTCTCGGATAACGGAACCCATATTGCCCGCGACACGGCAGCCATTATATTAGCCCAATCAATCGTCGATCAAGGCGCGCCTAATCCGCCCCGCGCGGCTTAAACGTCCAATCATCGCACAAAAGGATTCCCATTACCCGATACATTGCTCCGTCATACCTTCCATACGATTTTAACCCCTTATTCGTCCTCGAAAAGTCCAAAATCCGAGGTCCGGGTTACTCACGCCTGACGGCACGGGAATCGCTTACCTGGAATGAGAAAAAGGATCTGTAGTGGCACTTCAGTGCTTATACGTTATATATAATATATATATTAAGGGTAGTATTTGATTGTGTGATTGTGACCATGGAACCTTTGACTTAAGGTACAAGTTAATTATACACATAGGTACAATATCTGGCGTCTGTGACTCCGTCGCTACAAGATAATTGTCACAAGAGTTAGTAATTTGTGTCATAAGGGGACGTACGTTGAATCTAGAAGCCAAGCGAAGGATTCTACTATAGTATCCTGACTACATAGAAAAGGATTCAAGTTTTAACCAAAGAATGTAAATTTTGCTACCGTATGACACAATAATTTTTCGCGACGCGGGCAGATTACACAATTTCTTAGCAATCACCGATTGCATTGTTGAACCCGATTACTATTGTAACAAATGCAGATTAGTATTGGGTTAAATTTCTATTCTGGACAAAATTTGATTAAACTGAATGAGAAAGAGATTTTTTATGTATTTATTTATTTCATACACACAACTTCATTGCACGACGTTATAATAAAAAATGCGTGGAATTCACGTGCTCTTCCCTCGCAAACGCAATAACTTTGAACTTTGTGTGAGCAAAGATGTTTATTCCGGCAAAGCAGTGTTTGTCTGTTGGTGCACATCTCGCAAACAAAGATAACTCGATTTCCTGCTGCTGCAAACAACGCGCACATAATACGTCTTCTAAGATTTATTCTTGCAAACAATATTAGAATTTTACGGTAGAAAACGTACAGAACTGTATGACAATGTATAATATTAATAAGGTTACGACCTGAGAGAAAGACGCTAGTGTGTTGTAAAGCTTGACTTACGTGATTATATTTTTAAAGCTTTTATATTATTATTATTTTTCGCTTTTATAAATCTTTCTTACTACATATAATAGGTAAGGGTAATGGTCCATTTCTTTAGCTCCATTCCGTTCCTTCACTGTATATATTATTTCTTCATGTTCTCTTGGAGTAAATAAATAGAAAATGAAAAATTGAATTTAACATTTTGGGCCACTTCCGTACAAAGTTAATAATTAAGCAGACACTACGCTACAGGCGTGTCGTCTCAGCGTTCTTGTATACATTTTGCAACTGTTTCTTTTAACAAAGTTTTCTGCTGAAGTAAATTCTGTTAAATTTATTAAGTAATCCGTTAATTGTCACGTATCACTCCTTTGTAGAATTAGAATGACTAGGTGAAGAGGAAATAGAAAAAAACTATTTATTATGGCATGTTAATTGCATTTGCAAGCGATTGAGAAATTAAGACATTTTTGATTTTATTTATTTAGGCGTAGCGGAGTGAGAGATCCAGGTTATGGATTGGTTGTGGGTTAACTGGGCTAAGATAACTAACAATGACGTCTAATGACTTCTACATATTCAGCAAATAAATATTTCATTTATTTCATTTCATTTCATTTCATTTCCAGTACTAGTAGAAACCGGCCAAGTGCGAGTCGAACTAGGGGTTCCATACCATAAAATATGTTTTTATTTAAGTTTCTGTGGTAATAGTGACTATAGTAATACATATGTTATAAAAATTGGGCAAGTGCGAGCCCGACTCGCGCATGAAGGGTTCCGTACCTATACATACAGGGTGTAACCGACGGTGTACCGAAAACTGAAACCATGGCTTCAGACCATTATTCTGGCCTGGAAAATCGTGGAAATTTCTTTGAGAAAATTCTCAAATTTTCCTCGCGAGTTTTCATTTTTTCTTTATTTTTCCGTTATTCGAACTCTACCGGTAACAATTTTTCATGAAAAATCGCATGAAAATAGCATTTTCCGCAAAACACGCAATGTATCACAAACAGTATTATGTAAGCTTTACGGTAAAACACAGAGAGTGGAGTGGGACAGATAACGGTACTGGTCGGTCATTGATCCGCCAGGCCAGTCAGTGCGATCGCGCAGCGCGTTGCGGTCGGACGCATGAATGTTTACCTACCCGCACATTTTATTTGCTTTACTTGCTTGAATGAAAATAATCTTGTTAGACTGTTTTAATTTATCGGTCAGTTGTTATTGGTGTAAGGTAGTACACTAGTTGTGATCTGTGGTTGCGTTGTTTTTGTGGTTGCATTCGTTCATGTCATTCGATGCGCATTGGCGTAACGGTATGTTTTGCGCTGACGCGTGAGTGGAATGGGGAGCGCCCGGACCGGTCGATGCTTGCCGCGTGCTCCCCTCCCCTCGCGTCTGCACCCGAGAGAATTGGACGCAATACATTGCGCGTCAAGTTTTATAATTTATTTTGGAAAATCTTATCCTTGAGTTTTCCGAGAAAATGAACACTCGTTTTCAGTTCGTGATTATGGTCTAAAACTACAGTTTTCGTTGCGGTACGCTGTCGGTTACACCCTGTATATATAATCTATAACAAGTTTGTTGTATCGGAGCCCCCCTTAAATATTTATTTTATTTTATTTTTAGTATTTGTTCTTATAGCGGCAATAAAAATACATCATCTGTGAAAATTTCAACTGTCTTAGAGCTATCACCGTTGATGAGATACAGCCTGGTGACAGACGGACGGACGGACGGACGGACGGACGGACGGACAGCGAAGTCTCAGTAATAGGGTCCCGTTTTTACCCTTTGGGTACAGAACCCTAAAAAAATCAAGCGCTATTACTATTCAACCGCTTAGAACAAAAATCGTAGAAAAACTTAATAACACTTTTTTGTACTTCTCTAACTTACAACTTTTTTTGTTCTCTGTATTTGTTGTTATATCGACCATAGCTCACACACACATTATGCAAAGATTCGCTACTACAATTGTAAAGATACAGCCCTGTGACAGGTGGATAGACGGACAGGAAAAGGGTCCCTTTAGCACCCTTTAGGTACGGAAACTAAAAAAACTACATTTTTAACTGGTTCGGTGAACAGTGAACACGTAACCTAAAATCAAAGCCTAGTTTTTTAATAGCCGCTACCTACTCACCCATTTTCCAGGTGTAAATATTAGATAAGTGAGTGGCCGCCATCGACCGGCGGCATCACTAATGCAGTCTCAGGTGCACAGCTTCGGTCGCATTATGTGTGCCGGCTAGCGATAGTGTTCGGTACTTTGTCTTACAATTTTATATTTTTAGTTTGCTGTTATAAGGTAGCTGGAGACTATAGCAACGGCTGTGACCCCGACATGGAAGCTTTTAGTAGGTACAGTGAGCAGCAGAGGTTGCTACGCACAGCACCAAGTATTCAGAATGATGAACAATCAGACTCTATTATCAAGAAAACGAGGGTTGTACAGATAATTGTGAGCATGTTATTCTGCTGTTGACTGTACTTACACTTGACTTTTCTCCAGAGCAAATATTCACACTAAGTACTAGATTTGCTCAGAAAAACCGATAATTTTACACATACTATACCTAAACAAACACAACACTACCACAGCAGTCCTAGGTTCGCATCCTGACAAGGGCAAATATTTGTGTGATGATCTCGAATATAATATGTTTTTAGATCATGGATGTTGTCTACGTATTTGAGTATATATTTATCTATAAATGTATGTATATCGTCGTCTAGTACCCATAACACAAGTCTACTAGAGCTTACTGTGGGGCTGGGTCGATTCGTGTTAACCTGACACCGACCGATATTTATATATATTATTACATTTTGCTGTAAGAATTAAACAAGTTTTCTAACTTTTTGTAACATAAATATAAATAATAAGTAATGTAAAGATGCTACAAAAATATGACAGACACATTTAATAAAAGGTGTTACAGACTTTTTAGGTACTGCGAGATGGTGTAATAAAATATGGTGTTTTTCAGCTTCCTCCGTTGTAATATATTTTCGTCAAGTATCGCAGCTCCGACTGTAGAACAGTTTAGTTCCGGCCCCGAGAGATGAGGCCGCCGTGACAGCCGGGATAAATGCCGACGTCACTCACAACATGACAAGGCACAATTTAAGATCGGCGTACGTACAGTTCTCGATCGAAATATACTGAATTTACTAGTTACCTGTATTTTTCTATCACAAACGGGCAAACGGATCGCCTGATGGAAAGCGATTACCGTCGCCCATAGACACCTGCAACACCAGAAGAGTCACAAGTGCGTTGCCGGCGTTTCAGGTGGGAGTACGGTATTTTTTTGAAGGTTTGAAGGTAAGTTTGTGTGTTCCGGACCGATACCGGAAATATCACAAGCGACAATTCAATTTACAATGCAGTTGTGTGAGACAGGATTTTTTAGAAAAACACACAGTTGTGGACTGCCAACTATCTAAATGGTGACAATGAAAGCATTGTCGCGTAGAGCGATGGCGGAAAGGTGCTGCAGAGATCAATCCGAACTATTCCTTGAAGCACTTCCCGTTACACAAGCGATAGTAGAAGCGGAGAGAGGCTTCATTTTGACGCAGCGCGAAGGAGTCAAGCCGATCTGAAATACGCTGGTAGCCGACGATGCCAGTCGCTCTCGTTAGATGCAGTCCAGAGGGAGAAGCTGGCACTTGGATAAGCCCCAGTTCACAAATGAAAAGAGTATTATATACATAGGCGAACCTCCGCCTTATAAAGCCTTAGGTTAAATTTAATATATTTTCGTCAAGTGAACCGCTACTACGACTGCATAACAGTTAAGTTCCGTGGCCCCGAGAGATGGATGCCGCCGTGACAGCCGGGATAAATGCCGACGTCACTCACAACACGAAAAGGCACAATTTGAGACCAGTATTGTGTTGCAGAATTATAAATATAAATTAAATATGCGATACGTGTCGAACGTGCATTGCCTTTCAAAGAAAGGAAAATGACACCAACTAGCCAAACACGAAAAGTAAAAACAACAGAAAGCTCCTCCTTAAAAATAAATATGAATTGTCTGAAATTAAGTCAACTACTTTTTCTTGCATAGTACTCGCATTAATCATTCATCGGTCCTTCAGTGCAGTAGGAATCGATGGCCGAGTGACCGAGCAGCGAGACAGAAGCGAAGCCGCGACGAGGTGGACCAGCATTTTATTTAGCCGGGAGTGCTGTAGCTCGTTTATTTGCTTTTGCGTCGGGTACAAAATGTAATAAAAGCAAATTTATTTATGTCCCGCCTATTGTATTTATGAAGGTAATACAGAAAAAAGGAATTTGATTCTGTTGAACACCATAGAGAAGAGGAGAGGAAAGATGTTTGGTCACCTTATACGACATGACATCATCGAAGGAAGAGGGGAAGGAAAGCGAGGCAGGGGAAGACCAAGAATAAGCTACATAAAACAAATAAAAGAGAAGGTTAACGTCACGTCGCGTCGTATAGGGAAATCAAGGTGTTGGCTGTACATAGGGATAGATGGAGACAGCTACATACCAACCTAACAACTGTATAAGTTAGATCACTCGATTTCTCTAGGGTCCCATCTTCAGATCCGTAAGTACTTACCAAACGTAAGTACGTAAGTACTTAATGCCTTTGAAACAAAAATAGTACATTACTGCAGACGCCGGGAAATAAGGGCCTGCCGGCTGAGTAGGTATGAAATAATGAAATAATGAACATTATTCTGCAAGTAGGCCACAAGGGCACTTTTACATGTCTGAGTCTACCGGCATTTCACAAGAGAAGACCACTGTTGAGAAGAAACGCCGAAAGAAACTCAACAGTCAGTCATTTTTTCAGAAAGCATAAGTACTTAACTATTACAATGATATGAACTTAACTATACGTAGTTCTACAAGAAAACATATTAAAAGTGTTTTTTAAGACATAAGTGAGGAAAAGTGTAAGAATAAAATAGAAACTACAAGAAAGCCTGACGGTTTATCACAATTTATGTACGTTTGATATGCTTTCTTATTAGAACTGTGTCCCTTAAACTAGTTAGGTACAATCTAAGAAGGAGTCAGCTACGCGGTTTCTGGTTCAGGCCATGCATTTTTGTCTGTCAGATAGTCCTCTACTGTAAAATATGCTTTTGACATTAGAGATTTTTTTAAATAATTTTTGAGAGATGGAAAGGCTAATTTTAAAACATGATCAGGTAACTTGTTATAAAAATGAATACATTGGCCTAAAAATGATTTACTTACTTTACGAACACGAAACTTTCTAATAGCAATTTTATTTTTATTTCTAGTGTTAAAACTGTGGACATCGGAATTTTTTGTAAATTAATCTAGGTTTCTAATAACATACATAATAATATGTATAGATGGCCCACCGCAAGGGAGGCCGGATAGTGATACGAAGTCGGCAAGCCCATTTCACGGCTAAGGCATGTATAGTGCTTTTCTCAAACATATGCAATGAAATAAAAATATACACCATTCAAAAAAACATAATTCAGCTGTTCCGCCAGTTCAAGAACACAGGCGCCATGTTTAAAAAAAAGGATTTTTAATTTTCCCTCCAATCCCTCCATATTTTTTTCCTTTAGGAAGTCGTCCACCAATCGTCCACGTGTGTAGCGTTCGTATAATATTAGGGCCATTATACACAACCTGTAATAATAATCTTAATCTCTTTAATAAATAAAATAAAGGCTGGGTTTTTAATATTGTCGATGGTCTCTGGTGAATTACATATAGACAGTATTTTAAATTTCATCATCAACACATTGAATCATACAGAATTGTTTTCTTAATATCAGGTCGTGTGTAATAGGCCTTAACGCAGATATTGTTGGTCCGATCCCCATTCAGCCACTAGCAGAAAAATTAAAAAGTATATTTCAGCTGTTTAGCCTGTTCATGAACACGACGCCATGTTTACATTTAAATTAAAAACAAATTACTTCCCGGCCTAGGCCTTCAATTTTGTATGAAATTCCTTTACAGTTCTCTCGAATTGTTCCGCCTGAAACTTGACACTTCGAAGCCTGTTTTAACGCACGTTATGACGATATTTCATTGCATGTTTGAGAAAAAGATTTTTCCAAATTGGTCCAGCGGGCTACAAGTAACAGGGGAAGACACACTGAAAAAGTATCGATGTTTTTGATGTCAGTAAAAATACATGGAACGTACATAAAAGGTTAAAAGATAACATAAAAGACTACACACCGTTTAGCGTTAATAACTAGTACTTATAATAAGAGACGCCCGCCAACAAGTTGTTTGCAGAACACGATTACATGCGGTAAATTGTTGCGAGTCCGCAAACCTCCATGAATTATGCGCCGTCTCATTTATATTTAAATTTACTAGGAAAAAGACACAGGAACATAAAATACAGGACACGGGAGGTGAGTATTTCGTGAACACAATAAGTAGGAATAGTGGGCAGGCGACGATGTTTCGGGGATAGAGGTCAAGGGTTATTCGAAGCTTATAATATTATTTTTACGAAATATCGACACACTATAAATGTATTTGGTTTTTGAGATCTATACATGAAGGAAAGTGCTCTTCAAGTAGGTATCATGACATGTAAATTTATTAAGCCTCAGGAGCCTAATTCGATTGACATTTTAGCTGTATCAGCCACATTAGCCGTTATGCAGAGAATGGGCGATCGTGGGTATATACGCAATCTTCCCGGGTAATACCATGTTCCAGTACCAGGATTACGCATTTCTATAATGTGGTTGAAATATAATATATCCAGTTTCGATTATCAAGCTGCATTTAAAGACAGAATAAATTACATTGTCGTTCAAGGGTAAATTGCTAAGGTATTGTATCCAAATGGGTCAGTAGGGAGAAAACTATAAGAGATAGGAAAATTTGTTCTTAGGAACCATGGATTCGATTTTAGATTTATTAGAAACTGCGTTCAATTTTTTTTCGTATATCTCATGCATAACCGGGAATCGAACCCGGTTAAAATTGAAAAAGAGGAGAAAAAAAAAAGATGTCACTCGATCCTATTTTTTATTGGCAACAAATTTCTGTATAAGAGTACATACATTTAGAGTGCTCTAAGAGTCAGAAATTGCTGTTAAAGCTGAAAACGCTCCATACAAACATGCGTGCTGCGTATGGAAAAATAACTTTTTCCATTTTGACCATGATAATTTCCGTTTAGGTTCATAGTTGTCGTACAATTATTGTTTTGTTGAATTATGAGGATATTGGAAACAATTTCATATTTGCTTTTGGATAAAAAAAAAACGTAAAATGTTCGTACTACCTTAAAGGAATGTCACTCTTTAACAGCGATTTCTGATTCTTCTAAATGTATGTAGTCCCATACAGACATTTGATCTCAATAAAAAATAGGATCGATTGACATCTTAATTTTTTCATTTTTTTCTCTACTTAATTTCGGCCAGGTTCGAATCCGGGTTATGCATGAGATATACGAAAAAAGATTGAATGCAGTTCTTAATAAATCTAAAATCGAAGCCATGGTTCCTAAGAACAGATTTCTCTATTTCTTATAGTTTTCGTTTTCTTCCTACTGACCCATTTGGATTGATCACCCGGTATAGTGGTGAAATTAAAACCTAAGAATATCTATATTAACCGTGAAACTGGCCGCGTGCAGAGCAAACAGGGAATAATCCAGTCTGTGACAGCAATTGCGGGCGCGCTGTGTACAGACATAAATTACAGGATCGCTAACAAGCTACGAATTAGGCCGAAGAAAGCGGCAATTGGGCGATTTTTCATTGCAATTACAGCCAATGACGCCATTTTGGGTAGGACGGCACGTTGCGAGGTCACTGTGGCTAATGAATTAATTTCAAGGAACAAGGAACGCATAGTTCGATAAATTAATTAACGGTTTTTGGTCGGTAATTGAAAGATGATTGAGAGGGAAGGCTTATCTAAGGAAATCGCACCCTTGGTAAAACAAAGCCACATCTGCAAAATGTGCACTTTACAGGAGAGCAGTTTAAAAATTCTCCAAGTGATTTTTGCTGATAACATTTTTGCGTTTCGTCGAATTGTCATGTACTTTTGCATATAGGTTTATATTAATGTAATCAATTAAATGTGTTATGTCCCATTTAATTTAACGCATTATTTTTAAAAATAATGTAACGGATGTGCACATACGGCTATTTATTACCAAGCATCAGCCGACGTATCAGCAGATCCGTCATTATTTTACAAAAATCTACGTGACGCATGTGCACATACGTCTTTGTTTTATGAATAACCCTTGAAATTATGAGGTCGTATATGTGTAAAATATTATATTTCTATAGAATCTGAAAGATTTAGGTATCTGTAAATGAATATTATTTCAAGTGAACTTATTTTACAGAATTATTTACTTAAATAACTAGGCAGCAATGAGTAAAAATACTGTGGTTTGCTACTAGAACACAGTAAGTGCAAGAAGATAAAACAATGTTATAAATTTTAATACATATTAACTTTTTATCGGCGTGATAAGGTATCATCACTTATATAATAATTTCCATAAAATATGTACTCCATAAATAAAATAAGCGTTAAAAACTGAAACTAGTAAGTAACAACTCGTTCATACTAAACACTATATAAATTTTATTTATAAAATACCCGTACTTGTATTATATAACTTAATAAACGAATAGATAAGAATATTAAACTTTTTGATAGTAATATATACAACTGTTACTTAATGATAAGCCATAAAACATGAGCATTGACCTGAGCTTGGTTTTACGAAACACACGAATGTTTTAAGACCTAATAATTATATAAGTCATAAACTGTTTTCATCAAAGGCCTTAAAATTTGTATCAGTTGATTATTTTACTATGCAGCGTTTTTGTGGCAGTGTTAAGATTAAGAATGACTATAAAGTCCAATGCAGGAGTGACAGTGATGTAGATTGACATTTCGATAAAGGGTCGTTAGATGATCGAGCTGGTGAAACAACCCTCCTCTCATTATGGCGTCTCCTCTCGCGTTTTGCGGCTAAAACCTGAAACAAGCTTTGATTTCTCAGTCTTACAGTCTTCGGCTAAAGACTTGCTCCACTTGCTATGCTCGTCGGCTAGAGTTTCCTAGTCTGCTGGGCTGATGCCAAATGCCGGCATTGCTCGCTTAGTGCAGTCCTTGAAACGCAACATGGGCCTCCCCACATTTCAGGGTACACAGTAAGCGAGTGGCATCCATACGGTGCACATGCTTCCCCAGCCATCACAATCTACGCTGTTTAAGCATTGCAGAAATCCTGGAAAACTGCGCGACTTACAACACACATTCGTGACCCTGTCTCGCCAAGTGATATGAAGTGTGACTGCTACGAAGGCACCGCAAGTGGAAAATATTCAGCCTTATTTCTTGCTTGGCATACGACGTACTGGTTTCAGTTCCACACAAAACTATACTCAGAACACAAGTTTGATACACAAACACTTTGGTCTTGATTGTCAGATAGTGACTAGTCTAGAATCCTGCACTGAGCTTCCCAAACATTGTAACCGCTTTACCAAGCCGGTTCCCGATATCCACATTCAGTGACAGATTGCTTGACAAGTGGGATTGCTAGATAAGGGAACTGGATCTACAACAGCAAGGGACACGACACTATCCAACAAAATAGTTGGTTTCTGGTGAAAACCTTGCGCCAGAACAACTGTCTTCTTAGCATTAATGGACATGGAAAAGAGAGAACAAGGGTGTGCGAACTTATCGAAAAGAATCTGTAACTCTTGGGAATTTTTTGGCAACGAATGCGGCATCATCGGAAAATAACAGTGAATCGATGTATACGTTTACGACGAGACCTCAACAGGAAAAAATCATAAAGTTTCCCTTCTGCTCTTGTGTGTAAAGTGTATCCCCTAAACTAAAGTTCCCAAATGCAACCTTCAGAAGCAGGGAAAAAGATGTCGAAAAGTATTGGATTGGAGGCAATACTCGGCCGCAGTCCCTCCGCATGTCGAACAAAGCAGAAGTCCGGCTGTCATGAACAACAGCACCGTGCGTGGAAACATTTAACTAGGTTTAAAAGTTTTGGTGGACATCTGTCGAGAGCAGGGCCTTCCTTCTTATATTTTTTTGCTTTTACTGTTACAAGCACATCATATGCTAGCATGATGAATGCATAAGTAAGTAGTAACAGGTTATTTTTTCGCTGATAGGGTCGGGTAGAGCAGATTCTTCTAAGTTCGCTTTGTCGAAGATTTCCTCGTGTCCCAATATTTCGAGATTCCTTTAGAAACTTCAAATAACGAAAAGAATAATCACTTCTCTAAAAACGGCATCATAGAAATAAATACAATATGATAAATATGTTAAGATCTACAAATAAGTAGATTTTATTTGTAGGTAAAGTTCGTACAGTTCATATAGGTAATAAAAATAAAAAAAAGATAAATTTCAGGGTTTTAGATGGTCGGAATTACAGGTAAGACATTTAGTTATTACATATTAATAAAACGTTAGATTTTTTTTACAATAACATGCTTTTTTATACCTTCAAACTTTTTGATAACGACGCATCTTAAACTACGACCTAAAATAACGCAACATGTTACGATGCGACTATGAATAGTTTGTACAACAACGACGCAAATGAATATACGACCATAATTTAAAAAAACAATTAAATTACCTTAAACTCTTCTTATAACATTATGGCAATATTGCCTAACATGTTTGTTAAAAAAAAATTTAATTAGTTAAAAATCGATAAATAACGTCTAATGTGATCATGCGACTGGCTTTTTAATCTCAATAATTAGAACTCAAACAGTCGTATGTGCACATACGATTGTTTATAACAAGATAATTTTCTTGACCTGTAAAAAGTACTTATCATTACCGGTTTCGTTTTCCGCATCCATTGTCGCCGATTTAGATCCAAAACGCAACGCATGATCACAGTCCGGTAACACCGACGCATCTGACTTTACGACAACGCGCGCGCCGATATGCGCTCACAGGAACGACGTCAAAAAAGGACGCATACGCATTTGTAGCATTATTTTACGTCGCCTCTTCACTTGCGTCGTTTTCCGCTTAAAATATCTCAGAAACGACAAAAGTTAAAATTATAAAAAAATTCTACCGTGTAGAACGCATAATTCTAAGGATATTTCCGTATTAAAACCACTTTTGACGCAAAGTCACATGTTGCATTATTTTACCAAGCGTGCGATTAATGCAAGTAGTATTAAACATGTGATAAAGTGTAAACCGATAAAATTTGAAGATACTTTACCAGGTATGAAATATTAAATGATGTGAATAAAATCAGCAATTATTCGCCGATTATAATACATAATTTCGAGCCATAAAAAGCACCTTGATTATGATAAATACGAAACCTACGATATTTTAACATAAATATTAAATTGTACCCATGAAAATGTTTACAAAATACGTAGATATTAAGAATTTCTCAAAAGTTAGCGATGGTCGAAGGGCGTTCAATTTATCTCGGAAGGAATTGTTTGAATTAACGTTATTGTGCGAAGCTCGCCAATAGGAATGGGGTCAGAATTTCGAGTAATCTGTTGTTTGTGTTGGCCACACGATTGGCCGACCAGAACTTTTTAATTACCATTTTATGACACTTAATTGTTAACTTAGATTGTACAAAATAAGGTACATTTTACAGAAACTTCAGGCGGTGCTTATGACAGTTACGGCGAACATATTTAATTGGAATATTATTTTACTAATTTTAATTAATAGGCTTATTCAACAGGATTGTTTTAGAAACGTGTCAGACATTTCTGCTTTGGACTATTGCGCAGCGATGATTTATGTTGACATTTAAATATTAATTTCACTGTGTCCATTAATCTATAGGTAAATAAATGCGAAAATTAGTTAATTGTTTCAGGTAGGTTTGGTGTCCATTTACTTTATTTAGAAGAAGTAGAAGAAGGCGATATATTTATCTTGCAAGCCAATTACATTTTACATTCAAATAAGTGAATTATTTTTCAGTATACATATAGTAACAGTTACTGCAAAATTGCTGAGTTTTTTGTGGGCATATCTTAAAGATCCCACAGTTACACTCATTTACGTAATTTTTATGTTACTTTATATTAGGGCTCGCGGTCGTGTCCGTGTTTCGAGTATCCGTAGCCGGATCTCCGTTGCCGGGTAACACGGCAACGGTGGTCCGGACCGTTCGGCACGTGTAATTAGGATCTAATTAAGATACGTAGCTCCGTGTTATACTGAGTTACTTACGCGGATCCGATCCGTCCGTGACGCTTGTCGGTTCGACAAGCTTTCATTCAATACCCGGAGCCGAGATCCGCCGATCCGTAGTCGAACGCAGACACGGCTAATATACCTATCTTTGACGTGTCCGTGTAGTACGGGATCTTAGGACTGCCGCCGGTGCTAAGAACACGGAGCTACGGTTCCGTGTGTAACACGTATATCAGAAGCCCTACTTTATATTTTATGAAACCAAGGTCAACGACCGCAAACTATACCCTTTAAACACTTGAAACAACTTCATGGCCGAAACAAAACTGCTTGCTCGCAAGTTGTGACAAGGCAGGGAGTCTGCGCGTCGCGGTAATTATTCGAAGACCCTCGTCATGCTGCCAGCGTCTGGCGAGGTTAAGGCTGGGCACACATTGCCCGTTAATGTCTTAACATGACGCAGGAAAATGACTACAGCCTATGTGACACGGTGTAACTGAATAGAATAGAATAGAATAGAGTAATAATTTATCCCATCAAAAACATAAATGTAAAATGAGAGCCAAGTTCAATATCGCGTGCACTTCGCCGACAAAAGAATTGAGATCTGCAAGAGCGCCAAGTTCTTTGCCCTAAAATTTTTAGATACAAGGACATGCTACATACTCAATGCATTTATTTTACTTGGGGTGTAATTCAATATCAAGATTTGACTTGGCTAGTTTTCACAAAATAACTAAATTTTATAAAAGTAACATAGTCATAGTCATAGTTCATTATCAAGCTAACAGTATAAGTAACAAGACGTAAACTAACTTGCGTACTTACCTTTACGAAAATAGGTTAATGATTTGATTGATTTTGATTTATAATATAAATTTATATTTTAAAACTAGCCAAGTCACGTCTTGATATTGAATTACACCCCAAGTAAAATAAATGCATTGAGTATGTAGCATGTCCTTGTATCTAAAAATTTTAGGGCAAAGAACTTGGCGCTCTTGCAGATCTCAATTCTTTTGTCGGCGAAGTGCACGCGATATTGAACTTGGCTCTCATTTTACATTTATGTTTTTGATGGGATATCATTACTTTTTGTACAGAAATTATTATGATGTGTAAATTACTTAATTATTATTTGTTAATTAGCTCTGTGTGCTAATCTAGTACATCTTTTGAAAGTTTTGAACAAACAAAGAATTTACCAAAACGGTTAGTACGTATTGGATTTTTTGTGCATGTATGTGTAAGTGTGTGCGTGTGAGTGTATATGCTATTCTAGTATATCTTTCAAACAAAAAAAGAATTTTCCAAATCGGTTTATAAATGACAGAGTTCTGAGGCAACAACCATCAATAATAATAATAATAAAAAAACATAAAAAAATCACTGTTTTAGATTTTTATATGTATACACACACAATCACTAAGCTGGATGCCAAATTTCACCTTTCTAGGTCACCTGGAAGTGGGTTAGGTTTTTGATTACTAGTCAGTCAGTCAGTCAGTCAGTCAGTCAGTCAGTCAGTGCTAAAAATACCGTTTTTTGGACTTTAATATCTCAATAACTATTTAACCTATATTAATGAAATTTGGGGTTCTACTTGTTCTAAAGGATCTTAATACATAAGCCAAATTTCATTTTTTTATGTTAAATAGATTTGGAGTTATTGGGGGGTCAAAAGTGGCTCCAAACGGTTCGTGTAATATAACACACGGCTGCTGCTCGCCAGTTCCTGCGGTGAACTTGGCTGGACACGCTGCCGCGTGTCTAGATTCGTTAACATACACAAAGTGGACAATTAATATAAGAAATAAAACAAAATAAAATCGTTGTTGCGTATGCCACGTAAAGGTCACACCTCAGCATAAATGCTGGCCCGGGAACCAGCGCTGGTCTTCCGGTGAAACCTATAGGTGACGCCACGGTGAATCACACACACACGACTGCACTCTTAGTCTGAACGCAGCGTAAGCGCTTTCAACGCCAAGACGCCAAGACAATAACATTGACAAGCGACAGAGCTGTCAATGTCACTGCAGACCGCTGCAGACCAAAACCAAAAGAAATGTCATTTTTTCTTCTGACTTTGGATTTCTAATTAACACGATTCAGGCATGAAACAACATCCACATGGAGATATATGACCAAAAGATACCCAAATTCCAAACCATTCAACTTGGACAACCAGACATTAGACAATGCATACTGTTGCGTTCTAGTATTACTGTTATACTCAGAAAGTCACAATAGAACAAAGAAGGAGGGAATTCTCGTCGCTGAAATCCACGCCGCGTTCTTAGTTTGGCTTATAAAAAAAAACATGTTTTATCTGTTTATTTCACTATAAGTCTACTACAACTTCCGCTTAGACTCTAATCTTAGATTTATGATTTATATACCATCACTGCCACTGGTCCTATCCTTATGGTTACCATCAACTCAAGCGGCTACGCTTTAACCATCTAATTCTAGAACTCTCCGATAGCTCTACTTGCCTAAAGAGCCACTGATCTAACCAGTATCTGTAGTACAACTGCGCCACGGGACTCCAAAGTGTGGCAAATATAATACCTGTCTTTTCAATTCCATACAGTGTGAACAACATGGACGGCGATGTAAATTAGGGGGCAAAGGAGCAAACGGATCGCCTAATGGAAATCGATTACCGTCGCCCATAGACACTTGCAACTTTAGGTGGGAGTATGCTCTTTTCTTGAAGGTTTGAAGGTCGTATTGGTCCGGAAATACCGCAAGCAACAATTCATTCCACAATGCAGTCGTGCGAGGCAGGAAATTTCTAGAATAACGCACAGTTGTGGACTGCCAACGATCTAAGTGGTGGGGATGAAAGAATCTGATGTTACGCGTCCATCAGCGCTGGTTACGCTGGCCTGTATTATGTGCCAGCCTTTAGTTCCCCGGTCGATGATATAACCCGACTCTTGTAACTGATGAAAACTTTTAATTGGCTAAATTAATATGTAACACGTTTAAACCTTGTAGTATATTGTTAATCTAAACTACAGTCAAATTAATAAATTTATTTTAGTCAATATTCGTGGACCTGAAAGCTGTAAACCGCACTTCGTAAAGCATAAGCTTCTCACACTACCTTGCATATACATTCTCGAAGCTATTATATTTGCCAAAGTCTAAACTTGTAGTATTTAAAAACAGCCCTTATTGTCGATGTGTACAAGTTTACAATAAAATTCCAGCAAACATCTTACAGACTGAAGACGAAAGCCCATCAGCTCGTAAATAAATTAAAATCAATATTAATTAAGAAATGTTATTATTCGATAGGGGACTTTTTTAATGATAATAATTTTGAATGAACACTTTTGACATTGAAATAATTAATAAGTATTAAGATAAATGTAAAATTTGAATTTTAAAATTGTAAATAACCATTTTAATAATATTATTGTGATATGTGTATGTTTATAGTTACATTAATCGCTCTTTAGCGATAAGACCGCCTGTTGTCTACCATTATTTAATTTATGATTTCTCATGTTATATTTTTCTTGTTGGTGTGCAATAAAGTATTGTTGTATTGTATTGTATTGTATTAACAAATGTCAAACATTGCATGTGTTGTTCCCTTAGATTAAGTTAAATAAGCTATACCCTAACAGGGTCCACCTATAATACCATGGTTGCTATAAATAAATAAATAATACCGAGTGCTCGTTCTTTTCATGTCATCAGTGTGTATTCAGCTATACAGCTAGGTATAGAAACCATTCTTCTTTCTCACAACTTTACTATTATAAAACGTAAAAAATTGTAGATATCAACAGAGGCCTAAGTATAATATCCACTCATTTGCTTTGAATTTTGAGGTGAATTCTATTTATGTAATAAAATAAGAGCGTTGATTGAGTAGCTAGGTAAGAGTAGGTACAAGGCCTAGGCTAAACTAAATGAAACCTGTATAAGAAAGACAATGTGTGAAAATGGTAATTATTAAAATATGAAATTTACAGAAATTAAAAAAAAACTAATACACGCCCAGAAGTATAGTGATCAGGCGTTTTAGAAATACATTCTCGAAAATGAAAATACAAGTACTGAAAAAAAACAATGGAATCAGCTGAAGAGCCAGCGCGGCTTGTTCACAATCGCGGGATCTTAATAGTGCCCGCATCGTCCTTTGTGGCGCGAATGAGATTCCCCGCGCCCCCCGCACACCTGCCTGAAGGTTGCCGTACTTGGGATATACCTATGTTTGGGTGTGAATGCAGCCTTTGGAAAAGAATGCGTGTGTCAACTATGTAACTCACACTATCGTCATAACACATTCATCAATTCATGCGGTTTACAATTACTGAATTGATAGTATCAATAATGTGTAGTATTGTGATTGTGTAACCTTGTCTATTTTGTCAAATTCCATGCTGTCGATTAGGTTACACTATATAAGGACAGTAAAGTTGTGCATTGATTAAAAAAAAACTTCACCCTGAGGGTCGTACAGTTGGGAGTCTCGTTACAGTGTGAACTTCGTTTTATTTGTGCTGATGGTGTCTACTATCAAGCTGTCGACCTTCCTGCAGGAGGCATTCTGGCCGAAAGGTGTCGTGTTCCAGCGATTTCGCGGACGCTTATCCGACCCGCAGATGATAATTCGCACGTCACTGAACTAACGTGTTTATGATTATTTTATATTATCGTTTTATTTTATATGTATGTTAGTTTATGTATGTTAGTATTTATATACCCTATGGGCCACAGTTGCCTGAAAATAAATGATATGGATGCCTTGATCGATTTTCCAATATCTTTAGAATACTATATGTTAGATTCAGTAAGAAAGAGCTTGTCTTGTTTACAATTCAAGTCAGCACTAAAATTCAAGTCCTACTTATGACATTGTTGAAATAGATAACGCCCGGGTGAACTGGCCTTAGACTGCCGCTTCCATATGCACATTTCTGTCTAGACAACACTGTGTGAGAAACTTTGCCTTTGCTGTGCATGTATAGTATTTAAATCACCCGCTCTTTGTGCCGGGAATGAAATTCCGGGCCGACAGTCTCAGCCACCTGTTCGCCGACGGGGCCGGAATTTCACTGAAAATACCGGCGATTTATTAAGAAAATGTCGCGACGTGTGGCGGCACGCATGCTTCCGATTTGGGTTTTAAACTGTAGGGAGATTTCCGGAAAACAATTTGAAGGTTAGGTGTAAAAACTTTTGGAAAATTTTAACTTTGAATTTGTGTAAGAATTATGAAGTTATTGTTGTGATAGATAATATTTCCAGCACGTTACTGTCACTTGATATAGCTCGAACAACAAAAAATATATTAAATGTTTACAAATGAAGCGAAAATTGAAAAATTTAATGATTCGGACAGGATTCGAACCTGCGTTTCCAACGGCTTTCCGGGCCAACACTGGCGTCCTCCCAATTGGACCACCGAATCAGATGTCAGAGTCATTGAATTTTTCAACCAGTTGCTTCGACATGCCTTAGGGTGGCATCGTAGCGACATCTACCGTAAAGATTTAGACTAAACGCAGGTTCGAATCCTGTCCGAATCATTAAATTTTTCAATTTTCGCTTCATTTGTAAACATTTAGTTTACGTTAGCAGACGTTACTGCTTTAATAAAAAAAAAAAAAAAAAAAAATTATATTATCCTTACGGTCATACAATACGGATAAAGCATGGCGCAAATGGATAGTCATACAGAAGCCAATGTTAAATTTACACCTCTTTCAAAGTTTAGACACCCACCTTTTGCTTATACATTGAACTTTTAATACCAAAAACTTGATCCAATAAAGATAGACCAGAACTTATTCGATCAGTATATCAAGGAACACGCTAGAACTTAACCTTCACCTTTTCCCGCAGGCAAGTAGCTATAAATAAGCGGCAGTCGTCTCAGGTCGCCGATAAAACAACGTAAATGTCTCGGACGGAATCGAAGGGCCGCGCGAAGTAGGTACAGGTAAATGTTATTAGCCTCTTCTCCCACAGCTATATAGATATTGAGCACGACACTAAGATTGTAACGAGGCGTAATACTATTACTGCATCAGGATGTTTTTCCTATATATATCTTCCAGCGTCAATTGACTTTAGTTTCTTGTGTGCACAACCACTTTTTAACGAAGACCTGTGTTCGAGATCGCGGAACCATTGCATGGCGACAGAGCACGAGCGGTAGTTGTGGAGATTTTTGGCCGGCGTGGTTTAAAACCTGCCTTTAGAGGAAGTCGATTCCTTCACTTGATCAGTCCATCTGGCTGGAGATCGGCCGTGAGCTAAGCAACCTGTATTTCCAGCGTCTCCGGACTTTCCACAATTTCTACGCACTATGTGGTAAAAATGCAAAAGCATTGTTTGTGGCATATTGTAAACAGACTGGTTTTGACTATTTAGTGCGATAGGATCAACTTTATATAAGATAGGTATGCATCATTACTTCGGAAGAATATGATTGTAAGTAAGACTTGGTCCTACTCCTAGTGTCAATCATTAAAATGGAAACGTTTAAGAGACTAATTTGAAGTGTATGAAAGTTAACCAAAAGTCCTTCTTGAAACCAAAAGGCGAACATACCTACTCTGCAAAAGAGATGTCTCTGTAGTATATCATAATCAATTTCGGATCCTTAAACCAGTCTAGTGATTGAGTCAGCTGCCCTGTTTTAATACTTAATTAAAATGTTCTAAATATATTCACACAAATATCGCCCGTGATAACGATATTCCATTTCGCTTGTGCGATCCCAAATAAGATGGGAAAAGCGATTTCTAAGCCTTGAGTATATTTGTACAAAATCAACGCCGCAAGGTTGTTACAGAATCAACGCCAGATTTAGGTATTCAGGCTCGGTACATACTTAAATCGAATTCTGCTCCAAATTCCTAATAGACTTTAATATTAAATGAACCGAGATAACTTTAATTAACAGTCTGAGATTTGAAGATAAATACGAAATAGGTATGATTTGAAGATTCTACCTCACATTAGCAGCTTGGCTAGAGCTTCAATTTTGAACCTAAATTCGACAGTCTTTAAAAGCATTTTTTTGTGGACATAATGTATTTGCATAAATGATTGCTAAGAGCCGTAATTAAGATGAAGTGATGAAGAAAAACCTATTGAGAAGTAGTTAGATTATAATCATTTTTGTAATGGTAATATCGCAAGGTTAAATATCTTTAAAAAAACCGGCCAAGTGCGAGTCGGACTCGCGCACCGAGGGTTCCGTACAAACACTTTCCATCCCTAAGTGGTTAAGTTAAGTTTGCACCTGGTATGTATAGCGCCCCATATAAATTAGGTGCAAAGTTAGGTATTAAAAAAAAAATTATGGTTTTCGTAATTATTCCTTTATCTATGCTATAAGACGTTGCTTCGTACCAAATTTCAAGATTCTGAGTTCACGGGAAGCACCCTGTAGGTTTTGATTCCCTTGCAAGTGTCGAAAATTTGCAAATTAGGTGCAAAGTTAGGTATTAAAAAAAAAAATTATGGTTTTCGTAATTATTCCTTTATCTATGCTATAAGACGTTGCTTCGTACCAAATTTCAAGATTCTGAGTTCACGGGAAGCACCCTGTAGGTTTTGATTCCCTTGCAAGTGTTGAAAATTTGCGGCATAAACGGCTGTATCTTTTGATTGCGTTGGCTTAGAAGTTTGATTTTTTCACAGCTTCAAGGGACAGTAGACCTGAGTAATTGATATAAATTTCAGTTTCATACGTCCACGCGTTCCTGAGAAAAAGGGTCTTGACAGACGGACAGACGAACAACAAAGTGATCCTATAAGGGTTCCGTTTTTTCCTTTTGAGGTACGGAACCCTAAAAATGATATTCCATATAATATGATGGCTATCAAGGAGCCAGAGAGTATCGTATCTAATGGATGAAGGAATGATCAATGAATCATTTAAGGAAACGTGAAAATAACTAAGATGTTTATCGGTCGGACCTTAGAAAATATTATTTATTTCATGTGTGATGGTACGGTATCAGGACTAATTCACTTTTGTCTGTAAAATATGGAAAAGGATCATCTCAAACCTATGGCGGAAAATAAAGTCTAGATATTCGATTTTGGCTTTGTTGGATTATCAAGTGATTGTACCGAATTCTTATTATATTGGAGATGATTTACTAATCGCAATAATCATCAACTTTCTAATGTGCATTTTGGAAAACTTAACAAAGTTGATGAAATGAAAAAAATAATTTGAAACTTTACCAAGGTTCTTACCCTAAATATACCTAATGCTCATAAATAATGACACAAAGGTAAATTAAGAAAGAAAAAATTACCTTTGTGTCATTATTTATAAAAATAAAAATGTAGTATTTACCACATAAAAATATAGAATCGATAAAAAGATTCTATACAAATACCTAATGCTCGTTGAATGGAATGAATAGGAATGTTCCATATGATGTTCTATAGATTTTTTTAATCATTATTGTTGACCTCTACATGGCATCGGATTGATTTGAAACTTGGGGTATATTATTTTAATGGGTTATAGACAAAAAATAAGTAGGTACTCGTATGTGGATAAATCATTTAGCTTATTTATTTGTGTTACCCTAGTATGGATTTACCTATGAATGCATTTTCTTGAAGTCAACTAGCATTTAATGTAGCGACAAATTGCGGCGCTGTCGCAATAAATTTAAAAGTAAGCAACGTCCGTAAAAATGCGCTCCACACCGAACTACTTTTAAAACCTAAATCCCTGGAGATTCCCCACAATCCCTCCAGAACTATTTGTAATATTGAACGCCCGCCTTAAGCGGTTAAGGCGCGTCCACCGCACGCATCACTGCACCCCCACCCCCCCTCTCACCAAACATGGCTCAAAGTGAATCCCTGATTTCGCACCTAGGATTTCCTAGCGGAATTTAAAGCGAAATCTTATTTTGGTGGCGGATTCAGTAAGGCAAACAGGGCGTTGGCCAATCACGCGGCGGTACAGGTTTGGCAAATTTGCCAATGTTAATGTGTAAAAGAGGTTTTGCAGCACGAGTACGATCGAGTACTAATTCGATTGACATATTTGACGACGCGTTTGGCACGGTTTGTAGACACCTGCCTACTGAGTCGGCGGTCCCGGGTTCGAATCCCGGCCGGGGCAAATATTTGTTCTTGGGTCATGGATGTTATTAGGTGTATGTATTTATATATTATGTATATCGTCGTCTAGTACCCATAGTACAAGCTTTGCTTTAGTTTGGGACTAGGTCGATTTGTGTATGATTGTCCCTTAATATTTATTTATTTATTATTATATTATAGCCAGATAAACGACTGCATATTTTTTGATATTTAGCTATTCGAGCTGCTTTTTAGCGTTCCGTACCAAAAGCGTAAAAACGGGACCCATTACTAAGACTCCACTGTCCGTCTGTCACCAGGCTCTCATGAACCATGATAGCTAAGCAGATGAAACTTTCACAGATGATGTATTTCTGTTGCCGCTGTAACAAAAATACTAAAAACAGAATTATGTACATCACTTTTGGCGTCAAGCATCTGGTTGATAAGGGATTTCAGTATAAAATATAAAAATAAGATTTTTTCGTCTTCAAATAGACGACTCGGTCTCTAAATTTATTTCTTAAAGTTCTAAGAGTACCTACATAATAATATAGTTTTTTTATGTCATGTCATGGCAAACGATTACCGTCGCCCATAGGCACCGGCAACACCAGAGGAGTCACAAGTGCGTTGTCTAGTCAAGTCTAAATATGCAACAGCTGCATATTAATATAGCATTAGACATGCCCTGCATTGCATTGCAGGTTGAGTTGTTTCTAGTCAAATAAGATGTAAAGTCTGTCTACAGAAACGGTTACAAAAAATCCAATGTTCATATTTCGCTTTATCTATTCACGAGTCTATCTAAAAGTGATATTCCTGGGTATTGATTAAAATAACTAGTCTCCTACCGTATGAATTCATAATATTATCTGAAATAAAATTGAGTAGGTACCTATCCATTTAGTCCTAACTACTCGTAAATTCAAGCTCAGACACATGTAATTCATCAATGTATTCCCTGATGAAACAACCGAGGCTCTCTCTTGCCATTTATCTAACATGATTCGGTCTGTGTCAATAAATTCAAATCATAATAATATAAGAGCAAGATACCAGTATGCCATTTATTTCTGTTCTGAATCGAGATAAATGAAACACATTTTCTTTGGGTATATTTAAGCCATTAACATTATATTTTTAGCTGAGAGCGTGTTGCAAAGTAACTTGTTTGATTTAAAACAAATACTGAATGATAACTATCTCAAGAAACATTTAACTATACAAATGGCCGTTGGCAATTGTACGTATCATGGAAACAAAGAGAGTTGTAACTTTTTATTCTCAGCGGGGACATTAGAGCTGCATCAGTAGAATGAAACGAAAACATACGACAACGAACGAGCATTATTTTGGGAGAGAATAGTCACACAAAATTCTGTATTATGTTCTGCCTATATATATTATTATAATGATATCGTATCAGCGGTCGTAGAAGTGTCATTCGATTGGCGTTGCCATAATAAAGAAATGAAATAACGGAATAATGTTTCTTTTCTGTAAGTAGTCTACCATCATTTCAACAGAGGAGACTGTTGAAAAAAAAACCCCGAAAGAAACTTAACAGTCAGTAATTTTTTCGTAAATGTGCATGAGTAGCTATTCATCTTTCCTTTGTTAAGAATGTAATAGTATATTATCTACGAGTCATATGTCTATTGCCATGCAATCATTCAGGCGGGCGTAATTTGACATTATCATATTCTGATTTGTACTTTCTCTTGTTAAAACTTCAGTACTGCATCTGTCATTAAGAATTATTACTAAAAGGTAATATTTTGTGCAATGAAATAACGATGATTACCTACCGTTTTACAGATGTGTAAAAGGTCTCTAACCGCCAAACACAAGCATGTAGGTGCAGAAGGCTAGAAGTTTGCAGAAAGCAACGTTCATAAAGGACTACAAAGCGCAAGTCTCGGGAACACGGGATAATGTTGTTGTAAACTCGTGACGCTCCAAAACATTTGCCCTATAATTTTTAAACACGTTGACTGGAGGAAAACATCGTTGCGGGATAACAAAGATCTGTGTTACACCCGTGTTTTGTCATACGATTGAATAAATAGATAAGTGGGAAAAAGAGTTCAATTTACAGGAGTGTCTCTTTTTGCGTAACTGATTACTACCGACGAAAAAAGGAGGTTAAAATTATTAACATGTGATACCGTGTACATGTGTTTTCGTAACTACCACGAAAACAAAACAAATTACTACGTAATATATTTTTAATATAAAATGTTATCTTATCGAAAAAAGAAGGTTAAAATTATTAACATGTGATACCGTGTACATGTGTTTTCGTAACTACCACGAAAACAAAACAAATTACTGCGTAATATATTTTTAATATAAAATGTTATCTTATCGAAAAAAGAAGGTTAAAATTATTAACATGTGATACCGTGTACATGTGTTTTCGTAACTACCACGAAAACAAAACAAATTACTGCGTAATATATTTTTAATATAAAATGTTATCTTATAAGGAGATGTTCGTTTGCAAAAATAGCGGACCTCAATCTGACTTCTGATATATATTGTATAGATCCCAGACATCCTACAAACAAATATTGCCAACCAGTTTTGTGGTCCCCCTCCCCCCTGCCCGGCAATTAAAAATGGCATACAAATTAAAAAAAAAAGTCATCAAGCCATGCCGTGTGGGGTATCAAATGAAAGGGCTTATTGAGTAGATCACGAATACATAGCACACTATAACATTTCTTACACTTTCTCTAAGATTTTTTTGAAATTTTACTAAAATGCTCCATTTTCGAGTTAACTTTAAGCCACTATAGATTGAAAACTAATGAATATATTTTTATAATTATTATTTTTAATAACTAACAATAGTCCATTGTTTATGACTGAATGACACAGGACCGCGAGCACATGGCTTTTTACGATGTCGATAGCATCAGGTATAGATGAATCACAAAACATTTCGCGGTCCGCTATTTTTGCAAACGAACATCTCCTTGTAGCCAGTAATGTACCAGCAAAAAAGCAGCACTGAAATGTATATCCTTGTGTAAATGTGTAAATAAGAATTGTAAAAACTTGTAACAAAATCAAACTGTTGAAATATCGAAACTCGCCATCTTTGATTGCTCCCCCCGCTCCCCCGTGCAACTTTTTCACTGTACGAACTATTGGTGCGTAAACAATGGACTATTGTTAGTTATTAAAAATAATAATTATAAAAATATATTCATTAGTTTTCAATCTATAGTGGTTTAGAGTTAACTCGAAAATGGAGCATTTTAGTAAAATTTCAAAAAAATCTTAGAGAAAGTGTAAGAAATGTTATAATGTGCTATATATTCGTGATCTACTCAATAAGCCCTTTCATTTGATACCCCACACGGCATGGCTTGATGACTTTTTTTTTTAATTTGTATGCCATTTTTAATTGCCGGGCAGGGGGGAGGGGGACCACAAAACTGATTGGCAACATTTGTTTGTAGGATGTCTGGGATCTATACAATATATATCAGAAGTCAGATTGAGGTCCGCTATTTTTGCAAACGAACATCTCCTTGTAGCCTGCTCTATAGTGTAGACGTTATAGATAGGTTAGTTAGTTAGTAAGGAATTAATGAAATTCAGATTGAACTGTACAAATGTTTAATAAAAGTAAAATAAAGTAAAAATAGGTAGATCCGGCTAGGTCGTGGGTAATTTAGATTGTTAATTCGAGCTGAATACACTTTATAGGAGACAAGTCCTTGTTAGGAGCCACTTCCCTGCACACGTCGTCTTCGTCGCAGAAGGCTAGGTTCGGGCTAGGTTAGCTCTAGCCGTCCTGGAGTCTGGGTAGGGCAGACTAGCTCCAGACATCAGTCTGGATCTCGATGTAGTCCTGGACAGGCTTAGTCTTGGTAGCGTCAGGATCAGAAGCCGGGATCGCGGCTCTAGGTTAGGTTTTCCGGCCCCAGGGTAGGTTCGGTGGCCCTAGGGTTGCTCCCTGGAAATCCCAGACTGTTTAGTTGAAGTTCGGCATGTGACTGCAACATCTTGATGGCTACGCGAGTTTCGTAGGCTAGTTAAGTGAACTTCTAAGCATTTATTAGTCATCAATGATGTGGCAGTCACAAGCACAATAACATTAAAGCAAAGAAACACATTTAGAAAATAGTTCATATTTAGAGTAGACCAAATCGAGATCAAAATATATTTTTTACAGATATAAAAAAGGTAATATAAGTAAGAAATTGTTACCATTTCATTTAGTTAATTAGTATATTTAACATTAAATAATTATCTACATCAGCACTAGACATGATATCTGGCGATATCAAGAGACTTAACCTATGTAAAATATAATTCTCGCAACACTCACCCGTATTGGGGAAAACACAGCAACTTATTTACACATGTACAGACATAATAGGAAAACTGTACATAAAAGAATTAATTACACATCGGTAGCAATTTATTTACACGATATTTATAGATGTATTCAAGAAATACAATTTAATTTCTCAATAGTTAATAATTTTTCATCGAACATTACAATGCCAGCGCATGCCGTGTTCTTTTTTCACGATCGTCTATTGTTTTCTTTTCACGAGTTCTTTTTTGGCCAGTACATAGTTATTCAGCCAGTGCTGAATTTTTTTTTTTTTTATCTAGCCTGTTTATGTGTGTCCCACTGCTGGGCAAGGGCCTCTCCTCTTTTTCGCCAGTCGTCTCGCTGAAAAGCAAGTTCCTCCCAAACGTTCTCAAATGCGTACAGGTCATCCCGCCATCTCCGTTTCGGTCTGCCTCTGCACCGGTACCCATCCTGCGGTATCCACTCAGTGGATAGTTTGGCCCAACGTTCCGGATGCATTCGGCAGACGTGTCCTGCCCAGTCCCCCTTGAGCTTGGCGGCCTTGACACCCACATCTGCAATGCCTGTTTTGGAGCGCAGTTCGGTGTTTCTGACACGATCGGTCCTATGCACTCCAAGTATGCTGCGCTCCATCGCTCGCTGGCAAACCTTGAGTCGGGACTTTTGAGCTTCCGTTAATGACCAAATTTGGGCGCCGTAGGTTAGGATAGGAAGGATGGTTCTCCCTGTTTTGGCATAATGTTTTTAGTCATAATTTTGCATGGCATAATCTATGCAGGCATAATTGACTTTCCGCATAAACTGTTTTGGCATAATCAAGGTTCGCATAGTTTGATAACGCAGATATTCCTTTGTCATAATTTATTTGCGCATATTTTTGTTTGTCCTAATCATGTCTACACATAAAATAAATAGGCATATTTTCATTTGTCATAATTTATTTGCGCATATTTTTGTTTGTCCGAATCATGTCTACGCATAAATAAATAGGCATATTTTCATCGCTCCGAAAATTTTATTTACTAACGTTCCGAGAACCAGTAGACGAAGCCCCGCTTCACGGGGCTTCTATTTCTGCTCTAAGGGACAAAAGGTAACGAACGAATCACCTAAGTATTTGTAGGGATGAGTGTGGGTGTGCTCGCATTTCGTTTTTCGAGGGACGCAGTTCTAACCTAACGTAACCTACTTTTCTGCTAGCAGCTCGTTTTTTTAAGGGACGCAGTTCTAACCTAACTTAACCTACTTTTCTGCTAGCATTTAGTTTTTGCAAGCGACGCAGTTCTAACCTAACATAACCTACTTTTCTGCTAGCAGTTAGTTTTTGCGAGGGACGCAGTCTAATTTAACCTAACCTACTATTCTGATAGCAGTTCGTTTTTTTAAGGGACGCAGTTCTCACCTCACCTAACCTGCTTTTCTGCTAGCATTTCGTTTTTGCGAGGGACGCAATTCTAACCTAACATAACCTACTTTTCTGCTAGCAGTTAGTTTTTGCGAGGGACGCAGTCTAACCTAACCTAACCTACTATTCTGATAGCAGTTCGTTTTTTTAAGGGACGCAGTTCTCACCTAACCTAACCTACTTTTCTGCTAGCAGTTCGTTTTTTGAGGGACACAGTTCTAATCTAACCTAACCTACTTTTCTGCCAGCAGTTCCTCTTTGTGAGGGATGCAGTTATAACCTAACCTAACCCGCTTTCCTTGTAGCAATTTAAGTATGCCAAGATAGATTCGGACAATAGATAATATGCCAAATACCATTACGCTAAACCAAATTATTCGTAAATATAATCGGGCTAAACAATAGTATGCGAATACAATTTCGGACAAACACATTTTCGGTAAGTTAGAACTTATGCCAAATAAGGTTTCTGAAGTCTGTTATGCTAAAACAGTTTCGGACAAACAAAAGTATGCGACATAGAGGGAACCCAGGAAGGATACACATGTCGACGAGTTTGCGCTTCAGAGTCAATGGAAGGTTCCCCTTCATTAGCGACTTCATGGACCAGAAGCTCCTCCAGGCATTTTCGATGCGTCGATCGATTTCTTTAGACTGCCTGTTTTCGAAGGATGCTATCTGGCCCAAGTATATATACTCGTCGACGTATTGTATATCTTCCCCATCTACCTTTACCCTACGTTTCACGCTATTGGTCATTAATTGTGTCTTTGCCCTGTTCATTTTGAGTCCGACTTCAAGACTTGCCGTGCTCAGTTCTTGCAACATTTGCTCTAGATGGGGTGCCGTATGGGAGAATAAGACAATGTCATCTGCAAAACGTAAATTGGTTAGCTTTTTGCCACCTATATCGATGCCCATTGTCTCCCAAGAGGTCGCCAGCTTTTGGAAGATCGCTTGAAGGCAACTTGTGAACAGCTTTGGAGAGTGCCGAATAAAGAGGTTTAATTTATTACAGATGCAAATAGTTTATAATCAGTATATCATATGGTTTACCCTTGAATCGCCGACACTCGTTACGTCGAATTTTACTTCAAAGATAACGTTTCAAGTATTTTCATTTCATCGACAACTCACTTCATCGAAATTTCATTACGAGTATTTTATATCACGGATTTTCATATGGCGGATGATTCATTACACAGATGTATTATTTCATAGAAGTACGTTTCATAATTTATCGTTTAAAATCTTTTTAAATTACATAAAACTTACTTCACGTAATATCATTTCACTTGCATGTACGGGTCCAGCTCGCTACAACTAAAATGGAAAATATTTTTTAGGGATATAAAAAAAAAACTAACCTAACCTAACCCGGCCGAGTCGGATCTGCTCTGAAAGGTGATTGATTCACCTCAACCTATTCTCAAACTTTAAATGATTCACCTTTTAGAGCAGATTCGACTCGGCCGATTTTTTTGTAAATGTAGGTATTAAATGTGCAGTAGGACATATAAAATTGTATTAAAGTAATACGTCGAAGAAATGAATTGCAATGTTTTGTAGTTGTGCCAATTAAGATAATTTGAAACAAATCAGCGATTAAGTAATATTCGTTGAATAGTATTTCAACGTAGTAAGATAAATTGAAATAAATAGTAGTTGAAATAAAATAACGCCAAACAATATTACTAGTACTGAAGTTTCGATGAATCGTTGTCGATGAAATAATATTCGATGAAAAGTTTGTCGACAAAACAAGGGTACACCATATCATATATCAGTGAACGATTAGATTTAAGTTTTTAATTAAGGTTAGTGTTTGTAGTAAATAATATTGTAGATTTAGTTTTATAAGTAGTTATGAAGGCTTAGTTAATTATTTGTAACGCTAAATCGTTACAATCTGTCTAATTGGCTCTAAGGTATATATAATAGAAATAAAAGCTGTTTTATCTAAAATATGTAGCTGTTATAGAAGCTAGTGACATGATAATAGCCAATATTGCGGAAAGAATGAAAATTTTTGGCTAAATGTTTAGTTTTATCAGTGATTTTTATACCACGTCAATAACTGATGGTTTCATGATGCAATATTATGTATAGCGTTGTTCGTAGCCGGTCTTTCAGTTATTTAAAAAGGGCAATGTTTTTTTATTTATAAAACACGAATTATAATTTCAGAGAAGCTATTTAGGGCGGATCAAAATTACACTGTAAACTCTGTCACTATTTGACATAAGCCTCTTCATTTCAGCTTTGAAATTAACCAAAAATGTTCGCATAAATAACAAATAAAACTATATTCGTCATTCCCGCAGTCTAGACTTGGGTAAATGGGTTGACAGATTATGTGTTCGCCGTCTGACAGCTGTCATTTATCCGGCCATCCCAACCGCAATTGTGGTTTGAATAAACGATGCAATCTCGATATGACAGCTGAAACCAAAGTCGATCTGTGGACACCGTTATTTATATAGTAGTTAGGTATATACAAAATAAGCAAATGTCTTAGTAACAACATTCTGAATTACGTACAAGCATACGCATAACATAAAAAGTCCTTGATGTATTGTTGTGTAACTCTGTATCCACAAAGACGTGACGTAAATTGTGTTTTGACCCTTAGTCCTTTGTAGCCAAAGTGGCCAGCTACCGCAAGACTAGCATAACTGCACGGACCAGAAAGCGGTGCACAGCCCGTGTTGTGACAAAGACATTACACATCAGATCACACGCCTCGCACGAGCGGCGACGCAGTCCCCAGACAAAGGAAAAGCAAACACCTGGTAAATCACCGGGCTGATATTAGTTCAGTGTCCACCCCACCCTCTCCCCCCCTCCCCGGCCCACCGGGGGATGTTCACGGTGAGAATTCCGTCTGTCTGTCCGCGAGACGTCCAAACTATGGTAATTTAGGAGCTGTTTGGAGAAATGAACGCGATGACTTTAATTGCGGTGGATAAGTTATGATATTGCGAAAGGATAAAACTTCATCGGAGGCATGAACTGATAGCTGTGCTTTTCAGTCCTCCCCTTTCGGTTTAGAAGTTTCAATATTAATGAAGACTAAAACTATTTCAGTTCATTACAAGTCTGGCATAACTACTTACCCCTTACCTTTATAAGTGATGTAGTACATTCCTTTTAAGAAAAATAAATACTACTTGTGTTTAAATAAATGCATATTCATAATTAATTTGAAGACCATAATTATGAAAAACTGTTTTATTAAAATAAAAGAAATGAGATCAAATGACAACTAAACAAATAAACATGTAATTATAACCAACGCGGTTAATGTACTTCATTATTGACACTTCTGGGTCATTGTCAGCTCAAAAAACAAAATTTGTCCCTTCGGTAGTCAAAAGTTAAGAGCTTGTATGAATCTAGGTTATGTTGCTATTACATCGGATTATAGAAGAGGGAACGTTCTTTATTCTCACAGGTATTTAATCAGAAAATTATGCCCTGGAATCTTTAACCTGGAACCCTTCTATTCGCACCGCGCGCGACAGTAAAACAAATCCGATTTGAATATGAAAGGTTTCCAGCAGAAAAGCAATAAATTCTGATAAAAATGACATTAGCGGTTGTAAAATGACGCGATCAAAAGTCAAACGAAACAACGTAAATCTTTCATAATGACGATACGTCGACGAACCGCCCATAATCCCCTGTGCACAAGTCCCTACATGTAAAATGGCGGCGCTTTTTAGTCGTAATAAAAACATGAAAGAGATTTTTCTGAATGATTCGAGCATCGGCGTTACGATCCTTTGATTTGGCAAAAAATGACAAGATGTAACTCGATCGTGCTCTTAAGAGGTGCTCGAGATATTCGCGTAGACAGACCTTTTCCAGGTCAAGTGACAGAGGCTTCACAATCCTTAAGTAGATAGATATTTTAAGGCGTAGTACATTTTTAGATACAGATCCGGCGGCACTGGATCTTTAAATGAAACAGAGCTACTTTACGCGTATGTTGCTTCTTTCACTACAATGTTCCTAGGCTGCGGTGGTGGAGAAATTCAGCGTGTGTCCAGTGCGTCTCTGGTCGAGTGTATGAGATATAGGACCGACAATCTAAAGCAAGGTACTATATAGGTTCGTTTAAAGGTGTCAGCCATGGGTCAGCACAATCAATATTTTTTTGCGTCTTGAGCTTTGTGTTTAATATGTACCGCGATAGCAAAATAAAATAATACAATTCTTATTACAAGCTATCAAGCTAGCAAGAGATTTATATTCATTCACAATTATAGAGTCCCTATTCCCTGTTAGCTTTTTGAGAAAATGGTTCCTCATAATAAAAGCCATTCAAAGAATGATGATGCGAGTCAAAAAAAGGTTTAGGTTGTGTTCGTTCCAAGTTATCCGGAACACCTGAGCCAGGGCCGAGTTAAAATGTAGGAGCATCGCCCGCCGGGGAGCGACAAATTGCGACACGCGGAAACGCCGACTGGTTATTATTTACAGCCTAAAGTGGGTTTGTGCCCAACCTGAAATATAAATAGCCCTAGAGACGGTTGGAGTTTGATTGTCAAATGTAAGCTTGGTAACGTAACTATTATATATTTTTTAGACTAGTATAAACTTTTTATTCGATCTTTTTTTAAGATTTTGGTGGCAAAGTTGATAACACAATTGTGTAACTGCAAATTGTTGAAGATGTGAATTTGAATATTTCCCAAGGATATCATTTCAGCGTTCACATCGTTAAAAAAAAAATTTCGTTAGCAGAAGTTTTTGCTTCATAGATTTTCAAACAGTTTTAAATTGTAAAATTGCTACAAGATGCACGATGGCACTTGTTCTGTAAAGTGGACTGTATTAGCCTGTTAAGGTAAAGCAGTTTGTGTCCATTACGACGGCTACAAACGAAGTGCATACTTTAGCTGAATCCGCTATCACGTGCCGACTTGCAGAGCGCTAACCTCATGGCCAACATTACCGCAGGATTCTAACTTTGGAGATTTAGTGGGTTCTTTATTTTAAAAGTGACTAGAGTTGTTTATTGCTCTGTACCTTTGTTGGTTTCTCAATAAAATAATACAAAAGATTTCGTTACAAAGCAGATTTTACGGATGGATTATACGGTGTTTGCTTTTAAGGACTTATTATTTTAACTTTTCAATACGCATGCTGTTGTTAATACGTAAATTACGTAATACACTCACATAATAATCTTGACAACTTCAAATTCTACAAAGTAATGTAAATTTTGGGTATTGTTTGGGTCATGGTCGCAGCGCAGAAAGAGGATAACTGAGGGAAAGTATTGCCCGAAAAAATTATAATCTTTCAACTAACTCTTCATTTGGCTGTTTCACGGGAAATGAAAGGAAAATTAACGACAAATTTCAAAAATGACCCACATATGCCACGCGAGCGTTGGCGAGCAAAACCACCTAACTAAATAACAGCAGCTTTTTACACAGCCTCGTATCTGTGTCCAACACTGTGTTCAAATTTGAATCCTATTTTCAACAGGGTAAGGTTTACTTTGCGGAATCGCGACAGAGGAGCACAGGAGTTAGTTACATGTGGGCCAATAATCCGCGTACACGGGCGGCCATGTTTGCGAACCATTAGTCCGCTAAAACACAATTTAGACCGTATTTGTTGCGTCGTTGCTGTTTATAGACCCATTATTTAATTTTCTGCGAACGTACGGTTGACCGTTTTATTTGACTTGGCAGTGTATCGAATCGCGAACGAGGGATAAACACTTGGATTTTATGTTACTCTAGCACAAAAGTCTTGAAACATAATAAGGGTGGGTTTCCTCTGTCGCGGAGGTAGGCGGAGCGGGGATAAACGGTTCGCGTGTTGACCACTCAGTGTTCGAAGGCTCTACTCCGCGTTACTAGAAACAGTGGAAGCGGAGCAGACTTTCAAATGAAACACTCTGCGTAGCTCCGCTCTGTGTTAATGATCACACTCTAAGGTGCAGACTGTCGTGAATCAGCCGTTAATAACTAACGCAGCATGGTAAAATTTGGCAATAAAGTTGTTCAATGGAATCATCATAGCATAAGGAAAGGTGCAAAATTTAGTTTTCTAGCGAGTTTATTGAGAGCCAAGAGTGGCGCGTCGTTCGAGGGCAGTGCACAAGACGCAGCGTGACTATACGGATAACTATCTGCCCCTGCCCTGACAAAGAACTCCGTACGAATTTGTAACATGTCAGGCCGTTCCTGACAACTTCACGTTATAAATTATAATTTTATCAAAGGCTTCCTCTGCTATTACTGTTAAAGAACCCTCATATTTTGATAATCATTTTAATATTATATGAAAGCTTAAACATCAAGTACTTGAAAGGTTTTGCGGTGTTGTTTCAATTCGTAAGCCTCAACAAATTCATAAAGCTCGACTCGTGGATCAGCTTTACGAAACAATGTGAGTAAAGATATCAAACGTACGAACGAAAAGATATCAAAATGTTACCCTTACACTTGATTGTATAACTAGGTACATATAAAATATAGCCTACTTGTATATTCCCACTAGAAACGTAAATGGTATTTAAATAATCCCAACCTGAATTGAAGAAGACTTTCATTAAAACATTTCAATCCTAGTACGCGGACGTCTCTTTCCCGAATTCCAAGATAATCTCAAACAAGTCAAAACGCTACTACCAGAAGCCATTAAAAAGTTAAATTCAAACGACACTTTGGAATCACCAGGAGCGCGCCGATAAAATCTAACAGCTCCAAATTACCAGACCTTGGAGGAGGTTGTCAATGAGACAAAAGACTGGGCAGCCGTCCGAGGACAAAGGGCATTACGGCAAAAACGTCGATAGCCTGGATAACATCAATTACTCCAGTTCAGCCTTTTGTTCTCGCCTGTACTCGTAGTGCTCTCAGAGCGGCTCCTATTTTATTTAACTGCTTACTGCTAATATTTCAACGTCACATAGCTTAATGAAATCGCCGTCATCCGCTTCGGATGTGGAGGAAGGGTTTATTTCTGTTGATCATTAATTACTTACGTGAGAGTTTAATTTCAGCTCCGCTGCAGTATCGACGAAATATTTGCAGTGAATCATTGATGCTCGGCTGTGAGTTCTTCGAGTGTAACGGTCGTAACCCCATCCATTTCTCGTCAGTGATAAGCTGTCTGGTATGTCCACTTTCTTGGTAGTCAGGTCGTGTTAGTGTAATAAACTTTATTTATTCCGAGATAAGAAATGCATCATCACAATGTGGCTTCTATATGGCATCGCAAAGAAACACTGTATTGATCGCCAAGTATCGGCAACTTATGTAAAATAACTCAAAATATTAATTTTACCTAAAAAATAAGGACTTTCATTGCTACCTATATTATTTAGAAATATTCTCTCCTACTGTTCCATTTCAGATTAAGTAGAAGGCTTAAACTAAGTACGCCTAGGAACCTATTAAGCGCTTAAAAGTGAAGCCAGTCTTGGTTAGCCACGGGCTGAGTTTCGACCGTGTGCGCACTGCGCATCTGTCACGACGTCAATGTCACAGGAAAACATCTCTATGATTGGTTCGTAGTCACGCACACATAAGACCAAAAGCGGCTTCATCATTCGCAAATCTGTTGTATGAAGACTCTCGTTCTAGGCGTTTTTATTCTATGGTAAAAGGCTTAATTTATTTATACAAAAAAAATATTCTATGCTAAAAGAAAAGGCTTAATTTATTTATAGTAAGACTTGTTTATGATGAATTAATGACCATTAGCTAGTATTGCCTAAAAAATTCAGTTTATGTACTACAATTATTAAGGTAAGGTAAAGAAATATGTGTTTCATAAAAACATTTTGAATATACCCTGAGAGAAGAACACGCAATACGAAGGGGATATAATAGCAATAACGCTAAATCCAACTTAAACCACTCCCTGTTAAGCATTTCATCAGCAAAATTACCTCGAAACGAGCGCCCCAGTCTCAATTACGAGTATATTCCACTGATGAAACATTCCGAACCCTCGTACAAATTGCAATTGAACAATTGGAACCAAAGCAGTTATTGTTGAGCGAATATCTGATCGAGCCGAACGGCCGCGGAGGAGTCTCAACTACTGCCGAGTCAAAGTTTAATGGCTCAGCTTGCTGTCAATGGAATTGTTTTGCCGGCAATATGAATTAGTTCCACTTCGCTTTGAGCTGTGAAAGTTACATGTAGGTTTGAAGGTGAAACTGAACCGCGGTTCGTGTTTAATTTGTACCGTGGAGGAAATATAACGCGGACGAACACGAAATCAATTGAACGTGCCGCGATTTCAAATAGAATGTGAAGCCATTAAATTTAAAGGTCATTAAATTTCTGAACTGGTATATACTTCATAGTATTTTTTCCGTCAGTGAGTAGACACATCTTTTTCTGTAATTACACTGAAAGTCAAAGGGTGTTTGAAAGTGCAGTGTAGTGGTATAAATAATTGCTGTCTTGCATCTCTGTTTGGTTTCACTATAAAAATGACAGAATTATTTGGTGCGTGCCAAATGAGCATGTTATTATAATTTACAAGTCGTAAATTTTGCGACTAACTGTGTAGCCCTGCCTTACCTCAGCCTGTTTTGTCACATCGCCTGAGCCCGTCCGCGCTAGTTTGCACTGTCACACGTCGACACTAGTGCAGCTGGGGATGGATGTTACCTGGAGTTTAGGTGACATTATTTCGCATGACTTTTACATATTGGGGCTTCTAAACATCAGTTTTTTACAGAGTGGTCGTGGCTATGGATTGCTAGCTATGCTGCCTTCGCGGTGCTTCTCACCTTATGTTTTGTCGATGGCATCATTGACATTTCGTGGCATATTTGATAAGATCTTCCATGTTATTAGGGTTGGTCCACGCGGTCTTGGCTTTTATTCGACCTTGAATCACCAACCGTTCTGTAGAGTTCATTTTCCGAGTGGTGTGTCAGAAAATTTTAAGAATTCGTAGTTGAAAAATCGATGAAAAACTTTATTTTATCGGAATTCCGCAATAGAGACCCAATGAATATGTTCGTTCGGAGCGTAGTGCAGATTTTGAGAAAGACCAACATTATAAATTTCTATATTGTTAGAGAGTTTCATTAAAGCTATCAACCCTGAGTTTTCGGTGGAGTACAACCTTACACAAATCGACCTAGCCCCAAACTAAGCAAAACTTGTACTATGGGTACTAGACGACGATATACATAATATATAAATACATATATAGATAACATCCATGACCCAAGAACAAATATTTTGCACAAATATTTGCCCCGGCCGGGATTCGAACCCAGGACCGCCGACTCAGTAGGCAGGTGTCTACAAACAGAGCCAAACGCGTCGTCAAATTGTTAATACCTTGGTTTCCTGATACGACTGGGTGTCTAGTTTATCTTCGTCTTCCTCTTCCTCTTTTTCTCTAAATTTTGCCCTCCAGAATGTTTACAGAGAAAGCATAATGTCGCATCAGGTGTCCTATTATCTATCCTCTTCTAAGGATGTACGTACACCAAGCTAAATTCTAGCAACTTCGTGTTTGTTGCATCTGTGTGTACACAACGACTGTCGCAGCATTATTTTATGGCGGACACGCCAAATGTGACTTACGGAGTGTCGCGCGTGTCCCGGCATGTTACTGACGTTGGCAATAGTCGACACCTGGTATATGACATAGTTTCTGAACACCCGTCTTTCCGGAACATGCATTATTATTATTTTTTTTTAATAAAATATCCAACCCTTTTTTGCTTGAAGCACTAATTCAAAATGAATTTGTACAGCTTTAAAAGAACTTGTTTTATTTAAGAAAAGGTATTCATGAAAATGCAAAATCGCTAAATTAAATCCTTTAATACCCATGTCACGTATCGCATGTTAAAAACGGATAGGTGTCGTTTACTAGGTGCTGATCCTGTAAAAACTTCAACTGGAAGGAGCCAAAGGAGCAAGGGTCAGTCACCTTACCGGATTCCACACCAGAATTCAGTAATTGATACAGCAATTCGATTATGTTTTGGCCTTAATTAATAATAGATTGTGATCATGTCTAGTGGGTTAAAGGATCCAGTTGTGTGTTATAATAACCAGATTCTCTGCGGTAAGGATACAAATCAGACGACATTAGCAGTTTATTTAGGACAAGTCAATATTATTTAATAATTATTAGCAGAAGCAATAATGAAGGTTAATGAATCTAAATATACATCTTGGACGAGAAGTAGTGTTAGTTATTTAATTAATAAACAAATAATAAATAAAGGTTGAAATATTTATTTATATGATGCAATGTCTCTGTTCTAACATTTTTCCAAATGACCCAGTAGGAATGTGGATAGTGTATGGCTGTTTAGTGTTCGATATAATACATAAATATATAACTAAAGGGGTTTTTTGTTTAGGAAAGGACAGCCCCACCCCGCTGTCCGGATATCAGATTCAACCAACAATTAATCCGTCCTTGACAGGATAAAGGGAAGACACATATTTGGAACGCTATAATAAAACAGCTAATTCCATCATAAGTTATTGATAAAGATTTCTCACCACCAAGCTATGTCAATTTAATGGTTAATAAACCAAAATAAATATATTCTGCTAAATGGTCATATGTTGATGCAATATAAAATATTGCTAGTGTCTCTTTCAGTTATTAAATATATAGATAGATAATCTGTCCCAGGAGACATGCAACTGATACATGACACTAAAAGTAGCACAAGACCAAGCAGTGAATTACACAACCTGACAGCTGAGTTGAATAAGTAAAACAGGGGATGGACTCAGCCATATCCTCATGTTAATATCTAGCCACCAAGTTATGTCAATATAAAGGGCTAATAACCAAATAAATATATTCTGCCATAATGGTCGCTTGTAAATGCAGTATGAAAATACTGGTAGTGTCTGTTTCAGCTATTTTATTAGGTATATAGACAGATCATCCATCTCATAAGAGAACCACAACTGAGAGATGACACTTAAGTTATACCAGACCATAGCAATGTATTAACACAACATGGTTGGGTGATGATGATAGTTGATATAACAATGAAACCAGCCGTTTCTCTTATGATAAAAATATCAGACTGTGTCAGGAGAGTCAGAAGGAAGGGTAGGATATTTTACCTTTGTAAAACCTTTACCTATACCAGACTCTTCCCATCAGCATTTCTAAATATTACAAGTCATATTCAACTTGGATCAATTATGGGTTTAGTCGTCGCCCCGAATTAAGACTTATAGTCGATTGACAAAGGGTCTCTGCAAAGTCGATAGTCGCCAACCTTCTCCCTCGTCAGAGAAAACTCCAAGTCTTTAGTAGATGGTTTTAGACACCACAGTGCACAGCCCGAGCCTTCCTAGTATTAAAGCTTATAGCCGATCTCCGGAATTGCTCTATAGAGGACTCCTTTGACCAGCAATACGCTTCGATGCTGGTACTTTGTATGACACAAAGGTCTTTGCAAACCAGTCGCCATATCAGATGAGCCTCTAATGTCAATCTGGAACAGACAACCAAACGACTACCAAGGTAGTATATTTCACCAAGTTGAATCATTCTGTTCATTGACATTGCTTCGAAGGAGAGAGTGTACCACATACTTTATACCTTCAAGACAGACCTGCCTCTGTAGCTATTTTTAAACAAAGACAAATCTGTGTACCCATACCGATATTAAAATAGGTGTGTTAAACGTGTAGTCAGTATAGTGTGAAGGAAATGTAATTAATAACACAGCCATTTCTGGGGATAATTTATCTATCCACAATTACATAAGATATACATGTTTGGTACCTACTTGTCTAAATTACAAGCTGAAACACAGTGCAGATAACTCGGCCACTTAACAACAGAAGTGCATAGCATAGGGCCCGTATCTTAACACTCTCGTCATGAGGGCTTTATTGAACCGTAAAATGAATCATGGAAATGCATCTAGTGTTAAAGGAGGCCTGGCCGGAAAAGACATTTCTGTGGAAATAAACAACAGCGCTTACCTCTCTCGCAATAAGGATTATTGCAAGCAAACAATCCGACATAATAACACTCCACACCACATCCCACATGAACATCAACCTCTTCCGAAACCCAGAACAGCTGATTTTCGATACTTATCCGTCAGAGTTTTTTCTTACACCTCTCGATCCAGCCCCAAGAACACCAGTCCTTCCGCACTTCCTTCCATCTCCATCGTTTTTCTTCCCCGAGCCCCCATCTCGAACCTTCTCGATCAAAATCAATCCCAATCTCCATCAGCGCCACCGCGTCGGATAGCGAAACTCAATTTGTGTACATGTGTTTTATGTTTCAATGAATTCCCAGTTCCTCATTGGTTGGTATTATCTACAACTCACACAAATAAAAGATATCTATAGGCTTATGTGTAGATAACTTTAGTTCCGCTACTCGCCGTCAGTCGCTACTGTAGCCAATGATATTGGCGGCAAATTAAACCAAATTAAAATTTATCTTTATTATTATAGATTAATTATTAATCCCAACATAGCTGTCTTTAAAATTCGGTCCGTTTTAAAAGTTCCCAATGCCTGTAAGATAATAAGAACGTGACTTAAACGCAATTTCTCCCAAAACGTCACTGACATTTCTATTACACACGACAAAACCACATCAACAAACCTCCTAGAAACACCAACGCATATCATATAATTAACAAAAACTGAGCTTTCCAGCACAATTACAAGCATTGAGACCAATACAGCATGCGGCCTTTAAATTATATTAAAATATTTAATAAACACATCCTTGTTTTATGCTTGTCTATCACAACGCCCTCTAGATTTAAACTTAATCCACGCTCCAGCAATCTATCAATACTTAATTCACCCATGAATCACGAGATGGCGTCCCAGAGAGCTACGTCAGAATGTCTCGGCAATGTTTCCCAATAATCCGCGAGATGGCGCAACATATCACTAATATGTGGTCGTTCCCTTACAATCCTCGACAGCCGTAGCCGCAATGATCTAATGTTCTAATTCGAAACGTGCAAATCGAATGAACACGATGCGGATTTAGTTAATTCGGTGTTGATTCACACAAGGATTTATACTCAATGCGGAACTAACATAAATTATAGGCAAAATGTCACGTATTATAACTATAATACGTGAATCTACTGTATTAATTAACTTCTGTGTAATTATTAATCAATATCCTAATATGCTTGAGATCAGTGTGTTTCATTGACTCAGGCGCAGTCGCTAGGATTATTTATTGAAAGTAAAGAAGATCCCACGATTTGCTAATGTTGCGGTTGTGTTGCAAATGTACTTATATAAACCAATTTTTCTTTGCTTTTGCTTATCCTTGTTTGTATATACAATAGTTTACGTTTTCTCGGTCTGCAAGACAAAAAGACTATAAACAAAAAAAGTGGTTATGTATTTATTGTTTAGTATGTATCTACTATTCGGCGGTATACGTGCGTCCATAAAAGCTTAGCTAGTGTCAATTTTAACTCGTTTGTGCCCATTTCCCGCCCGCACATCACAATGTGGACAGTCGGACACGTCGTCGGTTCAATTATTCAGGGTTCCGCAAACCCTTTGTTTTGCGACGATAACATCGAACGGATCCACCGATAGCTGTTAATTTATAATCCTTTGTTACATTTATCACTTCATACGGGTTGTTAATGGTTAATTTGACATTAACGGTTAAATGGACGACACTTTGTTACCAGTGGTTTAAATACCTAACACGGTTCTATGGGTTTTTGTGATACACGATGTCCGCGGGTCATTTCAGTATTTCGGGGTTTTAATGTTTTGTGGTTGGTATTCGCATTCGTACCTATGAATGAAAAGCCTATGAAAAGAAGTTAATAAGAATAATAGTCAATATAGGTAACACGGAAACAAGCAAGCCACACTTCCAGCATCATAAAATTCTTACGTTGCCGTGTATCTATATTCTCGAAATGTGTAAATTCGTTAGACAACAAAATAATTTATTTAAGAAAAGACATGAACTTTCTACAACGCAAATTCTGCGGCACAGAAATAAACGTCTACTGCCAGCATCTAAACTAATAATACATTCAAATAGCACTTACGTCATGGCTATAAAAAATTATAATAATTTACCAAATTCACTGACCAATGAAATTTCTGACATAAAATTTATGAAAATATTGAAACAGTTACTAAATTCGAAATGCTACTACGCTGTCCAAGATTATTTAAATGATAAATTAAAATAAGCTTTTTGTAATTTAATTATTATTCTTCTAATTATTATAATTATAGTAATGTAACGCCTAATAATTTCTAATTTAACACGTTCGCGGACGGGCATTCTATAGCATTCGAATTTTGAGTACCTCTTGTGACGCGCATTCTATAGCAGTCTTTAATCGAGCCTCTTTCCTGAGCGCAAATGCTAAAGAATGCGCTTTGCCATAGTGACAACGTGTACATTAACATTTACTGTCAATTTCTCTGCCATCCGGGTACGCTTACTGTCACATTACTTGCTTTTCGCACACTGACAAGTTGACATGTGTTGCCGACAATCGTACCCCCCTCTCCCGCACACAGATGCTATAGCATTCTCGGTTGTATGAAAATTAGTTCAGTCGCCCGGCGAGTGCGCCGCTGGGTTGACCATTAGTATTTTGAGAATTTTGCGAGTCGACAACATTTCGAAGGATTGTTTTTATCATCGTAAGTAACATTTATTCAAGTATTTTCTTGGATATTTTGGTGGGTTGTAATAATTAGCTATATTTACTAACTGTTTATTGTTTTCAATGAGCTTTGACGGTGGTTATAATTTAAAATACAGACGTTGATTAATGTACATATTTTATATTATACACAACCACAGTAAACTTAATTGTCAGCAAATATCTTGGAATTATACGTCTCTTGGTTCACCATTCAACTGCTAACATAGTGAAGGGTATTGTAGCTTTATCGCAGTGTTAAGAGTGCTTTTAATTTGAGTTACATGCCTCCAAAGAAGGTCCTCGCTCGAGCCCGACCGCCGACTCGGTGGCGCCATACAGACTGCACCTGACCTATACAGACTTCACCGTCACTGCCTTTGCACCAAAATCATTAGATCAATGAAAGGCTCGTCCAATACGAGTTTTTAGCCCACGATAGTGAGAAGTTACTGAAAATGTTCGAAGAGGTGACTGAGGAGTTATCGGAGGATCAAATTAGCGTTGAAGACTCAAAAACATCTACCAATGATCAAGAGAAGAGTCAGAAGTGTAATCAACGATACCGGTGAATCTGATCAGGACCCATTTCACAATAAAGCGGGCAGTGAAGTTCCTACGAAGACTATATGCCAAACTCGTCTGGTGCGTCGTCTGAAAGTAACACTAGCGACTCAAATAGAATAGGCGTGAGTGACAAACCCGTTGATAACTTTAAGTCCTGTAATCAACGCCTATATTCGTTTTCGCTATCACATATAAGCGTAGCAGGCAGCTGCTATAACATTCAATGCCATAAATGTACCACAAGCTAGCTAAGCCATGTGGCAGAACTGCTATGGAAGTATAATGCTATAGCGTTTGCTGTCACATAAGGTAATATAAAAAAGTATCATATTTGACGCAACTGGTATAGCATTCGACTTGTGTTGTGTTCACTGTCACATATAAATTGTACTCAGTCTTACAAGTATGACGAAACTGCTATAACAGTTTCAAATATTCCATACAAAATTTTAGTGTCAAACAGGTGTGTCTTACTGTCCGCGAACGTGTTAAATGAATACTTAGTTACCTCTGGGTAAGTTATGATATTTAAAACGCAAATATATGTTTGAAATGTAATATAATATTGCTGCATTGTTAAATTAATAATATCAACATTTTATAGTTATGTAAAATAGTTGTACATAACTGTTTAAATTAAATTCTACTAATAATGTTTTATTAATAATGAAAAGTGCTCGAGTGGAGACCTCGGACCAGCAAGCGCAGCGTAGGCCGTCCACCTACAAGATGTACAGATGACCTTATAAAGGTCGCCGGAAGGCGCTGGATGCAGGTCACTTCCAACCGGTATATATGGAATTCCAAAGGGGAGGCCTATGTTCAGCAGTGGACGTCCTATGGCTGAGATGATGATGATGATGAATAATGTTTTAGTCTGTAAGAAATTGCAAAGCCCTAAGAGGGTTTCATGTACCTACATTATAATTACCATACCAGCCATTGTAAAATGAACATGATTCGCAATAAACGATATGATATGAATTTAATACTAGCTACGCCACGCGGTGTTACCCGCTCTTCCCACGGGATCATGAATTTTTATTTTTATTTTAGCCTATGTGTTAATCCAGGTTGTCAGCTACCTTCATACCAAAATTTGTCAAAATTGGTCCAGCCGATTGAGCGTGAAGAAGTAACAAACATACACATAAACACTCTCACAATCTTTCGCCTTTATAATATTAGTGTGATGTATACATACAAAATCGCTAACGTTAGCGTATTTCTAATCTAGGGTGAATAAAAACTATTCAGATTATTTTTAAATTTAAAGTCATTTTCATCCAACGATAGGATACTAATGCTAATCAACATCCTTAGCTACATCATATGTACTACCTTCAGGCTGTGTTTCCACCTGAGATGTGTAGCGAGGGATATGCTTTTGTTAACCTATAGAATCCGCTGCGCAGTGAGGATAAGTAAATGAAGTTATTCCATTGGTTAACAAAAACACATCCCTCACTACACACCTCTGGTGGAATCGCACCCTTATTAAAAAGCCTTGCGGTACGTACACGTACGGAGTTCACGCGCAAAAACAGCAACGATAAAATCTGAAACTGGATAATACGTTCTTGTAAATAAATGTACATTTTGATGTTTTTAGGGTTCCGTAGCCAAATGGCAAAAAACGGAACCCTTATAGATTCGTCATGTCTGTCTGTCCGTCTGTCCGTCTGTCCGTCTGTCCGTCTGTCCGTCTGTCCGTCTGTCTGTCCGTCCGTATGTCACAGCCATTTTTTTCCGAAACTATAAGAGCTATACTGTTGAAACTTGGTAGGTAGATGTATTCTGTGAACCGCATTAAGATTTTGATGCAAAAATAAAAAAATAATAATAAATATTGGGGGCTCCCCATACTTAGAACTGAAACTCAAAAATTTTTTTTTCATCAAACACATACGTGTGGGGTATCTATGGATAGGTCTTCAAAAATAATATCGAGGTTTCTAAAACATTTTTTTTCTAAACCGAATAGTTTGCGTGACAGACGCTTCCAAAGTGGAAAAAAGTTGGTCCCCCCCCCTCTAACTTCTAAAATAAGAAAATGAAAAATCTAAAAAAAACATATGATGTACATTACTATAAAAACTACCAACGAAAATTGTTTTGAACGAGATCTAGTAAGTATTTTTTTTAATACCTAACTTTGCACCTAATTTAGGTGCGAACTTAACTTAACCACTTAGGGATGGAAAGTGTTTGTACGGAACCCTCGGTGCGCGAGTCCGACTCGCACTTGGCCGGTTTTTTTTTAATGTTGTTCTGATCATCATGCTGATAACTAATCACAGTCATAATCCAAAACATAGGAACGATGATTGTTGCTGCCGTGTGGCAAGAAATTTAATTGCACTACCTGTTTCAAAAGATATCAAAATACAATTTTGTTATTTTGTGGGACAAAGTGTTTAGTGTTATCCCACAAATTTGTATCCATTCTAAACAATTAACGAAAATATTCACGATTGAATCCTGCTTTACTAAAGATTGTACGATATCCATAATTTTGCATTACCGATTGTCTCGACCGTGCTCTTCGGTAAGTGCCATCAATGAATGCAAGAGCGTCCACCGACAGAGCGGTTTCATCTTATCTCCATCTCGACCGCCCCAGAGACTCGCAACCGCATCAATTCACTTTGTGTCCATAAGACGAGCTAACAGACGATTTGCGTTGAGGCTTGTGCAAATATTAAACGGGAGGTTAAACTCACTATTCAATCCATTTCTTATATAAATAAGGTCTTGAGAATGAAAATTTCGAGTTCAACTAAAGTATAATTTCTATAAATTTATTTAAATGCAGTTTTACTGTTAGATTAGCTTGCAAGAAAATATATATTTTTTTCATGTTCATTTAATATGTGCGAGAATATTCATTCATAAATAACAATTGTCGTTAAGGTTACTACTCAAAATATAGTTATTCACTGCACTTATATGGCCTGTCTTATGCTACCCGTTTAATAATTCATAGAAACTATGGATCAGAATTGATTCATGCATAATACATCCACTATTGTAATTTTAATGCACGGTCAACAAACGTAAACTACAGTATAAAAATTGCAAGTCAAACTACACTATAAAAACATTCCTCAAACAGAGGAAATTCATGCCAAACTTGCAAGACTTCAATTGAAAATCGATAGATTTTCATATCCCTAAGATTGCAGGAAAACTAGCAAGTCAGGAAGCAAATTGATCCGTTTCCCTTGTTCTCGTTGTTTTTATTGTTTTCACGTGGCGGTGGGGGAGGGGGAAGTAATAGTGCATAAATAGGGGCCGTGTCCGTGGAAATTCATCCCAAACTTGCAAGACTTCAATTGAAAATCGATAGATTTTCATATCCCTAAGATTGCAGGAAAACTAGCAAGTCAGGAAGCAAATTGATCCGTTTCCCTTGTTCTCGTTGTTTTTATTGTTTTCACGTGGCGGTGGGGGAGGGGGAAGTAATAGTGCATAAATAGGGGCCGTGTCCATTAGCGGGTACCAGGGAATCATTAGCCGTAAAGATACGGTTTCGTCATAAAATTCCTTGCTTTAGCAGTATCGATTTGATTTTACCTAGGTATTGAATAACATTATCCATGTACGTGATGACTGTTGCGTAATCTTTGCAGTTTTTTGGCAGAATTTACTAGAGTTCATTTACTTCGAAACAAAATCCTGCCTATTACGATATAGGAACCTAAATCGATTTAGGTTCCTTTGGGATTATAATCATTGTCAAAGTGAGTGAAGTACAAACTGCTGTGGCTTTAATTGACACTACTTAAGACACGATATCCGCGGAATCCTCCAGAAAACATCGCGGTAAAAAAATCTTCGTGTTCCACCGTCGTCAAGCAATACAAAACTAAGTTGTAGGCTGTCCGCGCTCCGGCGCGGGCCCGGGGGAGCGATAAGCCGACGCTACCGCTGTCCGACGGATAGAGGAATGCTAATGACGCCTGTCGACCTGTCCGACTCGATATACGCCGCGGCCGGAGACAACTCCGAGAAAATGGGCTGCGAGGGACCAAGGCAACAGTTTCCCAAGGCAGAACGATCTTTGTTAGTTAGTTAGACAGAAGAATGAGAAACATTTATTCGGGTACTAAAACATGATTACATAAATAGTGACCAACAGTAATATAAAGTTTTCATGCTACTTAAAGTAGTTAATATAATTGTTACGAACGTCGCTAAACTGACTAATATTATCCTAGTTGTGATCACATATCTCAAATAAATCATCTCATATCTCAAAAAGTAAATTATTTTATTTTATATAAGTAGTTTTAACTGATCCTATCCTACCGACTTCGCCAGTGTCAATGCAAAGCAGATATATATCAAGCATTAGCTCTCTCTTTTGATAAATTCTCGAATTACCAACGTACCTAGTTGGGCATTACCCCACCGAACATAGTAGCTCCTCTATAATGTTCGTGTTGGAACCACGTTAAGTAAATCCTTGTGCGCTGAATCCACACCGAGTTGGCTAAACCCGCATCGTGTTCATTCGATTTGCACGTTTAGAACATTAGATCACCACTGCGGCTACGGCTCCCGAGTATCAGCACCTAGTAAATGATACCGAACAATTTCAAACATTCCATTATTTTGGTTATTGTAATTATTTTACTTTTTTAATTAATCGCTAGGTGTCACTGGTAACTCCGCGGCAAAGTTTGATTATATTGTCTTATATAGAAAGTGTACTTAATGAGTTTTTAAACTTGTGAAGCAAGTGGACTGGTGAAATATGTTTGAAAAATTCGCCGAACGACAAGGAATCCTGGTTCTTAATAAATATAAATAAATTATGAAAATAATGTTGCCTTAAAACCTGTACCTATGTTTAACAAATAAATTATTTCAGATTCCTGATTTCTGATAATTACTAGCGAACACATTGTGTGAACTGTACTCTATGCTTAGATATTAGGTTATACTAGCATTTCTAAGCATATATTTCCAAATCAGAAAATTCTGTCTATACAGTATCCACGGCATGTATAATGTTAAATACCTGGTGTTGGCCACTGCTAGCGTCCGCGCCACTCCGTTAGTCACGTGTGGCGTGTCCGCCGCTGACAAATGCTGCGACAGTGACGTCGTGTGCCGTGCACACACAGACGCGAACTTAACTCGGATTTAGTTTGATATCCAAACGCTGCTTTTCAACTAGACATGTGCTAACTTGCGTAGCTAAAGTGTATGATATCCACCAATAATCATCATCATCAGCCCTTACCAGTCCACTGCTAGACTTAGGCGTCACCCATGGCACGCCACTGAGCTCGATTATCTTGTCTCCTCCTCCAGTCGAATGTCGTCACTCCACCTTGTTACAGGGCTTCCTACACTACGTTTACCGGTTCGTGATTTCCACGCTTGAACTCGTTTGCAACGGGGGTCTTCGGTTCTACGAGTATGACATTGTCAGCCCACTGCCAGGATGCTAATTTGCTGAACTATGTCCCCACACCGAACATCTTCCAATAAGGACCGTTTATCTCCAAATCCCAGCTCAACTTTGCAATGGTGGAAATGGGTACAACAAAGCTATGTTTTTACAGGGTGTGATGCAAGCTAAGTTTAAGCTATGTATGAGTTTTTACAACACACGTGCCGTAATTTAGGACCCTGCATCCCTGGAGAGATTGCAGTGTCGATTGTATTACCAATCGGGATTTAGAAATCCACAGTAACAGTTTATATTTTATTTTGTGTGACGTGGTGGACACTCATCTGAAACACTGGAATGCAATTTTAATGTAATATTAAAAAAAAAAAATGACAAATTAACTTCCTAGTCCAATCCTCAGCTGCAGTGACGTCAACGTGTGACAGTACAAGCAAGTTCAGACGGGCTTAGGCTATGTAAATGGTTGTTAGTTAATGCGATTGGGTATGTGAGGTTTGGATTGCAATGTAGGTCAGGAGAGGTGACTGGCAAGGTAACGCAAAGTTGGACTGTTGGTCACTGCAAAATTGATCATAATTCATTGAAACATCATTACAAAGTAACAGTACAAAGCTGTACATGAAAAATAATGATATGCCGAGGTTCCGTTACTTCCGTTCTTGCCCAGATTCCACAGATGACCGTAATAACATTTTTGTTAACTGATATTAGATTCCGAATCAAATTTAGACAGCAATTTATTGATAGAAATAAAAGTACAGTCAGAAGCAAAAGTAGCAAAGCATTATAACACGCTCACAATGATCTGTACAACCCTTATTCTTTAGATAATAGAGTCCGAGAGCATATCATTTTGAGCCAAGCACGCATAGCAATTTCTGTGGCTGTATAATTTTATTCCCGTGCTCTCTTTATCCCACAAATATAACTACGATCCAATAATTAAAACCTCAGCCAATAAAAACTCTGAACATTCCCGATCCTTTCCGATTTGTATTTTTAACAATACGAATCTTTGCCTCGAGTCCGTACTTCGGGGAGTTTTTTGTTTCCCTGTTTCATACTCCGCTTTATCTGAATAAATCAGCTATCAATGCTATTCAAAGTTGCTTACGTTTGGTTATTTGATCCATTGTTTAATTAAGGTCAATTTACAATCGATAATTTTAACGACTTACCACGAGCAACATCGTGCTCGATTGAACTATCCATCACTTACTAACTATTTGGATAGGAAAATAGTCATTTTATGTGTACAAAGATATGATCAATTTTATGCCGCTATTGTAAGTTGGTTTTTATATCAAGTTTTATTGCTGACTATATTACAATGATTATACTTCACGCCTTGTACTCGAGATTATTAAATATATTTTACACATGTAGTAATCACAGGTACTACCACTCTAACACTTATTTGAGAGAAACTCTGTTTTTTTTTTTTTTTTTAATACTCTGCACTCCCGCGCCATTTTACCTGTCAATGTCATTCACGTTTTAAGTGCTTAACCGCTCAACACGATCTTAATCTTAAAACGAATAATTAGCTAAAACCACGTTAAAGAACAATGCCAAAAAGGAAAACGAAGGATTACGAGGAAGAACTTGCTTATTTAAAGCACAAAATGAAAAAGCTAAAGCGAAAGATGGATAAAAGTACGTCGCCGTCATCTCCCGAAAATATCCAAGAATCGGATGAAGCAGGTATTTACCTATAATATTTTATAAGTTATAACTTATAATAATGCAATCAGATTAGCCACTGGGGCTATTTCGCCGCATTACAACTTTGTCCTTGACGTACAAATCGTTGGGAGTTGTACTATAACAAGGGAACAAATAACTAGCGCTAGCCAGTTATTATTGCTATTTATTGAAGCATAAGCTGTAGTATATACCCGGAGTAGTCACTGGGACTATCTCGACACATACTCAATAGATTATGCATTCATGTATACCTGGAGTTTTATACCTGATTGGTATATTAGGCTGGTGTCTCAATAAGTATGTAACCTGAATAGTCATTGGGGCTATTTCTACACATGCTTGGCATACTCCATAAATAAAAAATTTTCCTCCACAGCGAGTCCAGTCAAAGAGGTTGATTTCACTGACCTGGTTGAAGAGCCACAAAATTTGCAAGAAGAGACACCGGAGGACACGCAGACAGAGGAATCAAATATTCCACTTCCTATAGTTGAGGAGGAAAACAAGATAAGCACGACACCTAAACCACAGGAAGAGGAAGATCCACTTGATGAAGAAACATTGAAGATCTTAGGTGAAGACCCTTCATCCTCTGAAAAGCACGGTGCACCTCTAAGGGCAGAGCTAGCGAGTCGCCTGCAACATATTGCAACTCAGGGCTTGAGCAAGGAAGCACGTAAGGCCTTGACAGACCAATATTTAACCCCGGAAAACTGCCTGCTCATCGATGCCCCCAAAATGAATGCAGAAATAAAAGCTGCAATACCCGAGCAAGTAGCTAAAAGAGACAAAGGTATCGAGGCCAAACAAAAACAACTGGCCAGTGCCATCGCCTGCTTGGGTCAAGCATTAAATACCCTGCTTACCACCCAGAATAAAAATAATAACATAATACAAAGAATTATGGATGCGCAAAGGATTCTATGCGATATTCAACACGGGGACTCAGTGACAAGAAGGAACTTTGTTTTATTTTCTGTCAAGAAAGAAATGAAAGAACACCTGAACCTTACTAAAATAGACACTATGTTGTTCAGTACAAATCTGGCTGAAACCCTAAAGTCAGCAAAGGCAGTTAATAAATCTGGAACCGAGTTAAAAGCAAACAATACCTTCAAGCCAGTCTCAAACAACCTGAAGACAGATAAACCTGCTCCACCAAAACCTTTAAACCGGAGAGTGGCCCCGGCGGCAGCACGCCGGCCGACGGGGCCGACTCACCGCGAGTATGCAGCCCCACGCGCGCCGCCTCCCCAGGCGCAGCCAGGGCGCTCATCGAGGCCGTCGTCGCATCGTGCTCCGACAGCGCCACCATATCGCCGGACGCACTAAATACAGTTGAGTATATTGGTCGTCTCTCCAATTATTTGTATCAGTGGTCGATGATTACTTATGACCACACTATACTATCATGGATAAGCGGTTATAAAATTATGTTTACAAACCCTGTAGTCCAAAGTGCTATTCCTGTCTGGTCTGATTATAGCACACAGGATAGTATACGTATTCATGAGGCCATTACTAATTTAATACAGATAGGAGCTATTTCTGAGTGCGAACCATCTGAGGACCAATTCCTCTCAAGTATCTTCCTTACCCCAAAACCAAATGGAAAAATGAGGCTCATTTTAAATCTTAAGAATCTTAATAAATTTATCAAAACTGACCATTTTAAGTTAGAAGATTTAAGAACTGCCATAAAATTAGTTACTCCAGACTGTTACATGGCAACAGTTGACTTAAAAGATGCCTATTTTTCCATAAAAATCCATGAAGAGTCCAGGAAATTTTTACGTTTTTCATATCAGGGGAAAACTTATCAATATAATGTTTTACCCTTTGGCCTCAATATAGCACCATATATATTTACTAAAATGACTAAACCTGTTGTAAAACTGTTACGTTCAGCTGGCTTTATATCAACTGTTTATCTAGATGACTGGTTATTGTTAGGTAGGTCGAAACATGAATGTCTTGAAAATCTAGACATAACTAAAAGGTTTTTGACTGCCCTTGGATTCATAATAAACCAAGAAAAAAGTGTTCTAACACCATCAATATCATGTAAATTCTTAGGTTTGATAATTGATTCTCATAAGTTTAATCTAAGCTTACCAATAGAGAAACGTGCACACATAAAATCTGAATTAAGTCAGTTTTTAACGCTTAAAAGATGTAAAGTTAGAAAATTGGCACAAATAACTGGCCTTTTGGTATCAGCCTGTCCAGCAGTAGAGTATGGCTGGCTGTATACTAAAGAATTAGAACGTTGTAAATTCCTTGCTTTAAAAGAAAATTCCAGTTATGATAGACTCATTACAATACCTGACATTTTAAAACCGGATCTAAATTGGTGGATGCATGCCGTAAATAATTCGGTGCATCCGATACGAGATGATGTATATTGTACCGAAATATTCAGTGACTCTTCGACTACGGGGTGGGGAGCAGCCTGTGGCAGCGACACTGCCAGCGGACAGTGGTCGGTTTCAGAACGTGATAGGCACATAAATTATCTAGAGCTATTAGCTGCTTTTATTGGCCTTAAAATATTTGCAAAGGATCTTAATTGCTGCCAAATACTATTACGAATAGATAACACTACCGCGATATCATACATAAACCGTATGGGCGGGGTACAATACTCTCACCTCACTAAAATTACAAAAGAAATCTGGCAGTGGTGTGAAGACAGGCGAATTTTCATATATGCATCATACATAAGATCAGCAGACAATGTTATTGCAGATGCAGAATCGCGTAAAAATCACCCAGATATAGAATGGGAATTATCTGATACCTGCTTCGCTAGTCTAGTAAAAATGTTCGAACAACCTGAAATTGATTTTTTCGCTAGTCGAATAAATCACAAGTGTGCGAAATATGTTTCATGGCACAGAGATCCTGATGCCTTCGCCATAAATTCTTTTACCATTACATGGACAGGGACATATTTTTATGCTTTTCCTCCAGTATCAATGATATTGAAGACACTTAGAAAAATCATAACCGATAAAGCTCGAGGAATAATGGTTGTGCCACACTGGCCAGCTCAACCCTGGTATCCTCTTTTTAAAGCATTGCTTATTACAGACACTGTAGTATTTCCCCCAAGCAAACAATCCTTAATTTCTCATTCCAGCACCCAGATTCACAAGAAAATTACCCTGGTTGCCGGAGTATTGTGCGGCAGGCGTTTTCGAGAAGAGGATTACCACCACCATCGCTAGATATTATGATGGCATCATTATCGCAAAGTTCGGTCAAACAATATGGTGTCGGACTCAGGAAATGGTGGGACTATTGTTCTAAAAACAAAATTAATGTTTATCAGCCTACCATCCCAAACGTTATTGACTTTCTTACTGAGATGTTTAATGGAGGTTGCCAATATGGTACTCTAAATACATACAGGTCTGCATTAGCATTAGTACTTGGCTCAGTCATTTCCAAAGATGAAAACATACACCGTTTCCTTAAAGGAGTTTTTCGTCTTCGACCTTTATTACCTAAATATACTGTTACATGGGACACAAATATTGTCTTAAACTACCTAAATAATTTGTTTCCAAATGAAGAATTAGCATTAGATACATTATCTAGGAAAACTATAACGTTATTAGCTTTAGCTACAGCTCAAAGAGTACAAACTTTATCTAAAATTAATATCAAGAATATCCAAAACATTACTGATAGATTAATGATAAAAATCCCTGCAGTTATAAAAACTACTAGACCAGGTTGTAAACAACCAATACTTTGTATCCCTTTTTTCTCAGAAAAGCCAAACATATGTCCAGCAAGGACCCTACTGTCTTATATTGACCGCACTAAATCAATTAGGATTAACGATAATTTGTTTATTGCTATAAAAAGACCACATAAAGAAGTAGGTACCCAGACGCTGAGTCGCTGGATCAAGCACACGTTGGCTGATAGTGGAATTGACACAGACATCTTCACAGCACATTCAACGCGACATGCTGCGACCTCTCACGCGGCCGCACGAGGCGTCCACATTGACGCCATACGTTCCACCGCTGGGTGGAGTGGTGAATCGAAGGTGTTCGCCAAATTTTATAATAGGATTATAATTAATCGCAATGACATGTCGGTAGCAGAGTCGATATTTGATCTCTCTGGTACTTAAGTAGTAACTCTACTGTGATGATTGTTAATCTCTAACTAATTTTTAATAATCTTATGATTGATGGTGCCAAAACTCTATAATAGGATTATAATTAATAGTAGCAGAGTCGATATTTGATCTCTCTTGTGCTTAAGTAGTATAAAACTATACTGTGATGATTGTTAATCTCTAAGATTTAATAATTTTAAGACTAATGGTGTGTTTCCAAAGTGTTTAGAATACAGATTGATTCGTACCTAATAGCTTTTTACTGGTACATGCTGGTCACCTTTGTACCTTTTGTAGTTTCCCTACAACTTTACCTCCTTACTCTCAAAGTCTACATGTGTAAAATATATTTAATAATCTCGAGTACGAGGCGTGAAGTATAATTGATGATTAAACGAACTTACCTGAAGTGAAGTTCTATCACAATTACACGAACGCCTCGTACGAAGAGATTATTAGGACCCACCCTCCCAATATGACCCAGGAGCAGCACTTAAGTGCTGCTGCAGTGCGAAAAATCAGGATTTAGGGAAACTACCCATATATTATTAATAAGAACTTTGAACTATATGACATTGACAGGTAAAATGGCGCGGGAGTGCAGAGTATAAAAAAAAAAAAAAACAGAGTTTCTCTCAAATAAGTGTTAGAGTGGTAGTACCTGTGATTACTACATGTGTAAAATATATTTAATAATCTCTTCGTACGAGGCGTTCGTGTAATTGTGATAGAACTTCACTTCAGGTAAGTTCGTTTAATCATCAAATATGCCTCGATCTATGTTTGTATCTATATCTGACGATCTGTGTTAGTCAAGAGGTGTTCGGAAAACTGGAAAAAAGATGTATGGCTATTTTGTGGTTCGTTACTAGCATCTCCAACATCGACAAATACAGTGTTTTACTTCGATTCCATGCTCAGTTCATTAATTTAGTTTCGCTTTTGAATATTTCTATAAAGTTTCTAAACGACATATGACTTTAGGGAATTCTGACCAATTCCGCTTTTGTATTTTGAGGATATTACAAGTCCCAGGTTACTTAGTCGGAGCTAGCCACGTACGAGTATTAGCGTCCTGAGCTGGCCAAGGGATTTACCAGCCAATAGGTGGATGGGAAGTATGGAAAATTAATACATACCTTAGGTTCCATTCACAGCAGCTGAAAGGTTATTAAACTCTAGATTATTAATAAACTTTTGTAATAACTTTAAGGTCGCGCTTGAATAATTGATTATGCCTTCGGGTGAATTGAACTGATAGGATGGAATTAAATATAGAAGAACCAAAAAAATGTTCCCACATTATTTCAAGCTGAACCTATTTATATTTAAGCACACTAATCGTTATAACTTCCCATTATCTCACAAACATGAGTTTGACGAGCTCATTGGCGATTAACTGTTAATTGTGACAGTGAATGGGCGACCACATTTCAGCAGTGAAGTTATCCTGATTACCTGTAAATCTAACATTGCGAATAATTAATTTACTTTACGGTCATTGTTTAAGTTAATGTTTTTATTTTATCTTGAAAGATGTGTCTCCAAAGCGGGGTCGTTGGAATAGAGAGTGAGAAACATTTGCCCAAAAGGGGGTTCCTACACCGAATTAAATTATTTTTGCAGACTTAGCAACTTATGGCATCAAACTTTGTCTTCCCATTACTTCTGTGCGCAAACTATGCACCTCAAAATAAGACACTGCTACAGTAATCTTACCACTAATTTCAAAAGTATTTATTATGATTCCACGAAACTTCAGCAAATGCTGTAAATAATGTAATCCTATTAAGAACTGACCGGTCAACTATGTAGCTTATAAGTCTGGAGTAAAGCTGATAACGAACCGAACTTAGTTTGTTTTATTATTAAAATTATCAAGCAAAATGAAGAGGATTAGATACGAGTATAACATCTTGAAAATGTATGCAAAAAATAATACACTGGAACTAATTCCTGAAATCCAGTTACTTCATAGTGGGCATTCCATCAAAATCAATGTAATATTTTCAGCGTTTATAGCAAATATGCAATGAATCTATTGATAAATACACAAATATGCAGAGGAGTTTATTGCAAGTGTGTTTCTTATTATTTTAATAATGAAGCACAAATGTATGTCATGCAACGAAACCTTGATTGTTTGTGCAGATACCTTTCTATCTTCTTATATTTTCGTCTAACATGATTTTATCATGCATTTATCAAAACATATCGGATTAACTTCTACAGGTTAGTGAAATTCTTTTGCAAGACTCCTATTTAGTTGAATGTATTTATATACATAAAGCTGTCCTGATGTTTGTTTATTAAATATTAATAACTCAAAATTCATAATTAATCCGCGTTTATATTTTCAGTTGTATCAGCAAATGGATCTCAGGGATTCCTCGTGCAGATTAACAAGCGAGGAATCAATAAGATTAATTAGTGTAATTAGCGTTAACACCAATCTCCTTTGTTCCCTATCAGATCATTAATGTGCGCGGAACCCATCTAGATCCCGGTGATATCGGTGCGGGCACAAAGCGAGCGAGATGTCGGTGTTTTGGTACCGCCATATACCATATCTTCCAGTCGGTTTTGGATACTACTTCGGTGGTTAGTGTGGACGAGACCTTATCAAATGACGTAGTGAGTGTTGTGTGCAACCCGACAATTGGCATTGTGCTGTGCGTGATGATGAGGGTAGTTTGGCGCCTCCGCCGGTGACACCCGCGTCGAGCAGCCGCGCGGACAGGGCGCATGCCCGCAGTGTTCTGTTGGCCGCCGCCGCGACTGATTGTCTCTCCTGATGATGAATCGCGTACCGATTTGAAACATGTCGAACGTTATTCGACTTCTACGACGTGAGTAAACCCGTTTAAGTATTTTAATATGTCTGACACTCACGATAGTTTTCTATGTAACATATCTTCCAGTGTTTGGTGATGGATACTGATTATTTTCTTCAGAGATAAACCCATTAATATAAGACAATGGCCTTTAGCAATTGTTGCAATTTTGTGCCCTAACTAAAAGACTGGAACGAAACTAGCTTCCAAAAATATTGATCGATTATTGAATAATTAACCCTCACCTTAGACAGAAAATACAAAATAAATGAAAATCAAATGTAACGCCAACAGCCTACTAATAATGAATGCTACTAATAACGAAATAGCTGCTCCTTATGAGACGCTTATTTAACAAGTTGGTCAAAAATCCTACTAATTAAATTATGATCAGGAACACAAAGTTAGGCATTCGATATTGAGACCCAATCATTTGTTTGAATTGAAGCTCAAATCAAAGTTTTCACTAAACATAACTGAGAATCTCAACAGACAAGCCTTTCGGTAAAAAACCGCATTTACATCGCACAATCTGTTTGGGAGCTAGGACACCACAGTCAGACATATAGATAACATGTTAAACTTCTAACACCTTTATTTTTTGTCGAGGGTTAAATACAGCACATCACCATCTTATCACATCCATAAGCTAATAGTGTAACGATATATGTGGGGTTGTATGGCACTTGTATATTACGGGACGGTGTTACGTAGAGGTAGGAGCATGCTTTGGAAATCGTCTGAGATGGTTACTTGACACACAAGACTAGATGCGATCTCATGTGTACGTCTCTAGCTATAACTTTCCGTATTCGAGATTTAATGCTGTTTGTATTCCAAAGTAATAACATATTGTGGGAGAACATTTTATTGATGACAATGTTAATAAACAATCCAAAGACAGTGTCCCATTTTCTTTACTCTCAAGTGTAGTTAGGTTTTAAGACATGATCGATATCAATTAATTTGTTTTGTTTCCTTTTGTAAACTTTTATTGGTGTGCAATAAAGTACAGTTGTAATTGTTGTTGTAATAAAGTGTATTGTTGTATTGTATCAAGGGGTTAGACCTACGTGAATAACTAAAACTGTTAAATTAACAAAAATCTCAAAAGGAAAATAAAGTAGGTAAGCGCTAACTCAGCAAAGAGTCCTCTAACGCACCTCACTCCTCCGCCAACCGGAGACCGGCAAAAGACAACTCCCCAGCTCAAGTTGAATAAAAACTGGAAACTTAAATGAAGTTTCTAGCGAGTTCCGTTGAACCCCGGTTATTTCAGTTACTTTAATTATTGTCGCAGTCCGTTAATACAAGAACAGTCGTTTAGCTCACTACGAGCTGTTAGCTTTAACTTCGACGTGCATTTAAATAACTTTCTACTAGGATTAACGTCTTTCGCTATGGATTCTTCAAAGGATGAGGTGATTTTGTTTGAATACTGTTTGGTTTTCAGTCGTTATTATTTGCAATGGTAGGTCGGTAAATATAATGAACTGCCTTGTCTTAATATAAATACGTTTTATAAATTAATTGTTATGAAAGTAAACCTAAGAAGTTATAATGTATGGTAAACGATAAGTTGTTAATTTCATTAAGACTAGTTGTAATATAATATAATGTAATATGTAGATAGATTGTTTATAACTCGGCAATGTAACACCTTCGCTCCGGCAATTAAGTTAACTTGTAATTAACCATAGTGGTATGGGGTCGAAAAGGCCTCAAACGCACTGACTAATCTTAAATAATAATACTGTATTTCCTCTGTTTACATCATACACGTTTCGAATAGAAATCTATCAGCTCTGTCACCCGGAGCGTCCTGGTCACGATTTCATGTTTTTTTCCTTCGTCTGTACCTACGTGAAAAGCGAGTAGTGTTCTGTGCCGTAATTTAAGTTAATCTTTATCGGTATTTATATTCATGTTGATAGTTATGCAGAACATAATAAGAATTTGGCAGTCCAAAAAATAAACTAAGACTAAGTTTTCCAAGGTTTGGAACATAGATGACTACACTTTTTCAAAAAATCACTCGGAGTTCTCGGTCGAACACATAATGCGTTCTGAATTTCAGTACAGTATAATGTTCAGGTTTCCAAATGGTGCATTAAATTATTGCCAAAGGTAGGAAGATTTACAACAAATAAACCTCTCATTTGTTTTGTTTATTTGTTTATTTATAATACAGTACATTGTGGGTTTACAGTATATATCCAAAGCACCCACTCTCATAGATGTTGCATGACGATGCTGGGGCATGGACGAATACAGAATAATGCAATCCATCGAATAACTGAGGTGTACTTATTGTGTAAATAGAGTACATCGCCGAAGAAGCTAGATCTCTGAAGTATGCCTTTAGAAACGTAAAATTTAGCCGCTGACTCGTTCCGGGCCAGATTTTTTATGTTTTATTTATATCCGAGAAGAGATATCATCGATTAGACGCCCCAGAGGCCCCGCGCGGGCGTGGGAACGACATAAAGTTTGGGTGTGATTTTTACGTGACTCGAACAGTAATAAAACGTAGGGTGCACATAAAATATTGTGTTAGGACAGGATAACTTTATTACCGGAGGCATTCGGCCGGGCGGGTGCAACTATCCGAGAGTAACAGGACAGTATGGTTACAGTTGTGTTTTCTGAAGGACTTTCTGTTTGGATTGTGTTAGGAAGAGTTCCTTTATGATGGAAAGCACTTAAACATTGCAAAAAAATAGTATTAAACAAACTTCAACGTACCCATAATTTTTCATTGAGTTTTCTCTAACATAAGTTATGAAACACGCTTTCTTCGAGAGATACACTTTCTTTAGAACCTGGTTTTGGCTTGATGTCTAATCTGACACACTGGAAAAATCACTCAAAGGTGAGTTATTTATTTAAAATTTATTGCACTTAGCCCGCCGCGAGCGATGCGGTGCGAGTTCAGTGAAGCGCCATAAAAGAGATCAGTATTTTTGTAATAATAAATGAAACCTATTTAAAATTAATTAATGACTGCCAGATATGCACGTTTCGCTAAAATCCTTTCGTCCTCATCACAGGCCGTACCCTCTGTACAATCAGTGTAATAGTAACACATATTCTGCGAGAAGCGACATATAATTTCCCAAATCGAATTAACTAAATTGCTAGTAAAGGTTGGGGCGATATTATATGTCTGGAGTAGCATATTCTAGATTGTCAGATGGTATTATAGACATTATAGTCTAGGCCCTAGGGCGAGAGTATCGCGGGCAGAAACAACGCATTATTGAATCACGCAAATTAAACCGCCTTGTTGTTGAAGGCTGTTATTGAGTTTGTAACTATTAAATTTGAAGTAATTGTATTATGAACAATCTGAGATAAAAATATTCACGCGAAAACAAAAATATGAAAAAATTATTGCTTTCTAGCACGTAGGTTCGTAGAGTCGCAGATATACCTGTGTGGGTCAACAGGGTATTTGTTTTTTTCTTATCCTCTCTAAAGCGAGGTACAAACATCCTACGTGCGTCTACTAAAACTACGAGACCTGAATAAAAAAATTTAGTGTTTAACTAAGAAAACTTATTTCCCAAATTAAGTAAGCAAATTACGCTGCAAGTGCCGTACGACTGAGCTCGGGTCCCGCATAGCTCGAGAGACAGACGTCGGTAACGTTACCTTGTGACATGAAGTACACACTATAAGGCCTACACCATATTAAACGCGCACAAAATAAGTATGTTAAAAATCAAATGGGCAGTCCGGGCCTAATGTGTCGTTTATATAATAATGTAGGTACTTTCTTGTACTGTCTTGAAATATTCAGAAAAAAAACTTTAATCATTCAAAAAAAATCAGTCACGTTATTTATATCTTTAAAAGATACGGAGAAATACTTTATATATATCTTTTAAAGATGCCGACAAATATCTTATCATCAAAAAATATAAATAAAGTATTAGACGGCCTAAACAAAAATATTTTTTTCTTTTTGCTGCGAAAAATAAACATTTTTTTTAATCAAAATATTTCAAGATTATTTTGTCCTTATTTATATGGCTTGTCATGATTTATTTAATCGTGTCATGACAGTACTCGATAAGGTAGGTTTCCCGACGACCACCCTCGGTCTACCAATGAGTCGACCGCAGTAATCAGCCAGAAGTTGTCTTGCTGCAAGTTTCCCAGCGCGGCCCCGTAAGTTCCCCCCCCCCCGCGCCGTAAGTGCCTCAACTTAACCTTCTGCACGTCGAGTTTGTCGCTCAATCGAGCGCAGCGACTTTATAACTTCATTTATACTTTCATTTCATCTTTATGTCTCAATTTCTCACTGGGATTTTAATTTATGTGCTTCGTCTACATCGTCTTAATTATACGTTTCTAGTGCTCTTTAAAAAATTATTCATTTCTACAAGCTTTCATTTAACTTGCAATGTATGTCAACTACTTATGTTTGTTCGGGTGGAATCTTGCGACTCAATTTTGGAGCACATGTCTTCATTTGATTAAGCCAAAATTTTGCATACATTTGATGACAATACAATAATATGGTACCACGGGGCTGGTCTGATGATAGAGCTGGAAGGTGGCCCTAAGAACTCTGTAATAGATTAAAGTACTGAGTTTGGTTTCTTTAGAATCGTATTAATGAGCAATTGAGGGCTGTTCAAAGAAAAGTACAGTCAGCTACAAAAACTTGTTACTAAAATGAATTTTTTGACAGTAACTTAGTATCGTAATGAAATAAAATGAAATGAAATGAAATGAAATGAAATGAAATGAAATGAAATGAAATGAAATGAAATGAAATGAAATGAAATGAAATGAAATGAAATGAAATGAAATGAAATGAAATGAAATGAAATGAAATGAAATGAAATGAAATGAAATATTTATTTGCTGAATATGTAGAAGTTGTACAGGCGTAAATCATACATTTCGAATACATATTCAGCCGTAAATCCGGCATGCAAATTTTATAGTGTAAGTTACAGAATTGAAACTATTATTAAGTACTTAATTACGAACGCGTGCATGTCACATTTTGACTTAATGTCTTAGTAAACTTTAGTATGTTAACATCAATAAAATGCCAGAATTCATTAAATAAATAATATGTCAACAATGAAATAATAATAGTAATCTAAATGTTCAATTAATTAGTACCTATTCAATCTACAAGGACTTTTTTTAAGGAAGTCATGAGGCGGGTAAAAGCACCTTCGGTTAGTATTATTTTGTTTCCCGAGATTTAAGCTGGTTTTCAGGCGACAAGCATAAAACATGTTCATGCTTCAAATATGTGTTTCATACCAATAAAAAATATTGTGCAATTCATGGTTTCAAAATAAAGGATACAAACGAAACCAAATTCGTATAGTATAGATTTGTAGACCAATAGTTTGTTTGTATGCGGATATTGTTTGATAAAAACATTAAATTGAAATCTCCCCGTATCGGTGTGGTTTCATATTTGAAAAGTTGCTCCACTGATGACAGCTGGGTCGGTGTGTCGTAAACGCCGCCTCTCGCAGCGACGCGCCGAACGCTCATCGCGGGTGATCGAAGCATTAATAAAATTGTGGGGCGTATGTTACGATTAGTTATGTTACGATTAGTTATGTTACGACTAGTTGTGTTATGATTAGTTATGCTACGATTAGTGATGTTACGACTAGTTATGTTACGATTATTTATGTTACGAGTAGTTATGTTACGATTTTAGTTATGTTGAAAGCCATTTGTGACTCACTGACCGTTCTATTTGTGAGAATCATGTAATAATTTTGTACTCATACAAAAGAGAGGTGGTGTTAAGAGTCAAAGTATAATATGACATTTACTTTCATTCTCCTTTTATTTTTATTTTAGTTTTCAAAGAGCAAAACGACTGAGAATTTTGATAATTACTGGAGCAATTTGTATAATTAATATAAAATCTTCATCAAATTGAATTTTTCACATGGATGTGATAACGTGTTATTTTAATGTGTATTTTGTTTGTTGTACCTTCTTTTGTTGTATGAAAAAACTTACGCTAATAAAATATCTCTTCAGTGTGATGAAGTCATGTCACTGATGTCGTTACACTTACCTGAAAACAAATTAAAATTTATTAAAAAAACTATTTCTGCTAATATTTTTTAGATGCATTGGGTCGAGTTCCACAAAATGGTATGACGGACACACAAATAATGAATGAGTACTTAGCATTGAAACCAGAAAAATATAGAGGGCACTTTAAAAACCGGAATATAAAAAGGCATTATTTCATGCTCGAATATTTGTGCTTGGGTCATGGCTGTTCTATGTATTTAAGTATATATTTATCTATATAAGTATGTATATCGTCGTCTGATACCCATAACACAAGCCTTCTTGAGCTTAATTTGGGACTAGATCGATTTGTGTGAGGTTGTCTGGATTTTATTATTATTATTTATTTATGCTACCTGCGCAGCGGTGAGAGCACTGCTCCGGTCAAGCAGACTGGAGGTTCTATTCTCACTTATACTTCAGTGGATTGTGTAAAATATTCGCTTCTTATTTATCCTTTGTATCTATATATAAATAAGACATGTGGTATCACCACAAAATTACGATCAACATTAATTTTGTGAAATACACCAAGAATAATAATAAAATATCATAGCTCGCTGAAATAACTAACTGTGCTGTTGAAATTTGCCTGTTAGATGCAAACCGAGCGAGCGAAACGAGCGAAGCCTGTCCGTTACAGCTTGGCTAAACATTATTTTATCTATGTCCGATGCCCAGCTGTTGTCGCCTAAAACGCATCTTTCAACCGATTCTCATGAATTTTTGTGAGAACGTTCGATAATTACAATACAATTTGTCAATACGTTGACAGGTTGGGTCACCACGGACTTTCCTGCCAGAGCAGTGCAGGCCGCTTCTCAAGCTGCTCTGAACGACATCATCCGCCGGTCTCTTGCATCAATCAATGTGCCGGCCCTTTTAGAACCGACCGGCATCTCAAGAGACGATGGCAAGAGACCGGACGGAATGTCTTTGATTCCGTGGAGTAAGGGACCCGTCCCTGACAAAATGACAAATTTCAGGTATTTTGAAACTAAATCGCGCGATCTTAAGCTCACGGAGCCACTACACTTAGTTGAACCCCGTACGAATTAGAGTCCTGGTTTCCTCCGTTTTGCTTCTGCCAGGGGGAAGGAATATTGGCAAAAACTTGGCAAAGCAAAGAAAAGGAAGCCAACAACACTTGAGTTCTTGCTTTTTTGCGACTTTCATGTCAAGGAGACGAGCAGATTGGAAACCAACTTTTCTAATTTGTGTTTGGGGCGTGTTAGCTAAGAATGTGATAAAACACACCACACAAATAAAAAACAGGAAAAAGCAACAAGACATTAAGTTGAACAAGCAGTACAGTAGGTACAGGCATCTGTTACGTACTCATACTCATAATTTGCGTTTATTTCTCCGCCAATGAGGGAATTGCTATTTTGAGTGATCCAGTCTCACGGAAACAGTCATTTAATTAAATTTCAGAGCTAATATTTTCTTTTTATGTAATGTAATCGCCTATTGTTTACCTCTGTTTATTATTTTACTGTATATCTCTCGCGTTTTGAGTCCCTGTGTATTTAAGATGTGCTATAAAGTGGATTTGTATTGTATAGTAATACCTATGTAATACTGTAATACCTATATTCACTATACTCTGTGGTAGGTGTAGGCGCTTCAAAGTAATCTAGACTCTAGGTTAAATTAACCACCTAACCTAGGCAGAAGTTACATCGACAATAATACGAGTATCTGTCAGTAGGCGGAGGTCAGGGCGCGTGCCACCCAGGTAAATTATTTAGCGAACCCTCCGAAATTCCCAGGAATGCGATTTGTTCTCGGTGAAAACCGGAAATAAGACCGATTAGTTTCTGAGATCCTCATAAATCTGTACAGTACACTGTGCGCCCACAGCGTATCAAACGCTTTTATTTGACTTACATGGTAGTTAGCAATTTAGGAACAATGTTTGTTTAGGTCTAACCTTGAAAAGCTATTTTGGTTGTCCTAGCAAACTAGTCGTCAAGAAGGCCTAGGCTAAGTCTAGAGGGTTTAATCATTAACAGAATACCTATATGCTTTTACATTCATCGAATAAAGCCAACATTAAATTAAGCCGTGTAGCGTTAAAAATCGCTACATGTTTATTCTAAACTGTTGTAGATATCCGCTATTGCTTATACCGCCATCTGGCCAATTTTGTCGGTATTGACTTGTGCAAGTGTTGACGTCTTTTGAGGTCTAGATAATGGTTTTGCTACGAGCTAATATCACGCTTGGCAGTTTCGGCTACGATGTGCAGGTGGTGTTGTTATTAACCCTCATGGCTTGCTGTTGCATGAGCTGATGATATGCAAGAAGTTTTTTATAACCTTTTTGTTCAGCGGTTTTCTTTTTATTATTTAAAATTCATATTGTGAGCGTGTTTTATTTTGGATCGATAATTTTGACGACGTCATTCTGTTTCTGGATTCATGGTGAAATGCATAGATTAGAGTGTATTACTGGTGAAATGGTGTGTTTACTCCTGAAGAGCTAAATATCAGTGTTTCTAGACTGTGTAGTGCTCTGTTTATTAATTCTGTGGTTGCGCTGATGAGCGCCTGTTGTTTGTGCGAGGAATATGAACTTGTAATTTGGGATATCCACCCGGAGATGCTATATCTTGTGATGGTGTGTTCAGGTGAGTTGTGCCGTCTACTGCGCTTCCAATTACTTCTTGCGTGATCCGTTTTCATAGGCCTATATTTTAAATTTTGTGATTTCTTTTTAGGTTCCAACTTTTCTCTAAAAAGAGGGTTTTCGGATTGTTAAAGCCAGTTCACTCTCCTGGACTGGGTAAGTTTCATATTATTCTATTTGGTTCTTTAGTGGTGTAACAGTTTGCTTGTAAGGACTAGTATTTACCTTCTTAAATATTCCATAGCTTCCGGTTACGGGCTGGTCATCTCAGGCTCTGCGCCCTATTTCGGCGAGCAACTCTGAATGCGGTGTTCGGCTGGCCTGAAGGCTGTTGCCAGCGGCTCTATTACCGCGCGCAACTCTCGGCTTGGTTGAAGACCGATACCAACGGCTGCGACCAACCATCGGGACATTCGTGGCTCTCAACCATGGATTATTTACGCGTGGAACGCCATACGTAACATTTATAGCATTTAAGGCTATGAGCATAGTAGTATATAGTTTACATTCTGTTGACTTAAGGTGCAGGTTTGACTTTTATTGTTGGAAATTTCCTCCAAATTCCAAAGCTACCTCTATGTCGGGTGAATTATCTTTTTAATCGTTAATTTTTTGGCTAAGCTCACCCATTTTCATCTCATTTCACCACGCCTCACCACCTTTTAGTGACCTATGCCGATCATATGAAGGTGTAGATACGTACGGAGTTTCCACGTGGATCTGGAACCACTTAAAATCTTTCTTTTCAACAATAATCACGTCTATGCAAACTGCGTCCTACAGATCTGACTATACCGGTTACATATATTTTAGCCTGTGCGAACAATTTTTTTTTTTTTTAATTTTGACCTGCCCTTAGCAGGCCCGTGCTTTGTCGTTGTGAACTTGTTATTATCGGTGTTAGTTATTTTTTGTCAACTAATTTAAACATATTCGGCTTATTATGAAAATAAAATTTTAACGTGAAAGCTACGCCTTATTTATTTTTAAGTGATATGTAGTAGCGTTTTGCAGCAGCCGTTGACATGGTAATACTACGTATCAATATTAAATAATGGTACATAAGTCACTGCGGATTCAAACATGTAGCTCATTGGTTCCGTCAATCTCATCAGCTATTCAATCATAATTGAAGATGTAGCATGCCTCTTAAAATTAAATAATAGAAATTAGAACACACATACGATTGATGCAATTTAGATCCTTACGATGAGTTGTGCCGACCACATTTGACAAAACGTGGTGACAGATAAAGGCGAAAAATGGTGGTGGCGGTGACAAAATTTTAACTCACGTAACTTACAAGTATTAATGGTTTGAAATAAACAAGCCTTAGACTGAATTCGACATTAAGAGTGGGAAATTTAATCGTTTCAGGTTTGTGCGTAATCAAGTAAACAGTATAAATATGAAGAACATGAATACTATAATATCGCACTTGATTTCCAGTGAAACATTGGCAGTAGAAGTTCATTAACAAAACAAAATACAAATATTTGACGAGTATCTGCCTCGAGGAGTATTCGAATCTTCACCCTCTGTCTGTGAAGTCACATATTATACGTTCAAACTAGTGGTCATTCATAACGTATTACAAACCCATTCTAATTCATACCTCTTAAAATAGCAGGCATTCATAAAAATAAATGTTTGGTCGAGTCTGATTTTTTTTTAATGCAAGTATACATATTTTTAAACTAGCGACAATAATAATAACCAAAAGCAATTTGAAATCAAATTGAATCTTCGAATCGTACTCCCTATATCGCAACCTTGTGAAGCGAGCGCAAAACAACTGATACCCTCGCTATTCATGCTCCGGGCCACTCAAATCGATGCCTCGGCCATGTTCCGAGCACAAAGTGCGACAGCCTCCAACATTAACAGCGCACAGACGAGTAAATTCATCAGCGATATAGGTTACAAGGCGGCTGCATGCATGCAGGACCGGGTCGGGAAGCCCTATCGATTCAGCGGCCGCGCAGCCGCCGTGCCAGGCGACAGCCTCCGTCCGCACACTTACCACTGCCTCTTCCCTATCGACGACAAATCTCGACTCCCGAATCAAAGCGGCGATGGCTATCGCGGACGAGATGTCTTCTGCGGGATTGCGACGTAAGTGAAATAGGGGTTTGCGACATCCGATTACTAGGTCTGCGGTTGGATTTGCGTGGCGTCGTTTGGTTCAGTTTTTGATCTATTGCTGTTTAAGCAGGCCTCATGCCTAATATAACTGATTTCATGTACGATTGCTTTAATCTTACAGTTATAATTCTTGCCTATTATGTAACTGTTGTAAAATGTGATGGAAATAAAACATGAGAAGGAATAACAGCATCATCACAGCTCTGTTACTGTGTTATTTAAAGAAAAGTTTTTTTTAAGGCACTTGACGCATTTGGTATGTAACGTAAAATCTTTAATTTAAATCCAATAGCTGGACTCCTGACTCCGACGGCCTAGCTTCTTATTGACGGAACGAGAGAAGAGTCTCTATTTCACCTTGGCCAAAAATTCTTTTGCATTTCCTGATCTTTGGATGTTCAAATCTCCAGACGCTTTTCGGCCGTTCTCGCTTCGATCGCATTTCCCAACCCCTTGAAATGGAATTTTTAAGTGGTTCCGATAATTATACAGATCTTTTTCTAAATCTCGGAGATTTGGGTGTTACATAACATAATTAAAATACAAATTTCAACCATTTCGAGACAAATCGCGAGGTATACAGCTCACAGCGCCACTAGTGAATATACTATCAGCATTCTTCTTTTTTTGTTTACATGTCAAGTAATATGATTCTTAATTGAGATTTAATATAAAATGAGTATTACACTTTTTCCTCGTGCCTTATTGTTTACTTCTATGAATCCAGAACATTAATTAGTGTACCTTTCTTTATGAGATGTATTACGCAAGTGTGTTTCTGCTAAACAAACCTTTAGTATTAATAAACCGACGTGTTTAAGTCCTTTGTCTCTACGCTGTCCTCGATCGTTCTTAATAGAATTTTCACCAGAAACGAGCTTAGACAGAGGTACTCTCTGTGCAAACAAAACAACTCGGAGCACAGTTGGAAACTGCTCAAAAGCACTCATTTACTTTTGTCGTTTCGTTTAATCTCAACCTTATTCTTGTGAGTTCAGATCGAATATTCAAAGACAGTAAGAAGTGATTTAAGCTGTTTGGTAGGTACGGTGCGGTTTACTAGGAAGAGCGTCAACAGAAGTAACCGCGAGCGCTCTGAGGCAAACAGAAGGATAATAAACTCATTATACTGATTAAAAACATAATATTATCCGGAATCATGTAATTAAGTGATGGCTGATACGGAGAACGTAATCAAGTTGATGGGACACCGGACTGTTTGTCTTAATGAGCACATTTCAAAATCAATATCGAATTTGAGCAAGCCGAGAGTAAAATTGGAGACTAAGTTCATATTGAAAAGGTAATTCAAATTAGCCATGCATGGACCCCAACAATCACTTTGAAATCTGTTCGTGCCCAATTTATAAAATACGATAAACAAATCGAAGGCCAATATTTGAGTCGGGCATGTTGACTCCCATTCAGTGGAAATCAAATGAAAAGGCAAAAGAACGAGTCAAGGTGACTCGCAGAAGTCCGTGAATAGCGGAAAGGAATTATTTGAAGCATTTCCAATTACCGAGGCAGGTATAGTCATCATACGCGACGCACGGGGCACTCGGGCAGCCCAAGCGATGATCTGGAAGCGGTAATGTTCTAGTTTAGGGCAATACAAATGTATTTCTAATTGCGAAAACAGATTTAGTTAAGCAGAGCTGCGCATTTATGACTACCCATCCGTTGGCAAAAAATGCGCAGTTTAACTAAATCTGCTGTTGTTATATCTAGTGAAATTATATGAAACGTTGTATCCCCATCATTACATACCCCAAGGAAGGGTGAAAGCTAAGAAAGTATAATTTAATGTTTCCATATATGGTTGCAAAGTGACTGACGGATTCGTGCACCATGGTGAGTAAGTGGCGGCGGCAATTAGTGGCGCGTAGTGAGTCCAACTTGGCACTATATAACAGAAAGGAGTTCTTCTAGTTTTGCTTCTTTTCAAACAAGATAAATATGTTATATAAATATTGAGTACGTAATTCAAATATTCACAAGCGACAATAGCCGTCACAAACACGCTCATTACAAAAGTGGTGCGCGCTCCGCACTCATCTCGTGTCACATATCAATCCTCAGTCCCGGCTGGTATTGGGCGCGATCGACGAGGGGCCACGCCGGGCGTAACAATGGGAACAGCCCCTAATGATCTTCCTCGGGAAATGGAGAGGAAATTATATGCTGATTTTTATATTTTATCACAGACTGCGGGGAAATATGAAAATCAACATCATTAGCTTGGTGAATTTTGTGAATAAAATGGGCTCGAGTTTTGTGAGCAGACGGTGGCCGACGGATTATGTAGATGCTTTACTACTTAATAGGAATGCTCTGTGATGATGAACTCCGTAATTATGCGGCTGGTATTTTTTGTATTTTCTTCAATATAATACCTAATTTGTTAGTGGCGATAAAGCAAATGCCTGCAGTAACAATTTTGGATTTTAACTTCTTGAGACTAAAGGAACTAGTGGCTTTGTGAGCTTTAGACCTCGTGACTTGGTTTCGAAATTTGCAACGTTTTTACGTTTTCAACCTCCATATCTCCACCATTTTGTGATTACTTCATATATATGATATTTATTTATATTATTATGATTTTTCTCATTTGCTCAAAGGTTAACTGGAAGAGATCCCTTATAGGGATAAGTTCGCCTTTGTACATGTGTTTATTTTTAATTTTTTTAATTTTTGTGAATTGTTTTTGTGTACAATAAAGTGTTTAAGTACATGCATATATACATTTTGAATAATTTCGTAAAACTGAATCGACAATAAATTCTATATATTTATGGATTCAACTCACAAAATCGGTTGAGAAATCCGATTTTTACAGCCGGAGAGCGTCCTGGCCCAAGCTGAAACGGAGACGCTACGCTCGCTCGGTCAATCGGTCGTTCATAGTAACATAAAATTTTTTTTGCCGAATACCCTGACATTATTTTAATTCTACTTTTGTGGTACAGTTGCTATCAGATAAATCGAAGCGAATGAGGCGGTCATAAATATATGTAAGCACCATTTCAATTGAGTATAATAATGGTCTGGTCCGATACATTGGAGCGAGCAAAGCGGTCACATACATGTTGGAGCGGTGTCATACTCCATACTGCAGAGCTACAATGATTCTTTGAGAATACTATTGAAAACTACATATGAACTGGTGACGGCACGGCAGTGAGGTGGTGATGAGGAGTGTGAATGAATATAAACGTTTATGATAACTTCTTGGTGTTGTATTTCTCGTAAGAGTTCACAAAGGAATGAGCAGAGACGTCACTGCACCTGGTATTTAAAGACTATCAAAGTACCATTAAATGGAGGGGAGAAACAAGTAAGTGGTAGTCGTCAAGTAACCAGGTGCTAGTAACATTTTTAGTCAATTGACACACTGTATAAATAATTTAACAATACTAATGTTGAATCTACCATTTCTTAAATTGCTATTATTAATTACAATATAACTCATGCACTTCATATGGACTAATAACTTATAACTAAATTATCAAGATACTCAATGATCTATTCAAATGTGCTTCTGAGGTAAAGAAAATCCAATTAATATCATTATTTGTTTTCTAAGATACATTTAAATGCGAAATAATGTCAAAGGCGCTATCACGGCCATACTGACCCGAAGCTCGTGCTCAGAGCGAACGGTTTGAAAAGAAAACTCAAGTTGGTTAAACAATCCAGTAAGTGGCACTTTAACAATGATCGGCTTGTCAGCCCAGTTACGGGACTAAATCCTTCTGATCCATCCACGCAAGTGACTGACAAAACTATACTCTTTATCATATTGCCCAGTTGTTGGACTAAACCCTTCTGATCCATCACAACAAGTGGCATGTTAGTAATGCTTTGGTTGACGGTCCAGTTGCGGGACTAAATCTATCTGATCCATCCACGCAAGTGACCAAAAACTATTCTCCTGTTTATCTTATTTTAATATTGCCCAGTTGCTCGACTAAATCAGTCTGAAAACTAAAACTCATCATATTCGCTATCACGGTCATCCGAGGGTTGGGACAGGCACACTGACAACATTTTACACAGTTACATTTTACTGTCTATAATCAATTATAGTTTGGATATTATTTAAACAAACATTTGTCACATCACAGAACCCATATAACGTAAATTTGCGCAACCTATTGAATTTCATAAAAAAAAAAAAACAATGACATAGTGGTTTTTCAAGTATCTATAAACGTTTTTCACTTTCTATTTGATACAATTGAGATCATGTTACCTATATTTTTTCTTATCACGGAATTGAAGTATTTAACGGGAATAAATCATTACTCGAACAGTTACGTACTACGTCTTTTTTTTTTTGTAATAAAAGCTGTGTTGTGACTAAATCTTGCTTTTCGATTCATGTACTATTTCTGTAAATTGGTAGAAATCGATTAAATTGATAAATTTATAACCCAAAGAAAGAAAAATGAAACAAACTATTATTTTCCATAGAAATCTCCAGTGAGCCCAAAAAAGTTGATTTACACATTTTGAAAAAAAAAAGTTCGTCGATAAAATCGATTTGATCAACCATTCATAATCGTTAGATTTGGCAAACAATATGTCTTTGCTACATCACTACAAACATCAACAGAGAACTGTCATAGTGTGTTTAAAAATCATACACACTGTAGGTATTGCAAAAACTGCACTCGATGGTGATCGTCAGTGAAGAGAGTGGTCGTTTTCCCTGAATGACCGCCAAGACTGTCACGCGCGCTAATACTGGTTCAAGGAGGCGCTCCTGTAGTCTTCCGATGGAGCACTTGTCGTTGTCGCGATGATCAACTGAAACAAAAACTCCAAGCACAGTATCACAAAGCTCGGTCACTCCTGACCTAGATCATAATGGGTAGTACTTTGTAGTACAAATAAAACTAACAAAAGCATGTCTTTATTATGAATAATCCTCAAAAATTTAATAAGGTGAAAATGAAGGTAAACTTAAATTATTCTGATTGTAATTTAGTTAGTTTATGCACGAAACGATTCTCGAAATTGAACCTTCGTATTTCGCTTTACTTAAATACGAAATAATCAAAATGTTTGATATAAGAACATTCTAGACAGAAAGAATGAGAAAAAAAGATACAGTAAGTTTCGAAGAAATCTTTTTGTGACAAACGTAGGCAAGTACTGTACATTTATTTGTGCTACTCACTGCAAAGTTTCTATTACTTCAGACTCCATTATTAATATTATTACTGTAGTATAGTCTTCGATTTCTATACGAAAGTTGAAAATTAAATAAAGAAATATGGTCAAAACTAAGCTATTAGGTACTTATAATTTAATTTAAACTATAATATGATTGTCATTTATCTCATAAAAGAAAATTCAATACAAAAAAAAAACAAGATTGTTGATGACTGACGTTGAATTTCACAATTTACTGTAGTAGTATGAATAAGCCCAAACTTTTATGAAATAAAGAAAAGAGTAAGTATCGAAAAATTAGGGAAATGATGAAATATGATATTTCAAATGTAGGTATCTAAACAAATTTGAAACCGTTTTTTTTTAACTCAATTGCAAATTTGACCTTATATTCAAAGTCCTCATAATTTCAACAAAACATGAATTATGGAACAACCATGTAAGTAATAAAATTATAAACGCACTTTTTTAACATTTTCCCTCCGCTTAATATTATCACACACGCAGCGAATTATCTGGCCAAATTCCTGTTTAATAAGCTGCTAATGGAGCACAAATTAAATCCATGACTCATAGCAAAATGTTTAATGCAAGATGCAAACAGTATCTTTTGACAAAATGTATTACTCAGTAACTGATTTTATAGCAGACACCTAATTATTTGTTATTTCCAGTAATACTACATCTTGACTTTTTAAATGTTGCTGACATTTGTAATAACTATCCATTATTTAGATTTAATTGTGTTTTATTAGGATATTTTAAGGCTCCTTTTCCGTCCAAAACTGCTGATAGTTTTAGAAATTGTTGTCTATGTCTATGATGTTGTATATATTATGTTTCTTAACATATCAATGTCGCTAGTTAGAAAAGGGCTATTTCGATATATTAGTATGTAAACACTACTCCAAATTGACAAAATGCACGCAAAAAGCTGTTTTCTTCTTTTTTTTTACTTATTTTCGGCTGCACGAAATGAAGGTATGAAATAAATATGTTACAATCAAGAACTCAGGCAAGAGTTCATTCACTTAAAAAATTGGTTGAAATTATCAATGTAATTGTCATAATTATAAAAAAAAAAAACATTTTTTAAATGTATACGGCCTCTTAATGACGTTTAAATGGAACTTTAACTATATTTTATGTCTAAATCATTACTTAAACATGGGTTATAATATTATAAGTATTATAGGAATAATAAGAATTATTAATTACTTATGCGTTTGTTTTATCATTTGGAATTTTGCTTTTTATGATACGTTTTTTTTGGTAGTGTTGTTTTAAACTTGGATGGTAATGCATTGATTATAATTATAGTAGTAATGTATAATTATTATTGTAATCAATAATGTGTATTGATTTAATATTTAACACCATAATTATTGCTTAGAATGAATAAATGAAATGAAACGAAATCAATCAAGCTCTAATCCTCTGACATCAATCTATGTATAGCGGTCATTATTATCGGATCTCAAGCTTATCAATTCTGAAGCGAGTCTTTGGTGTATAATGTATGAATTACGTTGGTGTATAAAGTATAACTATCCAAAACATCAACAAATATAAATTTTCGTTCCCGAGGGATGTCAGTAACAACGATTGCAAAATCATAAAATGGAGGGTAGATTATTACCGCTGCCGTTACTACTTGATTCTAACAAGGCTACATTAAAACAGCAATGTTTACATTATTGACAAAGAATATTTAACTATGTAACGGTTATAGTAATTCGGAATCTTTGTTGTAAAATTTCTTTGTAAAACTTTGTTGTAATCGAAATATTATCTCATCGCGGAAACAAACGTCCTATACACTAAAATTTCGAGCATATTATTAATTTCTACTACGCATTAGTAAATTATTTTAACTAGTAACACTTTATTGACACATACCCTCTAAATAGGTTTTTTTTTTATCGCATCTACCCCAGAATCTACTTACAGTTTCGTTTATTATTAAACACTGTACTAAAATCGCAGTTAAAAGTGAACGACTGACCTTTGTGTTTTAAAATCTCTGTCGATGGGGTCACGGCGCACACGCGTCGTTCCTGGCTGATCGCCGATCTTGCGTTGCCTTTACTGGTGCAATGGCTGACGATGTGTCCCACTGTTCCTTAATTGAAGCAAACAATGGACTTCGATATATTCCATTCTTTCCAATAATTTAATTGGTCGACGTGTAAGGGTTAATTTATTTTCTTCACTCATTATTTCGGTGGCTGCCGAGAACAGAAGAATATGAGGGTGCAGGATCAACGTCGTTGTCCTCGTTGTCCTGATATTGTGGGGCGTATGGTTAAGCTCCGGCTTCTGATGTTGGAGCGGTGTCATACTCCATACTGCAGAGCTACAATGATTCTTTGAGAATACTATTGAAAACTACATATGAACTGGTGACGGCACGGCAGTGAGGTGGTGATGAGGAGTGTGAATGAATATAAACGTTTATGATAACTTCTTGGTGTTGTATTTCTCGTAAGAGTTCACAAAGGAATGAGCAGAGACGTCACTGCACCTGGTATTTAAAGACTATCAAAGTACCATTAAATGGAGGGGAGAAACAAGTAAGTGGTAGTCGTCAAGTAACCAGGTGCTAGTAACATTTTTAGTCAATTGACACACTGTATAAATAATTTAACAATACTAATGTTGAATCTACCATTTCTTAAATTGCTATTATTAATTACAATATAACTCATGCACTTCATATGGACTAATAACTTATAACTAAATTATCAAGATACTCAATGATCTATTCAAATGTGCTTCTGAGGTAAAGAAAATCCAATTAATATCATTATTTGTTTTCTAAGATACATTTAAATGCGAAATAATGTCAAAGGCGCTATCATACATAATATCTAAGCACGCGCTCTAGTGCCCTGACAATTAAGAGTCGTGTTTGTGGAGTCAGGCCGCAGGTCAAAATACATAAAAAAATATTTATTGGAATGTAATAAAGTCGGCGAGCTATATCCTCGACCCCGTAGTCACTTACTATCAAGTGATGGTGATACTGAGGTCAATCGCCGCCGGTCGGTTTCTGAATAAAAAATACGGTTTCAGCTACACCGCAGCACCTGATGACGAGTATTGATTTCAACTCAATGCATACCAATGAACAGAATAATGAATTATTAGCGGCATGATCCATCAGGCGGCCGCGACCTATTGACAGCACACTGAATAGCACTCATTTCTCTTAGAAATTATGCTTTTTCAGGGTTCCTCGGACCAAATAAGAAACCCCGTGTTTACCAATTTGTTTATTCCGACGTGTCACCTTTTAGCTCTCATACTCCTCTTTTTTATATTAGGTTTGCCATAAACGCATGTTTTTTTCTGTTTTGTCCATACCTACACATCGTAGCATATCTACTTTTGATTGAAATAAAATGATAAGTCAAAACAGCTAATTCTAAAAAAAAAACGATTAACCGACAACTTTTTCCCTAAAGTGTAGTTTTTTTTATTATTATTTTGAATCGGCCATTGTATAAAAACTATCAGTCCGATAAATACAGTTAGTACCTTCAGTTGAGATACTTCACGGCATAATTAATGTCCACCATATTTCTATTTCCCTTGTTCGCGGACATATAACACCTATTACCGAAATGGCAACGACATGTTTCAATAATATTTCTAGGAACTTCAATTAGGTGCCTAATATTATCCTTGAACCTAATAATAATACCATTTCAATTAAAGTAAATGGGCATTTTTATTTGGCTATTTTCTTTTCAAGCAACATCCTTGGCAATATGGGTTTACTTAAAGTCGGTTTATTTTAGTCTGTAATTTCGTCTGGTTCATTTTGAGCTTGAATTACCGTCTAAGCGGAAAACAGTCTTATGGCTACGAATTAAGACTGTAACAGGAACGAACTAGACTTTAAAAATTAGGCCAGAAGGAAGAAAAAGGAAAACTGGTTCGGACATTTGCTAAGATATTAATGTAACATGTAGCACTCGAGAAACGAGAAAATCCTGGGAAAGACTTTAGATATGAAGATAGAGAATTACGCAATTCGAGGAAATAGGCCATGCCACAAAATCAACTTAATATTTTATCTTTTTTACTACTACACTTCCGTATAAGATTCTTTGTCGTCAGTAATTTTTATTAAATGTACCCGCATAACGCATGAACATGATGATGAAATTGTGTCTTCACTTTCACGTCTTTGCCAGAACAAGTTAATACGACTTTATGTTGGGCATTGATCAGCAGTTACAGAGAAGTCGAGCAGAGGTTGATGAAGAAACTTGTCGAACATTTCACGACGACGCGTTTCGCTCGGTTTGTAGACACCTGCCTACTCAGCGGCGGTCCCGGGTTCGAATCCCGGCCGGGGCAAATATTTGTGTGATGAACTCGAATATTTGTGCTTGGGTCATGGTTGTTCTATGTATTTAAGTATATATTTATCTATATAAGTACGTATATCGTCGTCTAGTACCCATAACACAAGCCTTCTTGAGCTTAATTTGGGACTAGATCGATTTGTGTGAGGTTGTCCGATATTTATTTATTTATTTTATTAATTTTGGTGCCTCCACTCACGTCTGGAAATGTTTTCCCCAGTTTACAACCTCATACATACATTAAAATACAAACCACATTTACTTTATGCAAGTTTGCATGTCTTAGATAAACTTTATTGACCTATTTCAAACCAGTCACTAGGTATTATTAATTTCATTATAAATGTTCCTCTCCAATTTATAAAAAAAGTCGATCGCTACACTCGCCGTTATCAAAGCACTTCGACTTCCACGCTGATGCATCGCAGCATGAATTTTTAAAAATTTGAAAGTCATCGTCAATAAATCAACCATGGCCCTTCTTTGTCCAAAATACGCCAGGGGCTGTCGAGTAGGTACATTAAAAGAGTCTTATTCCAGTAGATTACACAATATACTTAAAATTTTAATGAAAAACGAATCGATATACTCGTTAGTGCATTTAATGGTATACTAAATAATAGTATCTCAGGTGCGCTTTATTACTATTATCTATCTACATAAACAGAGGTAATCAAATGAATAGTGATAAATTACAATCATAACCTCCTGAGTTCTAGTGTCCTACACATAGTACATAAACTTCAATTAATAGTTAACTGTCAACTATTTGTCATAAGGTTAAAATTAAACTGACAAATTATGAATGCTGGTCGTCAGCAATTAAATTAATGTCCAAGCAGAATTAATCCAAAACTGGAAACCGCTTCAATGTCTGTCTGTTACAAGCATTTTTATTCTATGAATGTGTTTACGTTCTCATGCAGTTAACGCTGCCAGAGCTGCATAATATATAATCAGTGTTATTTGATCCCGCGAGGCTTGTGTTAGCTGACACGTCGGTCCGGCTATCATACCCCTGTGCTGAGGGAATTCCGTTTACAACACGAATTAATACCTTCGGAGTCCATACATCTAAATGGTTGAATAAATACTGAACTGATACCATAGTATTAGCATTGCAGCGCAGATACATCCATAGGTGTCAAAACTGAAAGTGGTAAGAGAAGTGACGCTTGAGACTTGTCAAATACACTATTTACAAAATACATGCCTGCCATGCATGCCTGGGATAGCTATGAGATCGGTAGCCGTCCAAATAGGAGAAAATGGGATGAATTGGACGCATTTTGGAACACGTGGCAAAAAGCATGCACTGTGTCGAAGTATGCTTTTTTGTGAGGCCAAGATAGGCCAAATATAAGATAGACAGGTAAGAGGCCGAAGAAATTTCAAGTGATGATAAACGATGGTGAAGTCTAAGATAAAATCAAAAATCCATACTCACTGTTCTCTGGAAGCGATTCAAGTTTTCTAAAAAAGGTTCATAATCATCATCCTCCTTGCCATTATCTCATGTGTCGGGGGTCCACGCAGCATGCTTTTTTTCTTCCATTCTTACCTATCATTCGTCATTTCGCCATTAATTCCTTCTTTTCCATATCATCGCTCACACAACTCATCCATCTTTTCTTTGGTCTTCCTGTTTTTCTATTTCGAAAAAAGGTTCATTGGGAGGGAATACCAATATTTTTCTTCCCTGACGACTTAGAAGAAATCCTTCTCATCTCCGGCTTAGCAAGAAAAGAGTGCTCAGATTTAAAACCTAGTCAATCTGGTGGAAATACGGTTCTACCGACTCCAGGCCACTGTTAGTCATTACTAACATATGGAAAACTACTAGCACATAAGCAACAACTATACAATACAATAAAATGTCGCAAATTAAAACTGTTAGTTCCATTTTAAAGCCCAACCTCTTTGTGCTCCTCGATGCCCCCCGCTCGCATTAGTGTCTCGTTTCCGGGAATATCTTTCCGCGCCATAAACCGTCCGCAAATTAAATTACCTGCCCATGTAATTGTGACGTTTGGAGTACGTGTGCGTGCGGCATCATCCGCCATTACGGAATATTTGCCCCTTTATAGGGCTTTAGCGTCATCTGTCGGGATTTTACGGCACGGCTTACGATTTAGATGAAGACCGCAATTTAAGATTACGAATTGACTATCAAATCTTATATGAGTATGTATAACAATAAGTTTTGGCTAATACTACGCATAAAACTCATTTTCACCAGAATATTTAGACGTAAATCTAACCGAATTTACATTTACCTAATTGTTAATTAAATAGAATGGAACCGACCGACAAAACTTTATCGAAGGAAATTACTAAGTTGTCGAATAATAACTAAAATAAAGCTCTAGGAGTATTTAGTGGACGGTGACGATACTAGTTTACATAGATTTAGAAAGTATTCAACATGGTATACAAAAGGACGGATTCGGAAAAACTTAAATATACACTTGTCTTCTTCACACCTCATCATCATGTCGATAATCGTGAAGTTAAAGTAATTACAACTGCAGAGCTGTACAGAGCAAAATTGTTTTAGTAGTAGTTACAGTAAAACTACTCAAGCAATTTTAAACTTCCGTTAAAAATACCTTCATAATTAACTGCTGAAATTGGAGTGCTATTTCAACACGATTTCCTAGTACAACGGGCTCAATTACTAACTTGGATTTTACAAATGAACCGGCTCGTACTGTGTTAGTCTAGAGCAAAGCCTCCGTAAACAGAGGGGCGTAGGATTCAAAATTAATTGTTTTGTAGCAGAAGAAACGGTAATTTATTGCGCCGATACAAATCGCAATTTGGACGCCAGACGAACAACTCTTTGGAACTGGTAAACAACTTATTGGTTTCGCGCAGAAGTTATGGTTTGTGCTGCGTTTACGTCGAGGCTTGCTACCTGGTGCTTCTTCGGACACACTTGGTCTTAGTAGCAGCTAAAACAGCTATTGCACCAAGCGTGAGTTAACTCATCACCATACCCCGTGGTTTTCGATGCACGAATGATTTAACGCGTACTGTCGGCCTAGTGTTAAATCATTGGTGCATCGAAAACCCAGGGGTTTGCTCATCATCAATCATCGCTGCTGCTGATATACGGTTGGACAAAACTAAGTCTCTTCTTACCTTCTCGATACGTTTACGCCACTGAGCAGTCATTATGGGAATTATTCTGGTAAAAATGTTATGTTTCCTTAACGGCATCTAACATTGATAAATATTGTGCATTCTATTGTAACCCAAGCAAGTCCCTACATTTAATACATATAACTTAGGCGGTACTTTTGCCATGAACGCATTCTAAAAACCTCGTAATTGATTGTGACACCCATTTAGGTTATAACAGTTTTTCCTGCGGCTCCGCGTCTCCCCTGAAGAAACTCCAGTTCCATTTTATTTGTATCTATATCGAGTTGCAGCTCTTGCAGTTCTTGTGTATGTCTATCTATCTATCGATCTACTCTTGAAGTGTGTTGTTTACCTATTTATAATATTTCGTGTATATCTCACATGTTTTGTATTCTCGTGTATTTGAGGCGTGCAATAAAGTGGATTTGTATTGTATTATATCGTTAAATACAGATAAAACACGTAATTATAATATATGACTATATTCTTGCGCATTTCGTTAAGAATCAAGTAGAATTTTGCAATTTTTATTTATTCATTACCGTTTCCGATGATATTCAATGTAAACTATACCAAATTGTAAAACGGGCCATTTAAAGCCCAAATTAACGTATAATATTGAACAATAATAAACGACATAATTAGCTCAATAGCGATCAGAATGGTGCCATTCACCTCAAAATACATTTTGTGTTGTAACGGTGCCACATGCTGGTTCATCGAAACTTACTTAATATAAACCAGATTAAAATATTCATGGATATCTTTATTTACAGCATGAATTTACCGCACTGTTTTAAATTTTATTTACGACGAAATTCGTAATAAATTGACATTCGTGTGAGAATATATGATTACGTGTAATGCGTTATTCTTTTTACATTATATTTTATTTTATATTACTTATTTTCGGTATAATGTTTTATGTTATGTATTCAGAGTTACCATTGAGTTTATAATTTGTGCAAAAACTCACTGTTTCATACATATTTGATTTTCTATATGTGTAAAATTAATGGAGATAATAATTCGCCTTAAGTGACATAATCTGTGGTAAAAACTGCCAGTCATCTGTGCTCGTAACTTTAATTATTATCGCTTCGGCCAAAAAGTTATCACTGTTGGACTAATTCGTCGCCCTAAATGTTCCATGATCCTCCCACCAACACTTTTTATCACGCGCAACCGCCGCCGCCGCACTATATTCACCGCGTACGCTGGTGAATGATAGACACATTTTTATTCTAGATCACAAAGCCTTGAAATCTACACCGGTAAGTTATAAAAATGACAGCCCGTCCAGAATTGACTCGTAAAGATGCTCAATCGCTATTAATTTCGGTAGGTGCTGGAGCCAGCAACTGGCCCCATCTCAACGCGGCGGCTGCGGAACGGAGTAAACTTGTTGTTGAATTATTACGAGTCCGCTTAGGAATTCCTTCAAGGGGCGAGCACAAAATTAAATTCTCAATGGAGTTTCCGCTCGCGACGTCGGCCGGAAAAAACATTCCGCCTTCGGTTGTTCAAACACGGTCCGGCGCGGGAGCCGGCGCGGACCAAGTGGTTCCGTGGAGGGAAAAACCTAATAACCGGTTATTATTACAGAATCCAGCTCATCAAAACTATATCCTTTGAGCGTCCAGCTCCACGAAGAAAAATATGCTCCAGGCACCTAAACGCAATCAAAGCAAAAGTCTTTCAGTAGGCGTAATTTCCCGTCTCTGGAGTTAATAAGGTTAAATAATAAATCACAAAGTTTGATGACGTTTTGTCAGGATTTTTCTACCATTTAGTCAATTAAACATATTTAATCTGAACATTTTAAGCTTCGGTGTGGTCAGCGCAGTATATATATCATAACAATAAACAGCTAAATACAAATAAAAACAATATTTCCGACTTGACTAATTCCCATCGAATAGAAAACAAAAGCCTGAAGGAAAAAGTAAAATCTGTTTACCAAAATATTAAAAAAATAGCAATCTGGCAAATACATGGGTTCATGGGAGGTTTTCTTCGATATTCGCGATTCTGTATAAATATGTACCTTGTACGAGGGTTGTTTGATAAATACACGTTTTAAAAAGTTATTCTTGTTACTGGCTGAAATTATGTATACGAACTTTTTAGGCATCCTATGGACTAGAAAATTAAAAAAAAAATACTGCGTTCTTTTGTTTTTTTTTTTCTTTTAACGGCTTTTTACGACGGAGTTCGCGTTGTTATTGCAATAATGGAGAAAGAGCAGTATCGTTCTGTAATTCGTTTTCTGTTTTTGGAAGGAAATTCTTGTGATGAAATAAAAGTACGCATGAAAGCTGTTTACAATGATCATACTCCTTCTATGACAACAATTAGATATTGGTACAATGAATTTAAACGAGGCAGAACGTCCATCTTTGATGAAGATCGCCCAGGACGTCCTGTTGAGGTGACCACAGGTGATATGGTAAAAAAAAATTAAAATATTGTATTAATCGCCGAATAAAACTTAGATAAATTGTCGACATTGTAAATGTTTCGATTGAACGCGTGCAGCACATTTTAGAACACAAATTAGGCATGAAGAAGGTTTCGGCGAGGTGGGTGCCGCGTTTGCTCACCGAGGAACAAAAGCTCACCCGGAAGCAAATTTCAAGGCACTGTTTAGATAAGTACGAAAGTAGTCCGGGTGAGTTCCTTCGGCGTTTTGTGACTGTTGATGAAACGTGGATACAACACTATACCCCAGGGGGGTGTGAGCGAGATCGCCTCCTAGTGTGGGTAGCTGGGGATAACCCCCGAACCTAAAAACCCGAAGGGGTTAAAACCAACTACCACGGAACACCCTGGGCGACATGGCTAGTAGAATGCCGGCTCTGCCAACAGTTTGCTAGCCATGTTGGCGAAGATCTTCTGGTTCCACCGAGGGCTGTAGGCGACCTCGGTGGACTACATACGCCTACCTGCGTTTGTCCTGCGCAGTTGAGCGCCGTACGCAGGGATGAAGGAGTCCTGGAGGGCTGAGTCGAGCGTAGCCGGGGTTCGATGCTATTGTGAGACAACACGCCCCCTTTGGTTCGGATTTCAGGCCAAACGGTGGCCCTGCAGCTAGCCACTGCAGGGAAACGGACGCGCGTACCGTACGGATGAGGTGGGTACGGTCCGCAGGCGAGATGCGGGGGGGTCCTCCGGGAGGACACTGGGGGCTCGGCCATGCTGACGGAGCAAGGACGTGTGGAGCACCTGGGGGAACTTGGATCGTTTTCCCCAGCCACACTGTCTGCAGCACCCGTTGTCGCGCATGAGACCCAACCAACCGCATCTATATCTCTCGGGTAGTCCTGGTGTTCAGAGAACATCCCCAAAGGTGCGGGCTCCGAGGCGGGTGGGAAGCTCGAGAGATGAAAACACTGACATGGAATCATGGACACGCCCAGATCCCGAACCCCACGGGAACCGGAGGGGAAACCCGAAGGCGCCCCCACACCAGGTGCCGGTGCGGCAGACGCTGTGCCTGGCACCTCCACACAACCTCACCGGAGGGATGGTGCTGTCTCCACAGTGCTACCCTCCCACTCACGTGCCCTCAGGGACGCGAAAGCGGCCCAGACAGGCAACATTACACCACACGGAGGTGCTGTACCCACAGTGCCCCCCCACACATCAACTCACCGTGGCGGCGCTGTCCCTACAGTGCCCCCACACCCCACACACCGTGGTGGTGCTGTTTCCACAGTGCCCCCACACCCCACACACCGTGGCGGTGCTATTTCCACAGTGCTCCCACACCCCACACACCGTGGCGGTGCTGTTTTCACAGTGCCCTCACGAAAAAAGCAGTCCGCGCAGGGTAGAAAGGCCGCTGGGAAACCGGTAGCTTCGAAATCAGGCGCGTCGACGAAACAGACAGGCTCGGCGCAGGCACAAGGCCGTACCAAGCCCAGAAAACAAAAACTAGGGAGTGATACCAAGGGGGTCGTTTCAGCATCGGAGAAATCCGCTGCTCCGGAGCAGACACCAATGGAGGAACTCCCTACAGACAGTGCAACCGCACAGCTCGATGCTGGCTGGACACTCCACGAGAGGGCCAAAAGGGGAAGGGCGAAACCCGCTCAGAGGGAGCAACCCGGACCCGAGGGCGGCTTCTCGTGGAAGACGCACAAAAATAAAAAACAGCGTCGCAGGTCCAGGCAGAGAAGAGCTGCGCTGGAAAACCAAGCAGCTCCAGTGCCTCAGCAACAGCCAGGTGCTCCCAGACAGGGGGCGGCGCAGCAGGCCGCTGGTGCCCCAGTAGCTGCTCGTGCCCCTCTTGTAGGGAAAGGGGCTAAAAACAGGACCAGGGGTGGTAATCCGGAATCTCGAGCCTCTGCCAAAAGGGCGCGACTCGATGAGACCATATCTCCTCGAGGTGAGCCCAAAAGGCAGAGGATCCAGACGTCGTACGAAGCCCCGAGGATGGCGTACGCCGAGGCTCTAAAGGCTGACCTATTGGTTGCTGTTACCACAGTGACCTCAGGACACCTTAGCCAACAGCAGTCCGAGGAGGTCCAACAACAGCTACAGGCTCTTCTCATGAAGGAGGCCTGTCAGCCTGGCAACAGCCAGTCGTCGGGTCCACTGTTCCGAGGGAAGCCGATAACATCGAACGGCGTCCTGAGGTTGTGGTGCGAGGACCAGGCCACGTTGGCATGGCTCAAGCGCAGCGTAGCGGCTATCACCCTCTCCACGGGGGAGAAGGTTGTTGTGCAGCGCCAGAGTGAGGTGCCACGCAGAGTACGCTGCGGTATTCTGTTCCCCGGCATCTGGGAAGACTTCCGTGCCATTGCGCGGACGCTTCGCTACCAGAACGGATGGGCAGAAATCGACCGCTGGCTGCTCCATAAGGTAGACAAGCAGGAGACGGAGACGTTTGCTGTTGTCAGTATACCAGAGACGGTAGTGCAGCCCCTCGTGGACCGCGGGCGCCGGCTCGGCTTTATGCTGGGCTCGGTGTACGTGAAGTTCCAGGGACCAAGAGGCAGGTTCGTGGAACATCCACCAACCAGTAACACCGTCTCTGTAGAGGACAAGGATGGGACAGAATCCGAGCCCATGGACACTGCCGCGGTGACCGAGGCATCCGCTGACTTAGTCGCGGAGAAGCCCGGGTCCCAAACCCCAGAACAGTCCGACCCCGTCTCCGAGAAGGACGAAGAAGATCTTCTTCGCGACCACTCGGAAAGCGGGGAGGAATGTATGGAGGGGTTAGGCAGATTGGCCATCGGTGAGGAGGGAGAGTGTGGTATGTCGGCGGAGGAGGGTGACTCCGATGGCGGTACCCCATTCTCTCAACTGTAACATCTTACAGGCCAACCTCCACCACAGTGAAACCGCGACGGCTCAGATCCGGAAGTGGTTGGAGGTCAACGACACGGCCATAGTACTGATCCAGGAGCCGTGGGTCAGGAAAGGCACTGTATGCGGACTCCGCAACCTAGGAGGTAAGCTCACAGCATATACGGGACCGGATAACGCATTTATATTACTAGAAACATACATGCGCAACCTTTAACAAGTTTCTGTTCTAGAGACCTGTGTGCTATTAAGGCGCACGGGGCGCAATACTCCAGCCTGCAGGAGGTAGTCATAGCCTCGGTTTACATGCCAGAGGCGGATGACCCGCCACCGCACGACATGACAAGGCTGGTCAACTACTGCGAAGACGCGGGGCTTGAACTCATCGTGGCCACCGACTCGAACGCACACCTCGCCCTCTGGGGCATGCGGACAGGTAACGAGAGAGGTAAGAAACTTGTCGAGTACCTATTTACAACAGATCTTAACATACTTAACAAAGGATCGGAACCAACATTCGTAACTAGGCGGAGCAGAACAATCATTGACTTGACACTAGCAACTGATATAGCATCGGAAAACATCTCAAACTGGCAGGTCTCTAAGGAGCTTTCCTGCTCAGACCACAGATGGATTCGATTCGATATTCAGGTAAAAACACTCGAAGCCATCCCTAGGCGGAACCCACGCAGAACGAATCGCACAGAGTTTGCGAGCCGACTAAGCTCAGCCTTGTCGATGAGAGAGGTTCCCAACAAACTAGAGGGTGCTGAACAGATAGAAAAACAGGTAGGCGTCCTTACAGATACCATCATGGACTGTTACCACCATGCATGTCCCTTATCCACCCCCTCAGCCAGCTGCGAGAACAAAGCTAACTGGTGGGGGCCAGAGTTGGAGAGGCTCAGGAAAAAGATGAGGCAACAACTGAACAGGGCAATGAACACAGGTACAGACCAAGACTGGGATAATTATAAGACCACCAAGTCCAGGTACAAACAACGGCTCCGGTACAGAAAGTCGTGCTCATGGCGGAACTTTTGTACCAACATTGAGACATGTACGCAGGCGAACAGGGTAAGAAAGGTTCTCTCCAACCAGGCAACTACAACCTTAGGATCCCTACGTAAGCCAGACAACACCCTCACCAGCTCACCGGAGGAGGCGGAACGTACCTTAGTACAGACGCATTTTCCGGGCTGCGAAATAACGCCGCTAGTGAACTGGACGAATGAGGAGACTACTCCGACGGAAGAGGAGTGGCAACAAGCATGTGAGGTAATCAGCCCACAAAAAGTACAGTGGGCTATAAACAGCTTTGACTTATACAAATCACCAGGGTTGGATGGAGTCTTCCCAGCCCTGCTGAGGTGGGGAGGAGAAGAGCTCGCCCAGTTACTGACCATCGTTCTGGCCGCCTGTCTGGCTCACAGGTACGTACCAAGACGATGGAGAGAAGTCAAAGTCATCTTCATACCCAAACCTGGTAAAAGTGACTACTCAGATCCGAAATCATTCAGACCAATCAGCTTAACTTCTTTTTTGCTTAAAACACTTGAGAGGTTATGTGACAGGGAGTTGAGGGAGAAGGCATTAACTAGTGTACCCCTACACCCTTACCAACATGCCTACAGCCAAGGCAAATCTACAGAATCAGCTCTTCATGCCGTAGTTGTCAAAATAGAAGAGGCCATTATAAACAAGTCTATGTGCTTAGGCACCTTCATAGATATTGAAGGAGCCTTCGACAAGACCAATTTCACCAGCATAACAGCAGCATTGGTAAGGCACGGAGTCAATGATGTTATGGTACAATGGATAAACAACATGTTGAGCAAGAGGGTCATCAGACTCGGAACTGGCGAGACACAACAGGCACTGGTGGCAAAGGGGTGCCCCCAAGGAGGCGTACTCTCACCACTCCTTTGGAACATGGTGGTGAACGACCTCATCGCCACACTAAATGACAATCACTATTACACAATAGGTTATGCTGACGACATAGTGATACTGACGAGCGGCAATCACACAGGTACGGTATGTGACGTTACCCGCTCTGCACTGGCCATCGTGGAACGCTGGTGCAACAACAACGAGCTGACGGTCAATCCAAAAAAGACAGAACTGGTAATGTTCACCAACAAACGTAATCTGGGCACCTACCGACTACCCAGACTGTTCAATACAGAGCTCCAATTGTCGACCGAGGTAAAGTATCTAGGGGTAATACTTGATAGTAAGTTGAATTGGAGCAACCATCTAAATAACAAAATTGACAAAGCTACAGTCGCGTTCTGGCAGTGCCGTAGAATGGTAGGTAGAACTTGGGGTCTCAATCCTAAGATCACACTATGGCTATACCAGGCAGTTATCAGACCAATATTAAGCTACGGTGCAGTAGTATGGTGGCCACGAACCAAGCTAACCACCGTAGAAGCTAAACTACAACGACTTCAGAGGTTAGTTTGCATGGCAGCTACGGGATGCATGAGGACTACACCCACTGCAGCCCTGGAAGCTATACTGGGGCTGCCGCCGCTGCATCTCTTCGTCAAACAAGAAGCGGCAGCTACGGCGATACGTCTCAAGAAACTAAACCTCTGGAGATCAGCTAGGGTACCGCACACCGAAATCCTCTATGAGGCAATAGGTAAGGAACCGCTTATAGAAGCGGCCACCGACAGGATACCCAAGCAATTCATCTTCGACAAAAAATATAAGATACAACTGTACGAGGAACCTGGTGAAGGTCTTAACCCAAGGGAGTTAAGAATCTTCACAGACGGGTCCAAAACTAGGTCAGGCACTGGATCTGGGGTATTCTCAGAGGACCTAAACATACACATCTCTACACCACTAGGAACCCATAACACAGTCTTCCAGGCGGAATGTATGGGTATCATAATGGCAGCCCATGCAATTATCTCGAGGAAGGTAAAGGACTACCCCATCCGCATACTCTCCGATAGCAGATCAGTGTTACAAGCCCTGCAGAGCTACACAGTAACCTCAGGACTCATATACGAATGTCACCGAGCATTGTCAGAGGTATGTAATAATAATAGCATAACCCTACAGTGGATCAAAGGACACAGCAACTCGCGCGGGAACGACGCAGCTGACGAACTGGCGAGAGGAGGTTCGGAGATGGTAGCAGAGGGACCCGAACCAATCATACCTCTACCATTCGCCTGGCTGCGCAACACAGTGCGTATGAACACGAAGGTAGAACAGCAACTATACTGGTCTAACTTAGGTACCTGCAAGCAGAGCAAAGAGGCCCTTCCGACAATCTACCCCGGGTTGTCACGCAAGCTAAGGCAGCTGAAGAGGCCGCAGCTCCGGCTCATAACTGGAGCGATAACTGGACATGCCCTGCTAAACAAGCACTTATTTACTCTAGGTGTTACTGACAGTCCTCTTTGCAGAGCTTGCATGGAGCCCGAAGAGACTGCCGCCCACGTCATTCTCGAATGTCCTGGTGTGGCCAAATACCGGGCACAACACCTCGGGTCTCCGAGGTCTCTCCCAGAAGTCGTCGGCAACATCAAGGGACTGCTAGGCTTTCTGGTAGAGTTGGGTTGGCAAGAGTAGTGCCAGCAACCCTTTACGCAAAATAGGCGCATTGTAAGACGTCGAGTTGCGGAAAACTAGCCCGCGATAACCTATAACCTATAACCCTAACACTATACCCCAGAAAGTAAAGAACAGTCTAAACAGTGGATTTTGCCGGGGGAATCAGCTCCAAAGAAGGCGAAGACCGTTCCATCGGCCGGAAAGGTCATGGCGACTGTTTTTTGGGACTCGCAGGGAATCATCCATACTGATTATTTACAAAAAGGAAGAATGATAACCGGGCAATATTACGCTAATTTATTGCAAGAATTTGATACCATTTTGAAAAAAAAGAGACCACATCTAAATAAGAAAAAAGTTCTCTTTCATCATGATAATGCACCAGCTCACTCCTCAAGAATTGCAGACTCCAAATTAAAGCAATTACATTATGAATTGCTGCCTCATCCGCCCTATTCCCCAGACCTGGCTCCCTGTGACTTCTTCCTATTCCCAAATTTAAAAAAAATGGCTCGGTGGAAAGAAATTTTCGTCCAATGAAGAGGTCATTGCCACCACGGAGGCCTATTTTCACGACTTTCCGAAATCTTATTTTTTAGACGGCTTATTAAAGCTAGAACACCGTTGGAACAAGTGTATAGAGTTGGAAGATGACTATGTAGAAAAATAAATATACACGTATACAAACCTTTGTTGTTTTTTTCTAAACACGGGTATTTATCAAACAACCCTCGTACACACGTTTTACCTTCCTTTTACCTATTTATTTTTTTTAATGTAGAACTGCCACCGAACTCTGAAAATCTGTGAAAGAGCAAGTTAAACTGAATTCGAAAACGGCAAAGCGACGGGCGCAGTGGCCCGTCGAGCGTTCGTTCTGCTGCATTGTTGTTGAATCAGTGCAATGACGGGCGGGAAATACTACTTTTCAAACACATTCTCGCACCCACTTTTCAACAACAGGAAACATGCATGAAGTCGGAATTCCTAATTATTTTAGTTCATAAACACAAAATTAACTCGAAAACTAAATCCTCAGAATAAATGTTAAGTCTAATAAAATTGAAGGAACGAGACTGCATCAACAATATGTCAATAAATCATTATAATTAAAAATACTTCAGCTAAACCCCTACGGTTGGTAATCATTATAAATAGGTAATAGTATTAAAAAGTACTTTTGCTATCGACTGCAGGTGCATTAATATTTGTACATCTGTATCTGTAACTTTGCCCCACTCGTATCTGACCATTTGGCAGTTTGAAAAAGCGCAGCAAATACAGGGCTAAAAAAAATTATACTAAAGTACTTAAACCGTATTCGTTGGTAATATTTCAATTGTATTATATTGTAATTTTGCTGTCGACTGTATATTAGGTAATATTTATATACATCCGTATGTGTAACTTTATCCAGCATTCAAATTTACTGCTAAATAATGCAGTTCAGTGATAGTTGCGATAAATGGCGTAACAATACTAATCGAATAAACCGAACTAAATTATACAAATCACCTGAAATTATTAAATGTTGCTCACCACGCAATTAACATACCAAATTAAAATACATTACAACATAAATACAAATACAATGCATGTATTATAGATATAAACCTTTCTCTTAAATTACTATATCAATTAAAAAAAATGCTTCAAAATCCGTTGCGTGGTTTTAAAGATCTAAGCATATATAGGGACAGACAGACAGACAGAAGGAAGCGACTTTGTTCTATACTATGAAGAGATAGTGAAGATTAAACATTAATCACACCAAATCTTTCATCCCTTAATTCATTTACGCTACTGGAGCGCCCTCTGTGTCACATATGTTTTTGAAAATGCTTATGCGCATTAGCCATACCCTAGGATGTGCGCTTTACACGCACGATCCCCAATCCCCATTGCTTTACAGCAAAGTGTGAAGACTGCGAGAGAGATGGCGCTGTTCTAAATATTTGTATAGAATCTTTTTATCGATTCATATTTTTTTTTATGTGGTAATACCACATTTTTATTTTTATAAATAATGACACAAAGGTAAACTAAGAAAGAAAAATTGAATGCGATCCACTACAATCTAAGCGGGATTTGAACCCGCGACCTCTGCGTTTCCGGCGCATTGCTAATGCGCATTAGCCATTCATTTCAAAAACATATGTGACACAGAGGGCGCTCCAGTAGCGTAAAAGAATTAAGGGATGAAAGATTTGGTGTGATTTACGTAGCGATCAAATAGCTCAGTTGGAAGAGCAATGCGCCGGAAACGCAGAGGTCGCGGGTTCAAATCCCGCTTGGATTGTAGTGGATCGCATTCAATTTTTCTTTCTTAATTTACCTTTGTGTCATTATTTATAAAAATAAAAATGTGGTATTACCACATAAAAAAAAAATATGAATCGATAAAAAGATAAAAAGATTCTATACAAATATTAAACATTAAATCATAAAACATTAAATTAAAAACCGTTTCACTTCATATTCATAAATCAAGGACTGAAAGTTAAACACAGGTTCAAAAGTTCTCCAAATTAAAGTTAGACCCAGACCCCGCGTGTGGAGGCTCGTGTTGCTTTGTGTAAGTTTTAAGTTTTAACCATTGGTTGTGTCTCGAGAGTTATTTCGCGTTTAATTAAAATCCACGGTTGGTTGAAAAGTTCGTGTCAACAGATTTGAACTGGGGTTTGAGAGGTTCTTTAAACACGTTCTGGCATCTGTTAATAGTTAAGTTGTTGGATCGACCTTTTGTAAGGTTAGCTGAAAGGTTGGAAACTATAAATGGAACAAACAAGTAATGTTTACTCCATTAAATGGTAGGTTCATAAATTTTTCTTGGTGGTTCTTGGGGTAGGTAATCCTCATCTCTCAATACTGAAGTTTATAAAATATATATAATGATAGTCTTATAAGTAAGTAGTATATAATCAAAACAGATCGTTTGCTACTCAAATATGTCACTGCTGCATGCTGGTGGAAGTCAGAATTTAGTTTCCGTCGGGAACACATTATTTTTAATTTTTGTTTATTCTGCTTTTACTTTTAACATACGATTATTTTGATCCATATTAAGCTTCATAGTAATTGCAAATTACACATTTAAAATCAGAAAGGAACAATATTATGTTTCATAAATTATTTACTTTAAGTAAATACCTACAAAACCTACAAAACCCAACCTTCAGCTGAACGAGCGTTCAGTGAGCCTAAACTTCAATTATTACCCAAACCCTTTTTCACAGAAGGACAGCCTTTTTCACAGAACAGCTATTCAGCCAGATTAAATAACCCAACGGAACAAAATACACCTAATAACTCACCTGAAAACGTACCTAAAGCATTATCATTGTTTCCGTTTTTGTCAAACCTGCCCAAACAGAGGCCTAAATGATAGCTATTAATTCATTGGGACATTTCGCATTTTCCACCATAACATTTTGGTCGTTCGGCCTATACTATCCTCTTAGTTCCAAACAGGTGTATGTCATGTTGAAACTCCTTGGCTGTTACGTCTCTTTGAATCGGTAAGGTTCTGTAGGCGCAGCTCGTTTTTAACTTAATGGCCGCCGTTGTCGGATGGAATGTACTCAATTTATTTAAGACGCGCATTTAGTGTTACGTTTTATACGGACATAAAGATTACGTGTAAGAGGTACGCTGGCTATAAAACCCTCTACAAATGAGCTATGGCTATCTCTTGAGCCAAACGCTGGGACCAATGTTTGACGCCAAACTTACTAGCCGACAAATACCTGTGCGAAGAATTCCGGCTCCAACATTTGGAACCAATATTTTAATCGTTTGTTACATAATAGCACAATTAGTTTTCAGCGGCCATTTTTGTAATCAAGTGATCAAAACAACAAACAAACTGGAGGTAGTGGAGGCCGCTTATCGACCATTTGCCTCCAGCGGATCCTGCAGTATTTCGGTCACGTGGCTAGACGCGAGCCAGATAGTTTGGAAAAGCTCATTGTAGTTGGCCACGTGGAAGGAAAAAGGGCCCGTGGGAGATCACCGACCCGATGGACTGATGCCGTGAAAGAAGCCTGTCAGGAAAATCTACAGGCGTCAATCCGGAAGGCGGAAAACCGTGTGGAGTGGAGAGCTTTGGTGCATCAGATAACGACCTCAAATGGTCACGACCCTCAGTCATGAGGAAGCGAGGAAGAAGAAGAAGATCAAAACAATTATGTTTATAGGTCAAAATGTCGAGTGCAACAGAAACATTTTTTATTATAACAAATAGCATTCTTTTGTGTAATGTTAATATTTTATATTCAACATCCTAATATCTTCAAAGCTCTCATATGAGGTCTCAAAGCTGGTTCAAATTATAAGGCATGTTTTGAACAAAAATCTACATTTTTGGTACAGTTGCCGGCAAACTTCTTGAGCATAACCTTGACTGCGCAGTAGCCGATTTATTATACAAATGTCCATGCACAGATCCGCCATTTTTGTTCAAAAAGTTTGCCGGCAACTATAGGTATGTAGATTTTTACTATAGTAAATACATATTTTAGCAAGTAAGTCAAACGATATTAAGCAAAACGAAAAAGTAAGTAAACATAGCTATGCGTGAGGACTGAGGAGATTTAAAAAGATGGCAAAGCAATATCTTAGGGATTTATTTGAGGACATTACAACAACTCCGGTATGGAGAAACCAGAGCAAGCAAAAACCTACATTGGATAACCTGTTTATTTACCCTGTGAATGCGGTGTTCTCCTCTGGGTAAACAATAATAAGAAGACCATTAATGTAAAGATCAAATCTTAAAGAAAAATTTAAACGAGCTACCTGGTGGAAGAGACCGGGAGTCGAACCCGGTACCTCTGGATTGCCGGTTTCATAAATTTATAAAAGGCCCCCTCTCCCTTGCTCGTTCACTGCTGTAAAGTAGTGCGGTAAGATCTGAATATGAACGTATTCACATAGAGGTGTAAAGCCTTTTAATAAACAACGCAAAGATCGACATACAAAGCATAAGGAAAAATTCGATACGTTGCGTGGGAGTAAGGGAGGCGAAAAGGTTAACGCGCTGGATCGGCAGTCCAAAGGTACCGGGTTCGATTCCCAGTCTCTTCCACCAAGTAACTCATTTAAATTTTCATTTAAGCTTTGATCTTTGTATCAATGGTTTATTATAAAAATGGTGGTGTGTACCCACATGTTTATACCATTAAGTAGACTCAATTTAAAATTAATATAATGATCCTGATAAAAACCATAAAGATAAAATGAGTTTCGAAACAACATTGTCACGCAGCATTCGTATAACATTACACGCTTGCCAAACATCAAAACCAACTTCTAACATTAATGAACTCCACTTAACAAAAGGCATTGGTACACACAAACAAAGCATCCCACACACGGACGACACATGTGTGTAATCGAAGGCATCCAGTGGGCAGCGTTCGATCGCTCTAATTCACATTTAACCGTTCTGTCGGTCGCCACTACTACGACGCACGGAGATATTCGCAACCACTCGCTAGGGGCATCTTGCAAATGGTATCAGGGAACTTAGTGTAATTACAAATTAAATAAATACAATGGTGATGATGATGATGATGATGATGATGTTGATGATGATGATGAAGATAATGATGATGATGTTTACTTCATCGAATGCAATGATATCGCTTTCAAGGGGTTGGGCTTGTAGCACTCATACGACGGTGGGCGCGAATATGCCTCATAAAATAGAAATCAATCAAATCAAAAAAAAAAAATCAAAAATATTTATTCATTAACTTACAACTATTACAGAGTATATGAGTTGGTGCTTCTTTTTAAGCATTAATTATGCTTGTGTTAAGAAACACCGCTCTTCCACTAGAAATAGAAATAGAAATAGAAATAGAAATAGAAATAGAAATGTTTATTTGCTGAAATACTTAACAATTAGGTCTTAAGATTATTATTGTTACAGAACCAGTATTCAGTCGACAAAAAAGTCAACATGCAAATCAATATTATTCCTAAAATACACAAATTAAATACTCTAATGATACAAAATGTCAATTTGAATATAATTGCGAAACAAAATCATTTACAACTATATACCTACACAATTAAAAATAACATCTCAATATTATCAAATTACCTCATACCAAGAATTTTTATAATTTAGCCATGTCTAGTTTAAAGAAATAACATTAATATAACTAGCAAATAAAATTTAAATATCTACAAAACAATAATAGTAATAAAATAAATAAAATGAAAACTGTTTACTTATCCGCTAAAATTTAAAAAGTCATTAACACTATAAAAACAATGATTCTGTAACCATTCAGTCAGCCTTACCTTAAATAGTTTACCGTCCAACATTCTTATATCATCAGGGAGATTATTAAATAAAATAATACACATGTTGTACGCATTTTTCTTATATATATATCGGATTTGCATGGTGGATGGTATAACAAGTTTTTGTACTGTTCTCGCACTTGCCTTGAGAACATTTCGTTATATTTTTTAAAATACCCTGGCTGACTTTTGGTAAACAAACATGCCTTTAAAATGTACATTGAAGCTAAGGGTAGGACATTAAACTTTTGGAAGAGTGGTCTGCAGCTATCATCATACCGAATGCCACCCACTGCGCGTAAACATTTCTTCTGCATTAAAAATGTCCTCTGAGTGTCAACAGAATTACCCCACAACAAAAGTCCGTAATTAAGAGTAGACGACACATAATCATGAAAAGCAGTCAACGCGGCCTGAGTTGAAACAGTATGTTTAAGCCTTCTCAGGGCGAAAACAAATCTCGATAGTTTAGAGCACACAAAGTCAATATAACATTTCCAGTTTAAATGTTTATCAATAAATATACCTAAAAATTGTGTGTTGTCAGTCTCATGAATGGGAGAATTATTAAGATTAACAGTGAGAACAACTGGGTTTGATTTGTATGAATGGAATTGGATAAATGAAGTTTTGTCAATATCTATATTAAGATTATTATGATATGTCCATGTATTAATGTCTGCTATTGCTTTGTTTATATCTGCTTCATACGTGTTTTTGACATTTCCTTTCACTATTAAGGTTGTGTCGTCTGCAAAAAGTATACACCTTTGCGATGTTGCGTGGGGCAGGTCATTAACATACAGTAAAAATAACAACGGTCCTAGATTGCTTCCTTGTGGCACACCCGAGCCATTGACACGATACTGTGACCTGTACTTTTCCCTTGTAACATTCTTCCCTTCTGTAATCACTCTAGAAATTTCAGTGCATTGTTCTCGGTTGGCTAAATAGCTGCTCATCCAGTCAAGAATGTTACCTCTAATAAACCCAATTTATTAGCAAATATCCAGTATCACTGCGCGCGCTGTGACTGGAATTCACCACGATCATTGAAGGAAGGGGATGTACAAGTATGGTGTTCCATTGTTGACTACAGAGTGAAGGAGTTTGAAGAAGCACGTCTCCAAGCGCTGGATATTAAGCGTCGAAGCGCAAGACGTGCCATAAGCCATCTTGCGCCTACACCTACAATAAATGCAATTAGGAACCAAGTGTCATCCGTATACCACGTTCGAGTCGATCCAAAGATACAAGAAGAAAATTATGAACAGCTTTGAAGGTGAAGGTGAAGATAAGTGCGCTACGTAAGGATTCTTCCAAAATCTATGGGGTGAAAAATAAATGGCGTGTATGAGAAAATAAACAATCTATACGAAAAAAAGTATAAGTTAGTCTCATTATATATATATCCATTTTATTGCTGTTGCTGAACTCGCGGAAAGCTTGTAAGCTAGTGTAACTTGAAAAACCTCAAAACTTAAAAAAGAAACAATATACTTAATACTACAGATGCATTCATAATGAGTGATCAGAATGTTCTTTTAGTACAGGTTTAAACAGGTTCTTATAGAATCGGCAACATATGTACGTGTGATACTTGTAGCGTTGCGATGCATGCAGGCAGGCCTTATGCTTGTAATGAAATTCAACGTTTGCATAAAACAATTTTACACAAAATATTGGCTTAATCGCAAACCAAGTAATGCTTGTACTAAATACATAGAGACAGATTAGAACCCAAGACAGCCAGCTCAGTAGGCAGCTGCTCTTGCCACTGCGCGCCGTACAAATGCGCAAAATCAACCTAATTTTACTTCGCTACAAAATCAAATGATATGGACATGGAGGCATTTCATACTGTTTTTCAGTATCACGTAGTTCTGATCCCGTGGTAACGCGGTATTTCAATTACAGATCCCCCTACCTGAGCAACTATTGTCGGATAACCTCGTTACGTTCCTGTAACGCTATATCGGCACTTAGCGTCGGCCAATCCGGCGACTTAACCCAAATCTGTAGCGATTCTGTTAAATGCTTTTGTTACTTTCGTATTTTCGTTTGTTTCTATCAAATGGTCACTAAAAGTATCTTTTCAATCTTGAACAAGAAAAATAATATTACATATGTACAATTCTGTTGCAAGCCAATATATAACACTTCCAAAGTGATGTTTAATTATGGTGAAAACTCAATATCAGCTACATATACAGTATCAAGTGGCACTATCATAGGAACCCGCTACGCGGTGGGCCCTCTACTCGTAGCAACTAACGCATTTTTTCGAGTAGGTAATACTCGACGCGCGTAGCTGTACGAAAACCAAGGCAGTGGATGCTCAATCATGTTTCTACAAACAACTTGATAAATCAGGTACGCTACGACAACACCAGTGAAAGTTAATAAGTGCGCCCTCATTCACTTCTAACCTAAGAAGCTAACCTCCATCTCAGCTTCGAGCTGCTTCATGAAGGTACCTAATTGCTCAGTAATATCGTAAGCCGTCAGCTACTGTGTCTTCAGAAGACTAAAGCACACAGCTTAAAGACAGTACAAAATACCAATAAGCTCTTTCACCTAGGAAGCTACCTCCATTTGAACTGCGAGTGGCCCCACGTAAGTACTTAATCGCTCGGTACCTAATATTGTTAGCTACCGCCACAGATTAATATAATAGCTACCGCGCCTTTGGAAGACTCACAGCTTAAAGATAGAGTACTGTAGAAAAGACTTGACGTATACATATTTCTTTTACAAAAACCATTCGTATTTTGGTTGTATCTACATAATATACCTGGGGCTGAATTTAATTAACCTTGTTTTTGCGGCATTAAGTAAGTGATGAATTATAGTATGATAAATTGCATTTTTTTTAATATATATATACAAAAGTATGAACGTTTCGTACTGTTGCCACGTGCCCACTGTATAAGCCAGACTCGCGCTCGCAGAAGTTTTTAAAACAAATTGCTCTGAACGCGTTACCAGGAGGCATTCTAAGTGGGTAGGCTAAGAGCCCTGGATTATGTCGCCCTGGATTACCAACTTGCCCGTGTTTTTGGGGCACGTGTTACACTGTAATGTCATCTTTACGTAAGAAATGTGCGGCGGATTTTGATGTTTACCGATGTTGAGTGCTCCTTGGATTCAAATTCATGGCTTATTTTACTTAAAGTTAAGTTTGTATATTATGTCTTGAGACGTTTCATTCGGGGGACTGAAATAATAGTTTTGGAGTCTTTACTTCCGAACTCATTTCAGTACATTGTACTTAATTTTTTGGATTACTTGTCTTTACAAGTATAGAAAAAAAGGGGTAACCCTTTGATCTACTACGTGCATCTCTCTCAGTAAAAATACTGGTGGTCACAAAAAGTATGCCTGCGTTGTATGAAGTATTATCCGGTGATTACAGCATCGACTCAGAGAAAAACGTATTCTACGTGACGTAACTAAATCGTGGTCTAACTAGCTTTACATACATCAAGTGTGTATTACAGGAAATTAGATAAATTCGGAATATTCTGCTTTCACATGTAAATTATGGCATTGAAGGTTCCTTCATCAAGAATCACAGTCACGATCGCCATTGTCTTCCAAATTTCAGCGCTACAAAGAGCGCTAATGTGAACAAAACGTTTAGTCTTATAGCCATGGCGCAGTGTTCAGTGTAGCCGAGCGGTTTCACTAACGTTTTTATTATTGTAATTCGGATTGCGTTTCGCCAGTCACACCGCTAGCGGGCGAGCTAAACGTCCGAGTCACTCGCCCGTGTAATGACCTCTTGAAGCAGATTCGATTTTTAAACGATTCCTTCCTTTTTTGTTGAACGGCTCGGTACTGGCACAGTTTTGCTAATTTTATTATATTGGGGGAATGGGGAAGCACCAAATGTTAGGATAGTAACTTGCAGCTCTGAACGCCTTTTGCATGTTTTCCAGATACTTGTTAAACTTTTTTGTTAGTGTTACATCAATAGCCTGTCTATACACGAATAAGCACCATGGATGAAGATATAATAACCGGAATAGTGACTAATTATGTTTTACAGTAAAATGCCCACGAAGACCCGGCTTAGAATTAAAAGGAATAGGAATTAAAAATAGGACTGACAAAAATTAGAAATGTATGGAAAGTTAACTGCTACATCAATTGCCTAACGAACTAAGCCATGCGAAAAATGAAACCAAACATTGTTCCAAAAAGAACTCCGCCAAACATTTGAAATTGTGCCGGAAACCTAAAAACGAGCTCCTTTTCTCGTTTCCGGGCCGTGGGTAACTGTGCCCCATATTAATTGCAAATGCCATGGCGAGCCTCCATACATAAGCGATCGCACTCTTAATACGTGACGAGGGAGCTTGTTACAGCGAATTTGTTGCCGAAGATATTAGGAAGGACGGAGAGGATTATTTGGACGGAAAAGTTACAAATGTAGAAGTACCTACTTTAAAGAGTGGAATAAAAAAGGAATTTGCTGAAAATTATTGAGGATAAATAACGGAAATACGACATGACGTTTTTCATCATACATCATGGAAGGAAAGATTGAAGGGAAGTGTGGAAAAGGAACGTGCGAATAAGTTCATTAAACAAATAAAGAGAGAAGGTAGTCATTACGTCGTATAGGGAAGTCAAGGAAGTTGCTATGGATAGAGTTAGACGGAGACCAAAACATATAGCTCATCAGCTATACCGAGGGTTTGACTCTTAAATTATTGATGGGTTATCAGGTAAGGCCTAGGCTTCACTTGCTATAGCGTTGTCTGTTATTGCGAATTTTACTTAATCAAAATGATTTTCTCTTTGCCATAATGGCTAATATTTTTGATCGTTTTTCTATTACCACGAATAATTAAATTATACAGCAATTATAAAAATAAGTAGTGCTCACTCGCAATAGATAGTCATCTTGCAATTAGTCACCTTGCAGCAGGTCTCTCTTCTTATTTATCTTAACCTGGAGGTAAAATTAAGCTATTTGTCGTTTTTTCAATATATTTTTTATGACATTACAAGATATATATATGCGCGATGTTTTGATTAAAAAATAGTATTTTATGCAATCGTTGCACAATGGAGGTTCTTAAAGTCGAGTACCGCGTTTAGGTCACGAGGCTTGCCGAGTGACCTATGTAAGGTACGAGACTTTAAGACCTAATTGTGTAACTATTGCATACAATACTTTTTATACGAGCAAAACTCAGAAAATCATTTTTTACTTTAATCGTCATTCTCCAATATGATTCTTTATTTTTGATGTAACCTTTTTCGTTCAACTAAAACTGACCTATTAAAAAAAAACATGATCGCGATGGCCATGGGCGGGTGCCTCGTGATTGGGGATTTTTTTTGATAAGTAATTTCAACCAATCAGTGAGCATCAAATAAGCTTATGTTCTCTTTTGGAAATTATTAGAGTTACCTTATAATAATTAGATTATTACGTTAAACTCAACTTTAAAATAGCGTGTTCCAAATGACTTGTTAACATATCAACAACCATTCGCGTTTCCACGTTTTACATACTTAAGCCATAAATTAGTTTTACGGTTTCAAATTGCGGGTCTGTGCAATTAACCGTGCTGCTGAACTGATAATTTGCGCGATAACCTGACGAATGACGTTTCAAACAGGCCTATTTCCATTAATGTGAATCCTTAAAATATCAACCTTACAAACGAACACATAAGACCAAAGTTAAAAGTTCAATTAGAAAGTAAGCTGTTTTCAAGACGTCTCTTAACTGCAAACAGAAAATTTCTCCGGCTGAGAAAAATGAAGCAATTAACGGTGTTTAGAGATAAGGCTTTAACTGGAATGCTTTGCAGTTAATCCTTTTCTATCTTCTTACTAAGTTTTGTGCCCAGGTTAATTCTTATTTATTAATTTGAAAGCATTATTAAGCTCAACTTCAACGATAAGTGGCTTTAAGAATGAGGAATGGAATTACATTTTATTTTTGTTAGCCTGGTATAGTCTTCCACTGCTAGGCAAAGGCCTCTTCCATGTATTTCCACTCGTCTTGGTTCAGCTGTTTCGGGACAAATATTGATAAACGCGTCTAGGTCGTCGCGCCATCTCCGTCTGGGCCTGCCTCGGAATTACATTTATTGGAAATAAATAAAAATCCCTGCAATAATTATACATTAGACGGTTATCCTCTCCGGAGATATTAGCAATAACATCAATAATCCTAACTACACGTCTATGTGACCTCGGTTACTGTGTAATCGTTGTGCTAGCGTCGCATATTGAGAGTCCATTGTGTTTTTAAGCTCAATATAAATAACTAGCGGCCCGCCCGGGCTTCGCACGGGTGCAATGCTGATAAATTATGCATGTATTATACCTATAAACCTTCCTCTAGAATCACTCTATCAATTAAAAAAAAACGCATCAAACCGTCCGTTGCGCAGTTTTAATGATCTAAGCATACATAGAGACAGACAGATAGACACACAGACAGACAGCTGGAAGCGACTTTGATTTATACTATGTAGTGATAAATAAATATCAGAAAACCTCCCACAAATCAACCTAGTCCTAAACTAAGCTCAAGATGACTTGTGTCATGGGTACTAGGCGACAATATAAATACTTACATAGATAAATAAATACTTTAACAAATTATATAAAAAATCCCATCAAATTAATATATCAGCGTTCACCGTTTATATAAGTAAGATATCGTAAACGTAATGAAAATTTTCTACGTTATGATTATGGCAGGGAAATAAAATATCGAAATGGCTGAGTCATAACATTATTTTGCTAACAAAACAGCGCCGTTTACAAGAAGGAAACGATTATACAATTCTCTCACCTCCGCCAAATAAACGCGAAGGCGACAAAGCTTACCTTTGTTTACGTTCCAGATTTATTCCTACCAATATTTACTGATTGGTTCAACTGCCTTGCGCTTTATTACGATTATTACTCCGCCCACTGATCCGGAAATTATACAAAAAAACACAAACATCGCTACCGACACGTAAACACTCTGTCTATCGCTCGCGACGAGTCAACTACCTTACAAAGTTGGTATATATAAATTTCAACCGTAACTGATTGGAATACGATTCGATTCGGATTGTAGATAAAGTTTAGTTGGGTCGTTTTGTATTCGGCCCGCGGCATGCTTAAGGGTAGGTGCCCCGGCGTTATTTGCATAAGGTTGTTTATAAAATTCGCCTGCTCTTTGTCAGTCGACGCCGCGGCGGCGCTGCCACTTAACTAGGTATCTGTTTATTCAGTGAAATTGAAAGCAAACAGAGAGCAGGTACATACTTGAGTATAGTTCGTACTCGCGAGTATTTACTTTATGGTATTTTTACTCAGGCGGGATGGTTTTATGGAAGTGTGAAAGTATTTTCGATGTTTATGCGTTTTACACGTTTTTGAAGGCGGCTTTTTATGTGCTGTTTATTTATGGCTGGGGTGAACCACTCCTGGCTTAAAATGTTTTATCACCTAAGTGTATGTTATGGGCTTTACTGTTTTTTCTTATATGTATATCTTAAGTAACTTTCCTAAGAAATAAGAATAAAGCAGGACATATTTATAAAAATTAATACAGAAAAGACACAAACAGATTTGTTATGAAAAATACATTCAGAACATGAATGTATTTTTATAAAACAGCTAAATATCCAATGTCCATATCTCCGTCAAAACGGCATGACCGACAGCAAAGTGGACAATGGTCTGTATTAATAAGGCTTCCCCGTTAGTTTTTATGTCCGCTATACCCGCCGCCCCTCCGTGATGGCCACAACAGCAGCGACAAGCGACGACTTTATAGATGGAGCTTTCTGGCGATTTCCCGCTTTTATCTGTGGCCAAGGCCAACTTGTCACTATATATTATGTTACCCCCGCCACTGGCTATTAGCCTACGCGTCAACGTGCACTTGTGCACCAGCCTCCTTCCACTACATAAACCTAACCAATAACAACCAATCCCACTATTATTATAAAAACAAAAGTTTGTGTGTGTGTATGTTTGTTACTTCTTCACACGGAAACGGCTGAACGGATTTATTCAAAGTTTGAAATAAAGATAGTTTATCACCTTACCTTACCTTATTTACCCAAATAACGTTTTATCGTATCAAAAGCATGGTTCCCATAGGAAAGTGTATGCGATTTCAAAGCGAACGAAGCCGGGGGCAGGATCTAGTCAAACATAATTGTCAGGCAGCTTTGCGAAGACTGTTATTTTATTACGTTCTGCCTATCTCGTGGCCACTCCGCGAGTGCTGGAGGCATATGGACGCGTTTTATGGCCGATTCTCGCGTTCAATGCTTTCATAAATAGTTCTTTCCTTATTATAAGCTTGACACTTCGACACATGTTTCATGGGACGTAGGACCAGGTTTGCGAAGTTTGGAAGTAGGACCGTTTTGTTTATCGTAACATAACTGTTTTTAATTATATAATGAGGATGTCTTTTTTTTGTTTTCTCGTGTGAGCATACATGTCGATCACTGTGTTATCTCACATATTATTTTTATGTAAGATATGAAACATATGACAACTTGAACCGGAATAAATTGTTGTAACATTGATGCAGCCAGTCGACCGATCGAACGGAAGCGAATCTGTGATTTAATTGAATCTGAAGCGGTCGCACACTTGAAGATAATTACTTTTATGTTAAAATCTGTTGACGCTAGGCGGAGATGAGAGCCAGCGTGTTCTGACATTTTTAATTGGAATTGAGATGATAGTGGAAACATTTTAATAACTTCAGTGTTCTAACGTATAATTTTACTTTTCTGTTAGCAATTTCAAGTACTAAATTTAACGCTTCTCCAAGGCGTCTGCGCGAAAATTAAATACTAAATTTCTACTTTAGCTATATTATTAATTTGACACAGTCGTAATGTATTTATTTTTGTTAAGATAAATAAAAGTATCTCATTTTGGAATAAGTAAAGATTCAAAAATGTGAGTTATATTGTTAAAGTACAAACTGTGGCAGATGCGAGTAATATGTTCAGATTTAATATATAGAGCCGTCCGGAGTTAATATAATTAAACGCAGCTCGAACAATAAACATTTTACATGTCAGATATACAGCCGTTATAAACCCGAAATATATTACTTCATAGTTAATATCACAAAGGCTCGTCGATTAAGGGCCCTGAACAGGCCTTGATTTATCGTCCGTAACATCAAATCACTCTGATCGCATGCACCGCATTCATGCCTACACCATACCTCATGAATTCTCCAGGAGCCCAGACGTTATCATCTCAGAAATTGTGGGATCGAGTCGCTTTGTGCGACGGCAAAGTCATCGGGGACTGCGGCTGAGGCGATTGCGGCATTGTCCCGATTGTCCGAGATGACTTGGCCGGCTTGATTACGGTAAGTTGGACGTAATAGTTCAACTGACAAGCATTATTGTAACTTCACATCGATGGAGTTACGATGTGCACTGAAATTAAACTAACTGAAGAACTGTTGTGTAACCGAATTAAGAGTCAAGCACACTCATCCTCATAAATACTCATGTTACTGATGTAAATTTGCCAATGTTTACTTATATAATTATAGGTTTATTTACCATAGTATCATCCATGTTTCAGCTGTCGCTAAGCAAATGAGCATGATGTTCATTTTAATAATAATACTATGGACATTAAAACATAGGGTTAAGTGCGATAAAATATACCTTAAAACGAAATATCTATTCAATACAAGTGACATCTAATTCTAAACGAAACAGACTCTCTCGTCCATCCGGCGGAGGCAGATCTCGTTTAGCATTTCAATGGCGGCTGTCTGGGTGGCTGACAGCGCAACGGGTCAGTGTGGCTCCAGACGAGCCTCTACAAAGCTCCATTTTCTGTAACCGTTGAGCATAGGTTTGGTACTTGCGTGATGATTCCTTTGTCAGTTCAAACTTTAAATTGCTTCAAGGATTCTAATGTCATAGAGCTTAAGTATATCAATGCTATTCGAACTGCATTGAATGACGTTCAGAAGTGATAAATTTAAAGCAAATTTGCTCGCTCCTGTCGTTTATATCTTTATATATATGTTTCCGTGACCTCAACGCTAGCAGAGTTGAGAGATTCTTAGCTTATCTGATTACGATGTTTCATCTGTTTTTATTTATATACTTATGTGTATAAGTATATTATAATGTATTTATCTAAGTATTTAGTTATTTATTAAAACTTGCTTACCGCCCACAAATTAATCTGCTTTGCCCGAAGGTTGAGTGAAGTCTAATTTTTATTCCCACAGAAATAAAGTAAACAGAGCTGCGTCACTGTCAAAGTGACATTTCGGGGGCTCTCAAATTATGGACCAAAAAGAAATATAATATATAGGTGAAATGTAGAAAATACTTTCTTATCACCTTTTTATCAGATAACTAGCGACCCGCCCCGGCTTCGCACGGTTGCAATGCTAAAAAATTATTGCATGTATTATACATATAAACCTTCCTCTTGAATAACTCTGTCTATTAAAAAAACCGCATCAAAATCCGTTGCGTAACTTTAAAGATCTAAGCATACATAGGGACAGACAGACAGAAGCGACTTTGTTTTATACTATGTAGTGATTGTTATGATATCATTTGACTTAGTCATAATGATGAGTATTTTTTTTTTATTTTTTTATTTAAAATATATTGAGAAGTCCCCTCAATTTTCCATTACATTTTTGTCTTATTTTCATTACGCCCACATAAAATGTATGAAAAATAAAGTATGGCTTAGGTACTATTATCAAATTAAATTAGTTGGACTTGGTTTAAATATAAATATTTTCATTTGGACGTTGGCTTATTATAATTGTACAAGGAATAAATATCTCTAATGCTGTAAATATTTTTCCTCAACGATAACACCTTTGTTTACATTATTTCGTGGAAATAAAAATTAGACTTTAGAGAATGCCTCATGGCATTAAGTCCGCCTTTTGTACGATAAGTTTGATGATGATGATTAAAAACACACTTATTAAAAATTAAACTACATAGGTAGCAATTTAACGTTTCGATTTAAATTCATATTTTGTAAAAGATGTAATATACCTTATGCACAGTAATAATATATTTCATTAATAAATGATTAAATTACCTAAAACTAATTAGGATTTCTTAGATTATACTTTTTGATAAAGAATTATTTACATATACATATTGTACAGTTTTCTAGACCTGCGTTCTGTCTCTTGACATCAGATATCCATCCGCAATAACATACCCCCATCCGGAAAATTCATTAATCTTAATACTACTTCAAAACGTCAAGCATCCCTCAAACAATCACAACATAAAAACCCTCTCTACATTCGTCAAAGCCACTGAACGACTCTCCGCTAAACCCATAACACTTCACAAACACAAAAATACAAATACTACAAAATATTGAATAGATACAGCCCATATTTGTTCGATACGCAGCGCGGCTCCAATCACGGGTGATTCAGGCGACAATACTGCAATTTCGCTTCATAAAACCACTTGTATATATTTTTCATTTTTTTTTTCACAATAGCGAATGATACGATTCGAATGAAACTGAGATGGGATTGACAAGTGCTGGTATTTCAGTTCCAGAGTTTTGTCTTTGTTTTCAATTATATCTAACCAACGAAAACGCGATCTAAAGGTCGTAAATTTCTAAAATAAGAATAAAAGAATTGAAGTAATGTAGGGACTTTATTCGACGAGCGATTACGTTGTCTCAAATCAAACAAATATTAAATATTATTAAATATTAAGGGAATATTATATATATTAAGGGACAATCATACACAAATCGACCTAGTCCCAAACTAAGCAAAGCTTGTACTATGGGTACTAGACGACGATATACATAATATATAAATGCATATATAGATAACATCCATGACCCAAGAACAAATATTTTGCACAAATATTTGCCCCGGCCGGGATTCGAACCCGGGACCGCCGACTCAGTAGGCAGGTGTCTACCAACCGAGCCAAACGCGTCGTAAACAATACCTCGGATGTATTAGTGTCATAACGGCAGGTAGAGTAAGTACATTTTAAAGGAAATGTGGCTAAATATATCAAATCTTAGACATAATTATGTAGTCAGGACCATTTATTTTTCGATTTTTGATTCGATATTTTACCGTCAGTATCCGAGCTACAATTGAATGATAGTCGAGATAAGTCTGTCCTGCTCACACTACAGGGCATATTATCTACCCAATTGTCGTGACTTACGACATTCTTTGTCCAAAAAGCAGTAAATTTAATCAGTCGGAAGCGTGACCGAGCTCTTTCTGGAATAAGAGCAATTAGTTGATTGCTATGTGATAAATCTGCCTGTGCAGCATTTGGATGAATGCGTGATATATTTTCAATGTTTGACTTACGACCATTTGAACTCAAACTACACAAATCTGCGCCTTCACTGTCGCCGGGATTTTCAAGGATGGGGACGTGTTATTACCTGTAAAGAGACGAGAATAATATTAATAATACATCTTCGTCTACACCTACATTATTACACCAGTCGTCTCGGTGAAATGGATGCTCCTGCCAAGCGTTTTTGAATGCGTACATGTCATTCCGCTTTAGATATAAATAATGAATAGTTAATAAATTTTTGCTTTATTTCATCTATTAATTTTGACACAAAATTTCACTGAAAAGCTCCATCCATCTTCAAATCTTCATGGAATTAGTGAGGTCTATTCTTAAATCATCTATGATATACATCAACGGTATTTTTGACCGCTGAGCTCCGGTTGTGGTAATAATATAATTGGAGGTCAGCAGCGTCCGCGACCACCACCGGCATCAAATATTCAGCCTCAGGTCACGACACCTATATAGACTGCTACAGACCGAAGTGTCCTACAGTACGTTCATGTGGCATTTTCTGAATTTGTGCTATTTTTACCCTAATATCTATTATAGTAGGTATACATCTAATCTTATTATTTATTGCCCACCTCAATCACTATGGAAATAACACAGCATGAGATACATTAAATCAACAGACAAAGGTCTTATCACTCAATGACGAAATATATGAAGAAAGTGTATGGAGAAAGTCATATGAAGAAAGTTTGAGTTGAGTAGGTGTAAGATCTTTTGTTTTACTAACAATCTATGGACTCTGGTCTGAAATAAAGATTTGAATTGAATTGAATTGAATAAATATCTTACTCCTCTACTACTTATTCTAACTTCAAATTTGTATCGAAACTGCGAAACCCAAGTTTCTGTGAAGAGTACAATACATGATTACACATGATACTAGCATTTACTTAATTAGCTATGGTGCAAAAAGAAGGGGCACGGTGATGTTGCGGTTACTTCATCATTTCCTTGCTCTTATCCCATATATTTGGGGTCGCTGCAGCATGCTTTCTTCCTCCAAATTCCTCCACATTGTTACTTAAGAAGGTGTAATGATAATGATTAATCATCACATCATAGTATTAATATCTGTACTACTGCTCACAGTTGCAGTACTGCGCTTGTTTACAAACCTCTCTAGTCTGCAGCCAGCAGCTCGAGCGGCGACCGGAGGCCCTGGTGAAACGGCAATTTGCATAGAAAGTGCAAGTTTACACTCCGGCGGAACGACCAGCGGGTCCTTCGCGTGGCCCGCTCGCCAGATTGCAGTATTTGCAGTCTTCGGCGATCTCGCCGGGCAGCGACCGGATAATCGCACCGATTTACAGGTGATTTGCTCAACTCTGTAGGGAGTTGATCGAATTAAGCTCTCAGGTTTTATATGACCGTTCTTGTGGCGTTTTTTCTTTGGGCCGTACCCAGCGTACCATGTTTGATGATTTTGTGCAAAATATACATGTAGGGGTACAATAAACGGTTTCAGCGCACTACGGCGCGGTGTACAAGTGATTTAGGACGTAAATTATTCAGACATTTTGCACTCACTGTGATAATTTCAGTATCCAAAGGTTATCTTGAAGAGATTGCTCTGTAGCAATAAGGCTGCCAATGTTCACTATACTTACTAGATTTCTTAATGAGTACTGTATTAATTATATAAGTGAGAGCGTTTTGCTTTAGGATGGAAATATATGCCATATTTCCTAACTTTTAAGTTTTTAGGGTTCCGTACCTCAAAAGGAAAAAACGGAACCCTTATAGGATCACTTTGTTGTCCGTCTGTCCGTCCGTCTGTCAAGACCCTTTTTCTCAGGAACGCGTGGACGTATGAAGCTGAAATTTATATCAATTACTCAGGTCTACTGTCCCTTGAAGCTGTGAAAAAATCAAACTTCTAAGCCAACGCAATCAAAAGATACAGCCGTTTATGCCGCAAATTTTCGACACTTGCAAGGGAATCAAAACCTACAGGGTGCTTCCCGTGAACTCAGAATCTTGAAATTTGGTACGAAGCAACGTCTTATAGCATAGATAAAGGAATAATTACGAAAACCATATTTTTTTTTTTTAATACCTAACTTTGCACCTAATTTGCAAATTTTCGACACTTGCAAGGGAATCAAAACCTACAGGGTGCTTCCCGTGAACTCAGAATCTTGAAATTTGGTACGAAGCAACGTCTTATAGCATAGATAAAGGAATAATTACGAAAACAATAAAAAAAATTTTTAATACCTAACTTTGCACCTAATTTATATGGGGCGCTATACATACCAGGTGCAAACTTAACTTAACCACTTAGGGATGGAAAGTGTTTGTACGGAACCCTCGGTGCGCGAGTCCGACTCGCACTTGGCCGGTTTTTATTTATATTCTTTAGAATGTTTATAAATTGTACAGTGTATTGGTAATAACTGTAATGCTGTATAAATTTTGTTTGTAAATAAAATATATAGTCGTGGTAGAGAATGCCTTATGGCTATGGTTGACTGGTAGAGAATGCCTTATGGCATTAAGTCCGCCATTTGTACTTTTACTTTTGTATTTTGTGCAATAAAGTTTAAATAAATAATTAAAATAGTCCCTGAGCCCGCTCCAGGTACGTAATATCATCTCCGCCGACCCTCTTCGGCTCAGTTTTTGTCGAAATGAGTAAGTCAGTAGAGGCATCACCCAAGCGTTGAAGGCGTGGGCCTTTTTGGCGCTGGACAAAAGACGGTTAAGTATGGGCATAGCATAATTAAAGTGACAATAGAAAAGCTCCTTCAACGCCTGTTTTATATCTCCGTTCGCAATACTCAATCACTGTGACATACCAAGGTACTTGTAGTGTAGGCTTTTGCAGGGTATTTTGTCCGTCGACTAGTACATTATTACCCTCACTTACCCTAGATAGTTCTATTCAATTCCCACCACGACTGATGAGTCAGAACTCCTTGGCAATAGATCATAAATTGTTAAATCGTGCGCATTTAACATTATTACCACTGCCTCCTCTTCTACCTTGGAGTAAAAAAACACTTTTGAAGGACTTCCGGCCATTGCAGAACTGGCAGACTGATGTTTACAAGCTCTCCGATTAAAGGGCTAAATGATGCCACGTGTCACGTACTGATGTCACATGACGTAAGTACACCCCTAAAATTTTGATCGGAAATTAAGGATTTTCTCAAACTTCCGGCCAATTTTCTTTGCGACAATCGTTTGATTCTCGCTCAGCACAACTTTTTCGACCGTGTGCCATGCATTTTATCATGATGTGATATTACTAGGCAATCCTGGAGCGGGCTCAGGGACTAATATTAGCTAGCTGCATAACACAGCTGAGTTTATTAAGTAAAATTTGTACAATAGCCTGAATTCGTTCCGAATAATCAAAACGTAAAAAGATAACTGCAATAAAGTGACGAGAGAGGGAGCGGCGGTCCGCGTCAACGTTGCGGCAAACACAATCCTCGACTTTTCGCCCCAAAACTCAGCCCTTTTATTTGTCCCGGCGTCGCAAAACAAAACTCTTCCGACTTTTATTGTGACACTCGAAAAGTTCACGGCACGCGTGGCCGCGACATGTCACCCCGTCTCGCTCGCTCGCCCCGCGCCCGACGGAGACGGCGGTAACGACTTCCGTATCGAATTGCTAGGCGAAAGCCATAAAACACTCTTATCCTGTTTCTTTTTTAAAACGATTTTTATATGAGTTTTATTTTCTTCTCTGAGTGTCTTCGAAGGTATTTTTCTGGCGCTTCATTTGGGATGGAGTTTTTGATGTACCCTATTTAGCTAATATCGATTATGACATGGGCAAATGTCGGTTTTGTGAGATTGAGAAATCACTAGATGTCTCAGGCAGTATCAAAATGCACAGCACAGAATTTTGACACTTCCTGTACAGCTGTACAGGATATTGATATTTAGGCTGCCTCTCTACTGGAGCGGACCAATCACCTGAGTTGAAATCTGCATCTCAGCTCCGCTTCACTTTTGTTCAGCTTTGTGATTGGCCGATTCTTGCTTCTATTGCTTTTGACGACGCGGTTGGCGCAGTGGTTAAGCAACTGCCTACTGAGCCGAAGGTCCCGGGTTCGAATCCCGGCAAGGGCAAATATTTGTGTGATGAACACGAATATTTGTGCCTGGGTCATGGATGTTCTTTGTATTTAAGTATTTATTTATCTATATAAGTATGTATATCGTCGCCTAGTATATATAGATAAATAAATTTACACCGGAAGACCAGCGCTGGTTCCCGGGCCAGCGTTTATGCTGAGGTGTGACCTTTTCGTGGCATACACACCTAGAATTTTATTTTATTTTATTGTATTTTATTTCTAATGTGTTGTCCAGTTCGTTTATGTTTACGAATAAATTTTCATTCATTCATTCATTCATTTTTAATTTGGGACTAGGTTGATTTGTGTGAGGTTGTCTGATATGTATTTATTTATTTATTTATTCCGCTCGTCTCCGCTCCGCTCCGCTTCAGTGGAGAGGCAGCCTTATTGTGAAATTGACATAACGGTGACGTCCACTGCTGATTATTTTACAAGCTTTTATTTAGCTTGCATGGTATGTTTAAAGTATGTTTGTTCGGGTGAAATCTTGCAACTCAATTTTGAAGCAGATATCGTCAACCGATTGAGCTGAAATTTTGCATACTTACTTAACTTTGATGACAATACAATAATATGGTACCATGGGGCTGATCGGATGCTGGAGCCGGAAGGTGGCCATAGGAATTCTATAATAGAAAAAGCAATCCTACCGAGCTTGGGCTCTTTAGAATTGTCTCAGTGAGCATTTGATGGATATCCAAAGAAAAGTACAGTCGGCTATAAAAGCTTGCCACTAAAATGTAATTTTTGACAGAAACTTATTACATTTGAGTAAGCCTTATCTGCCTTTCTTCTCTACTCTCTACTTGCGCATTGCTTAACATATAATTTGTCTGGTTCTTCGTTTACGGTACCTTAAGTTAGTATTAGTATAATACGTTTTCATCTCAGTTTTAGTATAAATAGTGTTAATCAAGTGTTCTTTTAATGGCAATGCCACCTTATTTACTTACATAAAATCTTAGTGGGAATTGTGTTAGGATGTAGGCTATACCTAGCGTAAGATTTATTTTCTTATAATGTAACTGTTTTTGTCTATGTCTGTTTTTTCCCCCAATAAAGAAAATAAAATAAAATACTCCTCTTTTGTACTCATAACTCGTAAACGGATTTTGATTATCCTTATTTTTATGAAAAACTAGCTTTTGCCCGCGACTACGTCCGCGTGGAACTTGGACGTATGGAAGCAACCTCGTAAAACACGAAAGATATCCACCTAATCACCTTAATTAATAAAGGGATAGCAAATGTAACAGCAATTGTGCTTTTAGTCTAGTCATCATGAATTACTTACTCACTTTTCAATCTTTTTAGGGATAATTTCCAGGACACACTTTCGCATTTATAATATTAGTATGGATGGCTTGACTTGAGCGAAAAAAAGTGAGAAAGAATGTATTAGTTATACTAATCCCATCAAAAACATAAATGTTAAATTAGAGCCAAGTTCTCGCATGCAACGTTGTCGACTTCGCCGACAAAAGAATTGAGATCTATATGGGCGCCAAGTTCTTTGCCCTAAATTTTTTAGATACAAGGACATGCGACATACTCAATGCATTTATTTTACTTGGGGTGTAATTCAATATCAAGACTGGACTTGGCTAGTTTTTACATATAAATGTATATTACATTTGTCTAATCATTAACCTATTTTCGTAAAGGTATGTACGCAAGTTAGTGTACGTCCTGTTACTTATACTGTTAGCTTGATAATAATACTATGTTACTTTGATAAAATTAAGTCAGTTTGTGAAAACTAGCCAAGTCAAATCTTGATATTGAATTACACCCCAAGTAAAATAAATGCATTGAGTATGTCGCATGTCCTTGTATCTAAAAAATTTAGGGCAAAGAACTTGGCGCCCATATAGATCTCAATTCTTTTGTCGGCGAAGTCGACAACGTTGCATGCGAGAACTTGGCTCTAATTTAACATTTATGTTTTTGATGGGATATCATTACTTTTTGTACAGAAATTTGAATTGACGCCCCACCTGTCTTGACTAGAGTGACGCGGGGTAGAGGGAGGGGCCGGACCGCTCCTCGCCACGCCGCGCTCCCGCGCTTCGCTATCCGTCCCCGCGCCACGGCAATTTATTAACCTTCTCTCTGTGTGTGTGTGTGTGTGTGTGTGTGTGTGTGTGTGTGTGTGTGTGTGTGTGTGTGTGTGTGTGTGTGTGTGTGTGTGTGTGTGTGTGTGTGTGTGGTGTGTGTGAGAGAGAGAGTGCCATCTTACAAACAAAGAAAGAATTTTCCAAATCGGTTAATAAATGACGGAGTTCTGAGGCAACAAGCATAAATAATAATAATAATAAAACTAAAAAATATCACTGTTTTTGATTTTTATATGTGCACACACACAATTACCAAGCTGAATGCCAAATTTCATCTTTCTAGGTCACCTGGAAGTGGGTTAGGTTTTTGATTACTAGTGAGTCAGTCAGTCAGTCAGTGATAAAAATGCCGTTTTTTGGACGTCAATATCTCAATAACTATTTCATCTACATTTATGAAATTTGTGGTTCTAGTTGTTCTCAGGGACCTAAATACATAAGCCAAATTTCATTTTTTTCTGTTGAATAGATTTGGAGTTATTGAGGGGTCAAAAGTGGCTCCAAACGGTTCGTGTAATATAACACACGGCTGCTGCTCGCCAGTTCCTGCGGTGAACTTGGCTGGACACGCTGCCGCGTGTCTAGATTCAAGTTGACCCTTAGAAGATCATCTCATCAACTGTCTCCTCTTTACTATTATTTTCTTGAAAATGTTGAAGCAAGACTTCACATTTTTCTCTAAAAACAAAAAATATTTTTATTTTCTTTGTTTCTTTGATTCTACCCAGTCCAGTATATTTTAATACAATTTACACGTTAACAAGTAAATTACAATTATAACATTTGTGAAACATGACGAGTGAGCTGCTACGGACTCTTCAGGAGGGTCTGTAATTGTTGCCCTTTAAACTAATTTGGAAACCCCGACTCGCCGACGTAATTAAATCGCCGCGCGCCGTGGGTCATGGTGACCTTTGAAAAGTGGGAGATGGAGTTCACGCGTTGGGGAGTAATTTGTTCAAACTACGTAGACGTGTGGATGATTTCATAGAATATCTGTATACGACAGCCGCAGAAAGTAGCTAAAATTTGCGAACTTCTAACTCTGTCCGAAAAAACTCTTCATTGAATAAAAAGTACCCTATACTTATAGTACACTAGCTTTTTCCCGCGACTACGTCCGCGTGGAACTTGGAAGTATGGAAGCAACCTCGTACAACACGATAGATATCCACCTAATCACCTTAATTAATAAAAGGGAGCGCCTAAGCAAATGTAAGAGCAATTGTGCTTTTGGTCTAATCATTATATTTTCTACAGGGTTATCAATGTCATCATGAATTACTTACTCACTTTTTAATCTTTTTAGGGATAATTTCCAGGATGAAAACTATCCTATGTCCTTCCTCGGATCTTAAACTATCTCCATGCCAAATTTCATCAAAATCGATTCAGCGGTTTAAGCGTGAAGAGGTAACAGACAGACAGACAGACACACTTTCGCATTTATAATATTAGTATGGATTATTGCAGACGCCGGGAAAGAAGGGCTTGCCAGGTGAGTAGGTATAGAGGGCCGACCGCAGGGAGGCCGGATAGTGATAAGAATCAGCTAGGCATGTATAGTGCTTTTTTTTAAAATATGGAATGAAATAAAAAATACACCACTCAAAAAAATAAGAATTCGGCTGTTTAGCCTGTTCATGAACACAGAAGCCATGTTATTAAAAAAACAATTGTCGACTTAGGCGTTTAATTTTGTATGAAATTCTCTCTCGAGTTGTTCCGCCCGAAACGTGATACTTTGAAGCAACTTATAACGCACGTTATGACGACATTTCATTGCGTGTTTGCGAATAATGTATTACTGCATGTCCAGGAATGGATAGATATTTATTCAAGTTCAACGAAAAATTCAGTTCCACCACAAGCAAGCGGCATAAAAATAGTGTTTGCTTTTTAAGACAAGTGTAAGCAAAAATGATGATTTTCTCTTCTCCGATAACGTCACGAACCGTGTACTTAGGTATCTTAAAGCTTCCAGCATCTTTTACCCATAGTGTAGTATTATGGCAGCTTCATCAAGAGCAGACCACCGAATTCAAATTTCAATCTAGCCCCCTAACTATCTGCAAACTAGTTGGGCAACTTGTCGCCCGACCGCCACTTGATTGCATCCGCTAACACGATACGCCCTGTTCCTCGTCCGATGACCCAACTTGTCGAAAACTACAAATATGGAGACCAACCTCTCACTTAGATGACCTAGAATTATACCTGCAGCTCCTGTGTATAATGAAATGAAATCATTTAAAAGTTATATTGTGAATCTAACAGCATTGGAGACCGCTGTTAAATGGAAATTCGAAAGAAATTCAGTAATACCTAAGTAACATTTTCGTAAATTATACTTAATCAATTTAGATACTAAAAATACTGCTTCACATTCTAAACAGGAGCTGTAGCTATTTTATAAGTGTAGTTTGGTCGTTAAAATAGAGTACCTGCTGTTCAATACGCTCTCAGACAGGACTTTTACATTTCTACTATGAACCCACTTGAATTATTTCTGTTTGGCCCTGTGGTTGACTGGAAGAGACTGCCATTTGGCATTCAGTTCACCATTTGTACTGACTTTTGTTTTGTGCTACAAAATTTAAATAAATAAGTGAATATTATAAATAGTTAACAAAATGGAGACGCAATCTATTAAATTGGTTTATTACTCTTAATAATTTGCATCAATAAAACTTGATTAAGTAATTTTTTCAACGTCATTTAGTTTCAAATAATGTCTTATAAATAAAGTCCAGTAAATACACGGAGTCGTAGGGAATGCGATACTATCTACGGCACTCGCACTGTGCACTGGTTATCTTTAACTTGGTAAGCTATTAACTTCGTCTAATCTGAATAGAAAATATGAGGAAGACGAGACACGTAGGTCCTCGTACCTACTCCAGTAAAATTCATGTTCCCGTTTGCTTTGAACGGCTCGGATCGGAGCTGTACGATTCTGAAAGGAGACGTGACAATCTACGTAAGAGTGAAACTCGAAAGAATTTGAATAACCGTTCAGCAGAAGCAGAATTGAGACTGTGAAAAATAATTCATATTGTTTTTTTTTACTTTCACTTATTCTTGCCGCTTTGCAGTACAAGTCAATCGTGACGCCACCACCAAAATGCTTACTATGGAGAAATAACCTAAATCAAAAATTGAAAACACCCCGACACAAGTAGCTGGTTATCATGAGACCCTGTTTTAATGTGTGATATAAAAATTAATTTTGAATTCCTAGCTTCAATATTGGGTGACAGCCGGTTGCTTGTTCCACTAAAAGCTGACTATCTTAGAGACGAGAGCTCCGATTTTCATCAAACAAATCTAAGAACCATCTCGTCTAACCAGACTTTCGTTTAAAAAAAAACCGCGCTACAATGCCACAGACAGATACACAGATACACATGTTAAACTTATAACACCCCTCTTTTTTCGTCGGGGGTTAAAAATATTAAACGTATCTAATTGCCAAACGGTGAATTTATTGTCTTAAATTGACCTTGTATTATCCCAATTGCGTCGTTTTTGCAACAACCAATACAATATAGTTTCTCAGGTGTGCGAGTCATTTTGCGAAGATCAAAGGGGAAAACATGTTTTATTCAATTTCAATCATTTATTCATTAACAACATGAGTTGTGTATGAAATATGAAATACCATCACGTCCAAATTTAATTAAGTCCAAGTTATCTAAATTAATCCGTATTTTAGAGGTCGCAGTCGGCACAGAGAGGTCAAAGTCCGCAATCAAAGGTTTCATAACTCAGGTGCCATGTCCGATTATTGCGTGCTGGTCTAACTGTGGGCGCGACAAAACATTGGGGTTTTATTGGCTGTCAGTGCTTAGGGGACGAAATCAGACTATTGACTAAAAGGTTTACTGTCGTACGGAGAATTAATAGTCCTAATTGTGATTATTATCATAATAATTATCAATTCATCACACTGATATTATAATGGTGAAAGTTTGTGAGTTTGTTTATGAGTTTTTATGTTTGTTACTTCTTCACGCTCAAGCGGCTGAACCAATTTTGATAAATTTTAGTTTGAAGATAGGTGACACTTTGGATTAATACATAGGTTACTTTTTATTCCGAAAACATGTAGTGTCCCCGTGGGATGAGCGGGTAACACCGCGCGGCGCAGCTAGTTAGTAATAAATTAATCACATTTTTCTAAGATATTATTTTTCAAACTTATTAGGTTACACTTGTGTGCCCACCCACGCTGTGTTTTCCGGTCAAGAACCTTTGGACCCCAACGGCCATCGATTCTACGACCAATGCTCCACTACGACTTAAGTTCCCAGACTTCTGCGCTATGTTGCCAACACTGGTTCCTTTTTGGAACTCCTTATTTCTGGATCAATTACGCAAGTAAACTCCGAGCATAGCTTAGAGTAACTTTGAACCTTCTTACAAGGTTTATTGTAAGGGACCAAGTTTCAGTGCCGTAAAAACTGTGAACATTACTTTTCTTATCTTCTTGAAATTTACGATTATTAGTCCAATTCACTTCTCCACGCACATCAATAGATACGAAATCACTCAAATTAGGTGGTTGCACGCAGAGGTCAAAGCCCGCAATCATTGCCTCCATAACTCAGGTGTCATGCTTGTTTATGGCCCAAGGGAGGGAAGGGATAGGCTGATATGCATATAGATTTAATCACAGTGCGTGGAAAAATGAGGGGTTTGAATATTTCCGATGTAATCACTAGCTTCATTGTGATTAATTGGTGTACCTGGTAAGGCCTTCAGGAAAATTAAAACGGTGGTTTTAAATGGCAAGTGAACCGTGGTGCGTAAAGTTTGATTTGAAAATGGTTCCAGGTTTTACCAGTTATCATTTGGAATTGAAATGTGTATTTGAACAGGAATATTAATTATATAATTATTTATAACACCCTACACAATGCTTAATGTTGGTAGTAGGTATTTCTTTTTAAATTTATGTCCACTTGTTTGGACGTCTACACTGTGAACTTTAGTTGTTTGAGATGAGATGTTTGAGTTATTAGCGACGTCATGATTTCGGCCTCAACTCCTAAATACTTGCACCTACCTGCCTAGTTGAGTAATGGCCTTATAAGTTACACAATACTGTGCCCGGTTTTGTGCTAGCTTAATCGACTATTTCCCTGCTAACCTCCAAATATCATCAATGGTAAGTGGTTAGTTCTATAGAAAATAAGAACAAAATCGGCTATTCCCAAAAGCCTTTCCGTTAATTGTAATAAATGCTTCAAGCGTGAAGACATATCGCGAGCCAAATCACGTTGACAATTGAACTCTTGCCAGCGATACATCTCTGTTCAATCCGCAGCCAGCGATCGACCGTGGACGAGCAATCTCAACAATCTTCGATCTATCTCAATCCTTTTAGCCTTAAGCAACTGGAGAGTGAAAGGGACAAAAAAGGAAGTTTCTACACTGGTATTTTAGTGGGCAGTCACGTAGAGCACGTGCTGGAGCGATGCTATAAAGCTCGGGCGATGGCGACACAGTCCGCTTGCAATATTAAACAGATTACTGTGGAGAGTTACTGCTATTGGATTATAATAAATATTCGAAATAAGCTTGGTGGAATAAACATTTTATGAGGTTGGGTCAGTGTACAGCTAAAGGAACGATCTAAATTTGTATTATTATGAACGGATGGAATATCAGAGGACGATGGAGATGTTAAAAAAGAAACTGGTGTACACGTTGGGTGTGTATCGTTCCGATTTTTTTAATGTACTTACTTCGTCCGTGATCGCTAAAGGGCAGAGTACGGTACGTGCCAGTTGAGTATATATATATATATATATATATAGGTACCTACATGTGGAGTAGTGATACGTGTCCTGGATCACAAGGTAAAACACAGGGCCATGGGCGAGATCTATGATTACTAATCACAGTTGAATTCTACAGCATAGTTACATGAATAAAACTAGCTCCATATGTCATGACATCGAAGGGACGCAAAACTGAAGATTCTTTTTTATCAAAAAGTTTTTAGGATATCCTTCGATCCTATTTTTTATTAGTAAATAACCGCTAAAGTTCGACATTCCTACGGAGCGCTGAAACGTCGTTTCTAGGTACCAATATTACTATTGATGCATCACACGAACCAGTTTGAGCTGCTTTTGAACCATTTCTAAACACCCTAGTGCTTTCAAATTATTAATTAAAACAGACGCAGTTCCCGGAAATAACTAAAACACTGACAAAACAAAATATCCCTTTAGCCACTTCCTTAATAACATTATTGTCAACAAGGCTACGCTTCCGACTGGCCTGAGGGCGCAGAACTTTGTCCATTTGCAAGTTTTAAGCAGTTTCCTCGCAGTTAAAATATTGTCCATAGCCTCTTGAGTTTCCAAACAGACTTACGGCCTTTATGCATCTTAAGCGTTATCTTGCGGATAAATTTCATTTCTCAAAAGTGAGGACGTAGCTTTCAGACCGTCGTCGCAGGATAAGATATCGTTTTTCTTTAAATAACCCTTACCCTTTACATCTTCATAAAAAAGATAAATGGTGATGTTGGGTTGCCTGTTTGTTGATCTTTACATGACAGCTGCGAAACACCAGATAGATATGATTTTTTTCATTAACATAGTTGTGGCCCGGTGAATGATGAGTACATTGATACTTTCTATCTCAAATCTTTCTGCATAACTACTTCGCTAAGTGTGGTAAATTTTTGAGGCCGGATTGGTTAACCATCATCTGGGTAAACATGTTTGATTATAAAACCTAAAAGTTTAAAGGACAGGCGAGAAGTACCAATAGGTAATTGAAAATTTTATTGGTGGTCTATGCCAACCTCAGGGATATATAGATAAAATTATTTTATCGAAATATCAAAAAATCACAATAAGACTCTTTAACATCAGTACATTGAAAGCCCTGTCCTTAATTGCAGCCATTTATCAGTTATCACCGGCTGCCACCCGACACACGCAAAAACCAAACCTCCCTAAAATTGAATCGTAACTTCCCTAAAAGCTCACTGCAAAATCCAAACGCAATATTTCCATTTCATTGTTTGCCAAATTTTAGGTATGCACGGTCACGCGTCCGAATGCGCTGCGTTTAATTTTTGCAAGTTTTCGCGTTTTATTCACGATGACCTTCGCTGTCGAGAGGGTTGATGGGGAGATTGAGGGGAAAGGGAAGGAAATGGGACACGGGAAAATAAATGCGAGAGGTTGATAAAAAGGAATGAAGTCGCTGCCTTTTCTGGTAGAATGAACAAATATTGATACGGAAGATCGCCGTGATAACGACGTTGTCGAAATCGACAACAATGCAATCCCAAATTAAAAATAGAACATGATTTGGAAAGAAAAAAAAGCTGTAATATACTTCCCATTAGTTAAAATTTCCATTCCGGAGTCAGGAAAGTAATTGGTTTTATTTTAGAGATTCATCGTTTGTGGCTGTATAATGTTACAAGACTTCAAGAAGTCGTCTAGCGAATAATATTATTCTGTAAGAGCCTTCTGAGAGGACTCGTGCTACCACGGTTCCGCAGAGCTCACTTTGAGCCCTACACAAACACATACATAAACATTCCTGACCTTGGCGCCCTTGGCGAGCGTCCGCTCTCCGCGCCCGCATTTACATAAGAGCGGCTCGCGCGGACTCGTTGCGGACAACCCTTCTAAGCCGACTTGCTTGTGACGAATGGGTTTTTGGTACGGGCGGAGTGACATTATTTTATTCGGCTACTTAGCTGAATAAAATAAAACAATGGCATTTTATTAAGTAGAGACGTGTAGACAGCGACGAGCCTCCGCGCGTCTATGCGTGCCGGTATAGGTCCCGGCGATGCCGAAACTGACCGACTCTTTACAGTCCTTTCATCCTCACGACTTAGATAGTTGGCAGTCCACAGCTGTGGGTTTTTCTAGAAATTTCCTGCCACGCACGAATGCTTTGTGGAATGCATTGTAACTTGCGATATTTCCGGACCGATACGACCTTCAAACCTTCAAGAAAAAAGCGTACTCCCACCTGAAAGGCTGGCAACGCACTTGTGACTCCTCTGGCGTTGCAGGTGTCTATAGGCGACGTTAATCGCTTTCCATCAGGCGATCCGTTTGCTCATTTGCCCCCTATGACATAAAAAAAAGTAATTAAATCAGCCAGCCACTCAACATGGACTTCACCAAGAGTGCCATCATCCGTCCTGCGCAGCCCGTATCCAGCGGACTCCATTGATCATTAACTGGACCAAGCCGTTAATTTTGCTGCTTGGTGTCCACTTACGATGCCGTCAGCCCCAGCAGCCGATTTGGCTTTGTAATCCTTCGAACTATGTCGATTACTCTCTAGAGTCTCTAGTTTTCAAGGTTCCGAAATACTCAAAGCGTAAAAACGGGACCCTATTATTACTAAGAGTCCACTGTCCGGCTGTCTATCACCAGGTTCTATCTCATTAACCGTGATAGTAAAGTTAGACAGTTGAAGCGGTGGTAGCCTAGTGGTTAGGGCATGCGACTTTCAATCCGGAGGTCGCGGGTTCGAACCCGGCCCGTACCAATGAGTTTTTCGGAACTTATGTACGGAATGTCATTTGATATTTACCACTCGCTTTTCGGTGAAGGAAAACATCGTGAGGAAACCACCTAAGCCCAATAAGGCCTAGTTTCCCCTCTGGGTTGGAAGGTCAGATGGCAGTCGCTTGCGTAAAAACTACCCCGACCGACCCCGATTGAGAATTCATTCTCAAAAAATGGGACAAAGGCTAGGAGGATGAGTAAAGTTAGACAGTTGAAATTTTCACAGATGATGTATTTCTGTTGCCGTTATAACAAAAAATACTTAAAACAGAATAAAATAAATATTTAAGTGGGGCACAACAAACGCGATCGGTTGCCTTAACTTTGCACCTCATCCGGCGCCACCAATATCAGGTGCAAACTTAACCCGGCCAGTTAACATGGGAAACGTGTTTGTACGGAACCCTTGGTGCGCGAGTCAGACTCGCACTTGGCCGAAAAGCATGACATTCGGCAAAAGTTTAACAACAAAATCTAACTCTAAAATAGTTTTTTTTTTCTTTCCTATCCCGTTCAGTTCGTTGAAAAAAAATATCAAATAAATTTTGATAATTGACGATTTTTCGACAATATTGTTATCAAAAAAATTATCGTTGTTTTGCAAAATGTTTAACACGAAATACAGATACATTACAGATTTAGCTGCACTTTGAGTTTAGAAAATAAATGATGTCGAAGTTTGATTGGTTGTTTTTCAGCGCCTGGAATGGCACTACTTACTGTGATTGGATTTATCACTTTTATTAGTATTACGACCGCGAGCTCTAATGAAATACTTCATTTTATTAAAACCGATGGAACTTCGTTTACGTAGTTTGCGACGTTCGCGATACATTAATAAATTGCAGGATCGTTCCTCGGTTAATATCTTGAGTTCGCATTGGGCGGGTTACTTGATTGGTGGGAGGTAAATATTGATTTTTGGGCTTTTGCTAAACCTGACAAATTAAAATTCTGGAACATCGCCATCTTTCATTAAATATCTCCTACCGAAAAAGCATTCATCATGGATTCGCTACTGGTTTGTTTACTCCCATATAAGATTCAAAGATATATTTTCGAAGATTTATTACTATAAATACATGACATATGTCATTGTATCATGTATGCAGCCTATATACAGGTATGCAAATGTTTGTTTTTTGTAAAATATTTTAAGAGTGCAAAATAATTTTATATATAAAAATAAGAAATGTATAATAAAATACCAATAATCTAATTCTAAATTCCTCGAGAAATACTTTTACAATATAGAAGCATCCATATCCATATCGAGCAGCCAGCGATTTAATGAAATTATTTATTTTAAAATTATTGTATGCGAATATAAATGTCAATACACATGGTTACAAACTTTTTCTTGTATTATAATGTAATATTGTATGGCAGCGCGGTTTTTGTAACAATAGCTGCGTCCCTTGCAATTTTGTCTGCCTTTGCGTAGTTTTTTGAAATAGTGTACCTAAATGTGATTTTACAAAAAGGCACACTTCTCTGATATATAAAGATGGCAAAGGCAGAATGTGTAACGCACGCACCACAAATAACTCTGCTACATGTTTTTTTTGTCTTAAATACTGTAATAAGTCACCTTTATAAAAAAATTGACTTATACAAAGTACTCAGGATTTACTTATAAAATTATTGTTCAAGACGCAGTAATGCAGCAGTGGACGGTTATTGGTTGTATTTAACACGTTCACTGTCCCACATATGGGACACGGACAGCAAACGTGTTAAAAGGTAGGTAATGATGCGATGGATCAGATCTGCCGAAATCCACTATACGACAATACGGCTGAAAGATTTTTTCATCGAAGTACGCTAAATTTTATTATATGTTATCCTGAATCAACATAAAAACATATTTTGAAGTTCTCAGAAATCGGAATTATTTTATTTCATCAATGATAAAGCATGAACCTTTTTAGAAGCTATTGATAAATCACAAAAGGAAATTCTACGAATTAATCTTTCGAAAGCACCACGATTCACCAAAGTCGGATAAGATTAAAACAGAGTTTTGGATGCTTCTAAGAATAATAATAGAATGATGGTGGTGACTTCTAATGAATAACGAAAATTTAATATTATATTTTACTTAGATTTTTTATTTAGACGTACTTTGACCGTAGTAGAACAGTAGGTAGTGGCTTTTTAATCTCTTATTTATAATTCAAATTTAATATCTGTCAAAGGTAGATTGTATTATTGTTTGTATTTGTATTTGAGTTCACTTGTTCACAAATATTTTTTCCTGTTCTCGAAGAAGGAGCCATTAAATATGACAGAGTGATTCCTCTAGTCTACAGTAATCCTTCTTTTCCCAAGATAAAAGTGATAGAAATAACCCTGATTTAAAATATTTACTAATGGCAAATGTTATATTAACGAAATGTTTTTAAAACCACTTCAGTTGCGCAGTTTTCGAATTAAAAAAATAACAACCAGCTAATAGTTCGGTCGAATGGCTTATTACCGGCAAAAAATACCTTAGGCAGGTTAGTTTGTTAATTGCACTTCTTTCTATTGTGAAATAAATCGATGAATTTTATTTTAAATTCATATTGGAAATGTTCGTAGCAGCAATGCAGTCTTACAAGCAGTTGGTTTTATAGATTATACCACTGCATTGGCAGAGTAAGCAGAGCCAGCGAACAGAGTCATATCCGTTTACGGTTTATCGCGGAGATATCTGTTAAACAGTTTGCAACTAAACACTTACGAAGCACTTAGTGCCAAATCAGATAAGTGCAAGCAAAGTGATATTGCGATGTTAGAGAAAAGTTTAGCTTTGGTGAAGTAAGTTTTAAACACATTTTAGACTTAAACAAATGTGCAAAAGGCAAAATATTTGCATAATAATCCTTAATTAACTGTCCATGATTATGTTATGTGGCAGACAATAATGCTTCCAATGGATTAAACGATAAAAAGACTGAAGAAAAACATTTTAATGGTTAATTTTATCAGTGTTCGCTTGGTGGAATATTTGGACATTTTACGAACAGTTATTGCTTTATAATACCAAGAGCAAACCCAGAGGCATAACATGGGATAGACCTTAGCTCTAATTCCTTATCTATCTCAATAATAACACGGAGAGGTCTCCGATGTAGCGATATAACTATATACTAGTTATATGGCTACATCGCGTCGTCACTTCGTCAATCCCGTCAATTCGTCACGAAAAAGAAAAAGTCCACTTGCCTGACGTGTTTCTGAAAATCCATCCAAACACTCTGCCACTATTAGCTCATACGTTGTCAAGCTAACTCCCCGAGTTCAACATTATTTTATGCATGCTTTTAAAATTAAATTGCCCCGAGCCGCCACTGAAAATGGAGTAGATAAAAAGCTTTTCAAATATTAACCTAGAGCAAAGAAACCCCGGATCTTAATATATGCACACGTTACAAAATATGCAAAGGGTATTACTATTAAATCCTTTACTTAGGGCAAATCCTGTGCGAAAGCCTCTCAAATTATGGGAAGTGAGTTTGGGGCAGCTCCCTAAATATACGAAACTTAAACACACAATGTATTTATATTTATACATGTAATATGGATTTAGTAAATTGTTGCTACGGGAACTTTGCTTGGTAAAAATGAACCCTTAAAAACTTATTATGGATTTGTAAATTGAACTAACAGATGTTTCTTCTTCGAAGAATCTTCTTCTTTCATTTAAATAAGAGTTGAGACTGTAATAGGTGGTGCGGTCATTTTGTTTTGTCGTTTAAAATCTTTCATTTGCGTATTGCATTGTATAATTAACTAGCTGCGCCGCGCAGTGTTACCCTCTTATCCCACAGGAACACTAAATTTTTCGGGATAAAAAGTAGCCTATGTGTTAATCCAGGGTGTCAGCTACCTTTCCACCAAAATTAATCAAAATTTGTCCAGACGTTTGAGCGTGAAGAAGTAACAAACATACACATAAACACGCTCACAAACTTTCGCCTTTTTATTATAATTGTGATATCCTTAGAGAGTTTATTAGGGGAAAAAATAGAGATAAACCCATGTTTAAAATGCTGCCAGAATAAAGGAAAATAGGTACTGCTAATATTACCAAGGAGATTGCAAAATCCCATCGGGCAGACATCTGGTAACCGAATTATTTAATCGACTGCCAAACCAGCGACACCATAATTTAAACGTAATGTCGACCCTCTGATTACGCGCAGTGATTACGCTAATGAAGTGCCAATCAGCCATTAACTCGCTCCCGTGATATCTGAGGAATCCCGATTAGTGCCGATTATACTCAAGGACTGCCAATAATAATCATAATTTAATTTAATATCTACATCTGTGTGTTCGATTGATTTATCCCAATTTTGTGATCAAGGGTTCTGGTTAAAGACATTTATTTTACATTTCGCTTAATGAGTATTTCACTATTATAAAAACAATTATAGTCGCTATTCGTGAGCATCTAGAAACCTAATTGTTACTAATGTAAATAAATAAGTAAGCTTGACAAACTATAAGTAAACAGATTACAACTATGTACGAATAAATCACTAACAGACAATAAAGACATGTTGTTTTGGCACTAGTTTACGTTGGAATACAAGGGTTGCTTATTGAAATAATATAATTTGGATATCTTCAAGGCAAAAGTGGATACATACAAATAAGGATAGACAATATATCGAAAACGAAAAAGTCATATCACATCATATCGTTTGTTGCGAATCATGTTCATTAAACAATGGATGGTATGGTAAATATGCAGGTACATGAAACCCTATTAGCGCATTGCAATTTATTTCATACTAGCACAAAGTCGAGAACATCAGCGAGCAAGATTATGCTAAATAGGAATGAAGTTTTACTAAAATAGTCAGTAAAAGAAAACGTCAAATAGATACCAAAAACTCATTATTACCGCTACACCACAGATAAATGTGGCACATAATTATTAGGCCTAGTTTTGCGGAACCATACAAAGCCTGACATTTTTCTAATAGTGTCATCGGCATTTAGTTTTGTGTTTAGGCAAGTGAGCGAAACGTCTCTGTATCAGCTTGCCCAAAAATTCTTTCGTGTGTCCGGATGATCGGATGTCAGTTGTGCAGATTTCCGGCTGTTCTCGCCTACGGGCTACATTTCTCAACAGGTTCTCGTGAAATTTTGTGAGCAGGTTCAATAATTATACACATAGATTTATTTTGTCGGGTCGATTTTTCGGAAATTTTCAAAATGGCAATAGTGTTTCCCCCATTACAAAACGATAGTGCAAACGCCCGTCCCTTCGAAACCATAAACGTGACATCACGTCCTAAACGTCGAGGTAATTAAATAAACGCTTATTAAATGCTATAAAGTCCCGTTTTGTTATAATTAAATGTTGTGAAATCGTATAAGTTTAGAACAATATTCAGCCACTTCAAAAAATGAACGCGAAGTCTACCTCACAACCCCTCTAGTTTAGATTAGGTGTCCATAAATCAACCCTATCCGTCCATCTCCATTGTAAAGCCACAAAGCACAATAAATATCAATGTATGATCGGCCCGCGATCCACGCTCAAGTCTAGGTATTTGGACAACAACAACATTTCAGTTATAGAGAATTTATTGTCCGACTTCTTGAATAAACAGCTTTGAGCGCTTTGTGGAAACACAAAATATTTGTTGGAAAAATTCACCATTGTTGTTGTACGATGGAATATTTGGTATTTTAAATAAGCTTATTATGTTTCTAAACACTCTTGCCTGATCTCGCGGGCAATTTATGATCGAGTATTACGGATAGCATAGCAACATTTTAGGAATAACCATTTATTGTGACCAGTTAACCTGTAGTTAAGCAATAATTCAATTGCTTAACTATAATGGGTAACTGGTGGTGGTAATTTATTTACAACGAAACACTTAAACCACAATTATTTATTTGTTTTTTTAATTTGAATATAACTTTAGATTCCTTATGATCTAAAAACACATCTGAGCAGAAAATATGTAAATAATGTCTACTTCGAGCAGTATTTGAACCCACCTCCCTTCGTTGCTACCATCCTATATACAATATAGTATCTGGTCCTGAAGTATCCACTTCGGAACCTTCAAGAATAACTTTGCTTTAGTTTTAATAAAGTACCATTAGGTACCTATACAGCGAAATATAAAAACAAAAAATGTGAGCTTCACTTTATCTTGCGATTATTGCAACAATAACTTGCTACCCATTTCTCACCATCAACTCAATGCTTGTGCAAGAGCGAGATACGAATTACTAAATGAAGTCGGATGCTGTCGTCTCTACAGATGAACCGACACGGCCCCTATTAGAACTAAAACAGGCGTCTAGTTGTAGTTGCGAGTTTCCGAGCTTTCTGCGAACAAACGAGCATGTTCGCAACTCAACGACAGCTGCAGCTTTAGGATCAGAGAATGTTTTTTACTACAATACATGTACTGTTATTGCTGTATTTAACAGTACAATATAATTATAATTATTAAAGACGATCGATTTACAAACAGCAGCTTTTCCTTCGACAAAGGCCTCCCCCAAGGATTTCCGCCTTTCGCTGTCTCTTGCGATTCTCGCTGGTCCATTCTGGGACGGCAACTTTTTTGAGGTCATCTTCCCAACGTTTCATTCATCTGCCTTTACTTCTCTTGCCCCGGGGTACCACTATGATATTATTCTAGTCCATTTCTCATTTTTGTCTCTTAGCATATGCCCCGCCCATTTCCATAGTGTTTCGCATACTTTCACATCCGTAAAATTTAGTTAGGTACATCTTTGATTTTGGTTAGTCTTATTTTATCTTTTCTTCCTACTCCAGCTACACTTTCGCTCCATTCCATTTTGGCATACGATTATTTTGTTACTTAGTTTTTCTGTTAATATTGATTATAAATATTCATGATCAATATTTGAAGCTTCAAAGTATTAATAGAACAGCGTCAATAAATTAACTCTTCTAGTCTTCGTACGTTACTCATTTTAATGTTGTATTTATGTGTACCTACTTGTGATATGCAGCCTGTTCGTATTACCTACGCTAGTGATATATCTATTACCAAAATCTTATAAACAATTAAATATGCATTTACCAGAAAGGCTTAATATTGTGATGAAAAAAGGGCGGTGATTAACCAGAATTACATACGCCATAAGGGTTTTTAGCTAGGCCGTAATTCTTGTTTCTAGTCGTCTCACTCTTGTCAGAGTGGTCGTGGTCTCGATGATGTTGTATTTGTACACGGGTGATCTTCGTCCGCGGTCCTTTTGACTCGGGTGGCGCTCTTCGCCCTAATTGATGATAAAAATACAATTAGGCCGTAAAAAGGTATCAATATAATAGTAAAGCAAGCCGTTCGGGCGAATAAACTAAAAGGTATTGCAGAATAAAGGACAATACACTAATTTAAAAAATAATCCTATAATTGATAATTTTAAAAACTGTGTGTTACTAAAAATAACCTATGTATATAAAATATACTTACATGTTTATGCTTAGTCTTGGTACTCTTGCGAACCATCGTATTTGCAAACCCCCTCGCCCCCTTCTCTAATAAAAGATTTCCTATTCTGTCGAATTTCCCTGCGAAAATGCGCAAACTTTCAATACGTGCTTTCGCCGAAGAAAATTTCAGATTATTATGGAAAAACGTGTGGAAATGCGATGAAGACATTTTACTTCGGTGGTAATATTCAATATATGCTTCTATGTTATTCTGTTTAGAGGCAACGTCTAAGCAGATTTTACGCCATCAAGAAGACAGCATCTTATTACAACAAAAACTCGCGTATTAAAATTATTCGTGTGAGGTCATGTCATGATGCCCATAACACAAGCCTTCTTGAGCTTAATTGGGACTAGGTTGATTTGTGTGAGGTTGTCTGATATTTATATTTATGATCTCGGAACGGCTTATGGTAACTGGTATGAATATGTGGTAATAGGAAAATAATGTACCTAAACAAATTATGTGCTAAAAAAGTAGAATTATGCACCTACACAGTTATGTTTAGGGAATAAATGAAGATATTTTGGTCGAACTGGCCAAGGAAGTAGTGGGACACCAAAAAAATAACAAAGCAAAGAGTGCTAAAGAAGCTAATTCATATTTTCATACCATATTTAATAATTTAGTATTAAAGACTGAGATTACAGTGATCCACTATTAGGTACCCACATTTATCAAAGACTTGTATATTGACTGTTGGTGCCTTAACAATAACGTCTTATATTTCCCATCACGGTGTTTTTCAGCTATTTTGCGGATTTTTAGTGGTATTTATTTATTTTACTGGAAATGATACACATTTTGGTAACTGACGTTGAAAGTCAGTGAATGTCACTGATGTAAACAAAGGGGAAACAGGACTAAATATTCGCAGATTTCAAGTATTTTTTTGCATAATAAAGCCAAATTTACCGACAGTAATTAAAGTCAAGTTTTTTTTCAATAGGATTCAATATTTATTTCGCAATGAAAAAGAAGAATGAGCAGCATTCCGGTAAACAATGTTTTGAATTTGGTTCATGACAAATCGCTACCTACTGACGGTTAATAAATAATGCAAATATATGACGTGACATATGCACAATACTGCCATATGAAAGCTGTTTGTAGCATACTATCCCTGGGCAGGACTGACACTTGTAATTGTAAGGCTTTAACTGCATTCAGAAACAAAGTTCTCATAGTTTACAGATGAATGATCAATTTTACTCGGTGAATCAAAGCTACCCATTTCTATCGAAACACCAGCGGTATCACTCAGCGCCCACAACTACATAAAAACGCCGCTAGTAGTCGCGTCGTGTCGAGATTTACCAGACGCAGCGGCGATCGGTAAACAAGCCAGACGTGCACGTGCACGTCACGTCACGGCACGTCACGTCACGCGGTGATTGATAGTCGCTACCCAGGCCGAAGGGTCGGAATGTAGAAGTTCAGTACATACGGGTAAATAATAAGACATGGATGATCAATGTAATTATTAAGTGAGTTGTATTCATTTGGCAACCTACGCCTAATATCAATTTATTTATAATAATACTAGGTAATAGGGCAGATACACTAATAAATATTTAACACATTCACTGCCAGGGGCGTGGACTAGGAACACTAGTGTGGCGGTGAACGCATATATGCGTTGCTGGCAGTAATGCGTTAAGGTACTTCCAATATTGATGCTGTAAAAAAATTAATTCAATGATGCATACTTTTTCAAATTTTATTTAATTTTTATTAAATACCTGTTTTAACGAAAATAAAGGACTTTTAAACTAAATAATTCCTTTATATATCCTCAATCGTCAACATTGCATTGAATATTGCCAGGGTTGCTTGAAGTGGCAGCAATATTTTTATTGATAATTCAAGTATACACCCACTTAAACTTTTATTCATTAAAAACAGAGAGTTTCGGAAATTTGCACCCATGACCGTAATGAGAAGCATAACAGAATACTGACCTCACACTAATAAATGTAATAAGAGGTAATGTTTTCTTTGCAGCTTACTGTATACAGCTTCAGACCTTTGCTGCGTAAGATAATGTTAAGTAGAAACGAACTTTGTAATCTATCAACTGTATCGTCAATTAAAAAAAGCGGGACTGGGGATCGTGCATGTAAACGCACATCCTAGGGTATGGCTAATGCGCATAAGCATTTTAAATACATATGACGCCGAGACGACGAGACGTAGAATTATGGAATCAAACATTTTGGTGTGATTGACGTATAACGATGTAATAGCTCAGTTGGGAGAACACACTTACGTCGGAAACGTACGGTCGCAGGTTCGAGTCCTGCTTACATTGCAGTGAATCACATCACATCTTTCATAATTTAACTTTGTGTCAATATTTATTAACTATATAATCCTATAACTTGCGTTACAGTATCCAGCGCTTATCGCGATAAAAAATGCACGTCACTGCGGACGGACTTTATAATAAATTACCATGTAACTTCTAATTCCATCTGCCGGCATCAGTAATAAAGCCCGCCCCGGAGACCCGAGCACATAACATATTCAATTAGTTGCACAAGCAGTAAAGTGGACGAAACACGAGGATTCTACGTCCTTCGATATGCGGCCTTACAAGGAAAGAGTAAATATTTAAACAGGGAAAGGTGTGAAAGGATAGTACTGTTTGCGTCAGGACAATATCGGTAGATTTTTCTTATCCCGATGACTAGAGATTGTACGGTCCTTAGATTCATTATCATTACTATCGTCATCAACATTGACTGAGCAAGCATGTCCTATTCAGTTTGGCAAACAATTCATTCGTTTGCCCAGATGTTTCGATGTTCGGATTTCCGTTTATCTAAATTTCGGGCTGTTCTCTATGGGAAATTTTGTGAGCAGCACGTCCAGCATAATTGTAGCACGCGACTTTTTATCGTGCGACAAATACTACCTGCCACTCTCTTTCAATACCGTGCGGGCACGACAGGTGAAGCTGAGTCGCGCGGCAAGCGAAGTCGCATAAGAATGCAAATACCCCGCACAGGCAGGTTCAATAATTGTTATAGATGTTTCTGCCCGGTCAGTTGTTCGAACTTTCCCAAAATGGCAGACATATGTCCGGCAGGTTTGAAACCGTAAAAGTCATATTTCAGCAATTTATAAAAATAATCGCATAGAGCCACTAGTATTATGAGGCCTTATTCCTTTTAAAATTTATTGTTTTCATATTATGACAAATATATTGACCCACCAAAAACATTTCATGTAAAATTGGCGGCCAAGACTCACATGGTCATAATGCTTTCGCTGTAAAAAAGTTATCAGAGCCCTGGAAAAGCCAATAAGCCCCTAAGCCCTGAGTTTACTAATCCTACACCTTGGCTTCAAAAGTATGGCTTGGCTGTTTCATAAAGTACCGTAAATAAGTCTAACGGACTGTCCGGCCTATATGGTAAGGAATTAAGTTTATATCTATTATCATGAAGACATAAAGTTAATTTCTTGATACCGTATGGGCCAGATGGTCCTTTGGACTAATTTACGTTACTCTAAGAAACGGCCAAGCCATACTTTTGAAGCCAAGGTGTAACATCAATAATATGTTAAGAAACATGTTTGATCATAGGGAAAAATGTCTAAAAAAATAGCATTTTGGAAGGAATAAGGCCTCTTAACATACATGGATCCTCGCATGGATCGTTACTAAACATATTATACTTAAACCCGCTCGTCTTCACAACCGATAGACGTACTGCTAAACAAAGACCTCCATTTTCTTATTTATCTGTTAGTTAATATAACAAACACTACATGTATAATTAGAATGTTTTGCTTGACACTTATAAGATCATCCGTTCATCGCATATGATTCCTATATACAAGATGATTTTTAATCGGTGATCAAGTACTTTTCTAACTCGGTAATTGTTGCCGACTCTTTTGATATGATCTTTTTACATTTATACTTCCTTTCAATTGTCATTTTATTTAAAAAATTAGTTGTCATTGTATTTTTCCTTGTCGTGGTTGTCAACATATTTTGTGATCCTAAAAATAGTGAATTAAACGAATTTATTACAGGTAATTACAGTCATTTATTCATTCTCATCAACGCATCCCACAACGCGTCGTTTTCATTGGTCCTTCTCCCATTGTATTCAGTGCCTATTTCATAAACAAATATTTTCATTTTCCATACTTAGATACATTGTTTACATTTACATATTTTTTACCTAGTTCATCCGCACATGATCACCCGTAGTAAAAATAAAATAATGTCGGCCGACCCGGGCCCCGCCGCGGAAGTTCCCTGCAGCTCCTGTCTGCCAGCCAGCGCTGCACCGAGTGAGCGCACTTCACATAGTAGATCGTCGCGTTCGTCCGCAACTGTGAAAGCGCAAAAAGCAGCCGCCGAAGCGCTCGCTCTACGTCGTCGCCTCGAGCGCGAGCAGGAGCTAACCGCTCGCGAGCGCGAACGTGAACGGCAACTCGCAGCGCTACAGCAGCAGATGGAGGAGTGCGAACTGCAAGCCGAGCTCGCTGCCATCGATGCAGACGCAGAGTGTAGCCGCGCTGGGAGTCACACAAGCCATCGAAATTCTACAAGGGTGAGCGTAGATAGAACCGAAAAATGGGTAGAAAATCACCAAATTGACAACAATATTGCAATAGGACGCGAGCAACAGGTTACTGTTCCGTCACCCGGTTGTTTGGTACCACCACCAACAGCCACTCGGGCAACTGCACCCCCTGTCAACCTTACCATTCGACAAGCGCAACTACCAAAGGTCTCTAAAGCATTCGAGGCGGTCGGCCATGCGCCGCCGCTCGCCCTCACGGAGCTTGACCAACCAGCCACTCTCTTGCAGGCGGTAGCCGACACTGCCGCAGCAGCAAAGGCTCTTGCTTCCGCCTCCGGCACCAGGAAGCTAGAACTGCCATTATTTTTTGGCAATACACTTCAATGGTTACAATTCAAGCGTACATACAGCATAACAAAAGATAATTTTTCTCCGCTAGATAACATAAACCGACTAGACGGTGCACTTCGAGGGCCCGCGCGTGAGGCCGTGGCGGCGCTGCTGATGTCGACGGAGGACCCGGAGGTGGTCATGCGCGCTCTTGAAGATAACTTCGCGCGCCCCGAGCTCATCGTTTACAAGGAGGTTACTTCATTGAAAAATCTCCCACGACTAGGTAACGATCTTAAAGAACTCGGAATCCTCTCAAATCGGGTACGTAACTCTATTTCCACAATTAAATTATTAAATCACGTAGAGTATCTGTTTTCGCCAGAATTGTTTCATGCGGTTCTAGCAAAATTGAACCCTACTATGAAAATAAGATGGACAGATTTCGCAATGCGGGATACCACGGGACGTCCTAAACTTGAAATTTTGTCCGATTTTTTGAAGCGCGAACTAGACCAACACATACGTTTTGGTTTGGCACCTGAGGCTAGTGCGTCACAGCACCTCCAGCATCACGTTCCTTACGATAAACCATTCAAACGCGAAATCGTTCATAATACTATCGTTTGTTCAAAATTAGATAAGAAGGGCAATTTTGGAGGAGGTGCTGGGATTAAAAAAGAGTGCCCATTTTGTAATAATGACCACAATATTAGAGAGTGTTTTGAATTTAAATCCTTGAGTGTTGATGAGAGATGGCAGTGGCTGCGTGAGGCAAAGGTTTGTTACCGATGCCTAAAGGGTAGTTCACACCAGTGGAAGACATGTAAAGTTAACCCATGCGGTGTTGACGGCTGTTCTTTACGCCACAACCCACTTCTTCACCGTCAACCACCTCCTCCGCTTGTCAACACACTCGAAGTACCCGTCATCGATGGCAACACTGGCGCAACAACTCTTAGTGACAACGCACATCCCATATCAAATGTTTCTGAGCAGACTGAAGATAAGTTGGTGGTATCTGCCACTTCCACCGGCGTGGAAAAACCAAGCACTATTGTTGTAGCTCTTAGCCCCCGCGCCTACCTAAAGATCATTCCTGTCACTGTCTCCGGTCCTACTGGAAGTTGTGACGTTTATGGTCTCTTAGATGACGGTAGTACTGCTACATTGATCGATTCCAGTATTGCCACACTTATAGGAGCGACAGGGCCAAAACAGGCCATAACAGTAAATGGCGTTGGTGGACTTGTGCGAAACACTACAGTGTCATATGTCAATTTTCATATTAAGGGCAGATACACGCAAGAAACATATTTCGTGAAAAATGCTAGAGCAATGGATTCATTGTCTTTGCGTCCGCAAACAATTAACCGCGAATCAATTGAATCTTTTTCACACTTAACCGAATTAGTTGATGTACTATCGTACGAGGATGCTACTCCAACCATTTTAATCGGAGCCGAACACTGGCATTTGTCACTCAACCGCGACGTTCGTGTTGGTGGAAGGAACGAACCCGTAGCCTGCTTGACAGCCCTGGGCTGGACTTTGTATGGCGTCGCTTCCAGCAAAACGAAGTTAGTAGAATTCGTCAATCATACACGCATAGTCACATCTGAGAATGACAATCTGGAATCGTTGATTAAACAACAGTATAAACTCGATTCCATTAGGCATTTCTAAATCAGAATCGATAAATTGCAAACAGGACCAGCGGGCAGTTGATATTTTAGAAGCCACCGCGAGGCGTCTACCCACTGGTCGATTCGAGGTAGGAATGCCATGGCGCGACGATATACAGCGTGTTCCAGAAAGTTACCCTCAGGCCATGTCACGTTTTTTAAGCCTAGAAAGACGTATGTACAAAGAACTCGATTTTGCAAAGGCTTATCATGCATTCATTGAGAACATGATTACTAAGGGTTATGCAGAAGAGTGCCTTCCAAATACGTACCACGGGAACAATGATGTTAAGTCTGATAAGTTACGTCTTTATCTCCCACATTTTAGGGTGTACCACCCTCAGAAGAGAAAAGTCAGAGTGGTCCACGATGCCGCAGCTAGAAATGAAGGAGTCAGTCTGAACTCTTTACTCCTTTCGGGCCCTGATCTGCTGCAGCCACTCCTGAAAATTCTTTTTCGTTTCCGGGAAGGTCGCGTCGGCATTACAGCTGATATTAAGGAAATGTTCCCTCAGATCCGGGTTAGAGAGGAGGACAGGGACGCCTTTAGATATCTGTGGAGATCTGACAAAACACAGAAAATAAAGGAGTTCAGAATGACATCTGTCATCTTTGGCGCGTGCTGTAGCCCTTTCATAGCACAATTCATTAAAAATAAAAATGCACAGGAGCATGCACACGTATACCCAAAAGCTGCAGACGCGATTTTGTATAGCCATTACATGGACGACTATATTGACTCCCAAGATTGCGTCGACGACGCAGCCCAGTTAGCTGCCGATATTATTACTGTGCATGCTGCTGCCTGTTTTGAAATGAGAGACTGGATCTCTAATGAGCCTAAAGCACTAAACCTGGTGCCAACCGATCTTAAAGCCACTCAGCCATCAGAAGTTGATCTCGGTGAACCCACCAACAGTATTAGAGCTTTAGGTATCGCATGGAATCCCATCGCAGACAATTTAGGATTTCGAACGGGTTCTATCGAACCTCTTCTTGGTCCTCTAACAAAACGCAAAGTGCTGTCACATCTCATGCGCGTGTACGATCCTTTGGGATTGTTAGGGCCTCTAGTCGTCAAAGGACGAATTTTATTCCAACAATCCTGGAGATCATGTACCGATTGGGATACAGAACTCCCACAAACCGAGGTATCAAAGTGGCATGACTGGTTCCAGGAGCTTTCAAAGGTAGCTTCGCTGAAAATTCCTCGTTGGTATGCAAAGGCCAAAGACTCAGAGCCTCTATATAGAGAACTACATGTCCTTGCAGATGCGAGTGAGCTGGCATATGCGTGCGTGGCCTAGCCTATTGGCGTCTTGTTTTCCCCGACGGCAGCATCAAGCTTACTCTCATCGCAAGTAAAGCAAGGGTTTCACCTTTGAAACCAATTTCGATCCCACGCCTGGAACTCCAAGCCGCCTTGATCGCCTCTCGACTCGCTGTTGTCATTAAGGATAGCCATCGAAAAAAATCAGCACGTACCTTTTTTTGGACTGATTCGATGACTGTCCTCCAATGGCTGCGAAGTGACGCCCGTTCATTCAAGCCCTTCGTTGCTCATCGTTTGGGTGAAATTTTGGAAAATTCTTCTGTTAAAGACTGGCGATGGGTACCGACAGACTTGAATGTGGCCGACGATGCAACCAGAATGAGACCAGTCGATTTGAGTCAAACACACCGATGGTTTTCTGGCCCTTCTTTTCTTTTAAAGTCCCCTGAAGACTGGCCTTTGGAGCCGATTAGCGTCGCACCAGTTCGCGAAGAGCTCAAATGTCATCTGAACGAATTGGTGGGACCTACTTTCGTCGACACAGTTCCGTGTATCCCAGTCACAGCTGATTTAACTCACTTCAGTGATTGGTTGCGTTTATTACGTGCCACAGCCCGGGTGCATCAAGCTGTGGCAATCTTTGGAAACATTTTGGCAATAATTCGAAATTCTAAAGCAAATAGCGGGATTATACATGCTCCTGCCCGTTGCTCGTCAGCGTCAACTACTCTGTCACCCTTAAATGCCGACCTAATGAAAGCCGCTGAAAGGCATGTTTTACAACAAATACAGCTTGATAGCTTTGCTGAAGAAATCTCCTGCATTTGCAATCAGAAACCTATTCCCTCAAGTAGCCGCCTCATCAAACTATCGCCCACTCTGGGAGAAGATAAATTATTACGTCTGGCTGGGAGAATTAAAGCTGCAGAAGACATCGACCCTGACTCACGTTACCCGATCTTGCTCGACGGCCGCCACCCAGTTGTTCGTTTATTGGTGCAGTTTTATCATCGACGAGCAGGCCACGCAAACCATGATACTGTAATTAATGAGATCAGACAAAGATTTTGGTTATTGAGACTCCGCGACACCGTCAGAACTGTCGCAAACCAATGTTTATTCTGCAAAATTCGGAAGTCGAAACCCATGAATCCCATTACTGGAGATCTGCCACCTCAAAGACTCTCTCACCATCAAAGACCATTCACTTTTACTGGTGTAGATTATTTCGGCCCGATTACTGTGACTATCGGGCGTCGCCACGAAAAGCGTTGGGTGGCACTATTTACATGCCTCACAACGCGAGCCCTCCACCTAGAATTGGTGTACAACCTCTCTGCGGACTCCGCAATAATGGCTCTCAGGCGTTTCATAGCAAGGAGAGGGATCCCTGACACCATCTATTCTGATAATGGGACCGCTTTTGTTGGCGCAAATCGTATATTACGCGAATTCTACACAAATGAAATAGAGGAGTTTACGGCGTTAAAGAAAATAAAATGGAGTTTTATTCCAGCAGCAGCACCAACCTTTCGAGGATGCTGGGAACGCTTGGTCAGGTCGGTGAAGGTGGCCTTAAAAGCTACACTTAATGAGAGGCACCCAAAAGAAGAAACCCTCGTAACGCTCCTGGCTGAAGCAGAAGCCATTGTTAATTCTCGCCCACTTACACATGTCTCTACAGACCCTGAAGACCCTACTACTCTAACGCCCTTTCATTTCCTCATCGGATCATCATCTCATCAAAGCCTTCCAACCAGTTTTGTTACCAACGATCGAGATCTCATCAGCCGAACCGAATGGAAGAAGGCCTTAAGATTAGCTGACCATTTTTGGAACCGCTGGGTGCGCGAGGTCCTCCCCACTATGCAACCACGGGGACCATCATAAGGGACACTACAGTTACCCGACATTACGAATTGGGGACGTGGTAATCGTCGTGGATGAATCGCTCCCAAGAGGGTTGTGCCCACGAGGTCGAATAGCGAACTTGTATCCAGGGAAAGACGGGGTGACCAGGGTAGTAGACGTTGCAACCTCAGGTGGTACGCTTCGCCGGCCCCTGAAAAAACTCATAAAACTCGCAACAGAAGGCTCCTCAAGTAGCTGCACTTGAATTTCATAAATATATAGCCTATTTAAGTTGGTGCATTGCTGCACGAGGGGCAGGATGTTGCCGACTCTTTTGATATGATCTTTTTACATTTATACTTCCTTTCAATTGTCATTTTATTTTAAAAATTAGTTGTCATTGTATTTTTCCTTGTCGTGGTTGTCAACATATTTTGTGATCCTAAAAATAGTGAATTAAACGAATTAATTACAGGTAATTACAGTCATTTATTCATTCTCATCAACGCATCCCACAACGCGTCGTTTTCAGTAATTGATGGCGGTCACGTTGAAGTCGTAATTTCGTGAAAACAAACTTTTAATTTCTTGTCACCCTATCGATGTCAATCTGTACCTGTAAGCTTACTACCTCTTTAATAATTTAATGGCAATGACAATTTATGAGTAATAACTTGTAATTGTCATTACATAAACAAAGTCGTAGAAAATTTCCCGGCAAAGCGATGGCACTTGACGTAGGTATCGTACTTCAATAATTTATGTAGGATGGCCATGTATCTAGTGGATATTATAATATTTAAACTTTTAATTAATTAAACAGGGAGGTAATTGCGTAAGACCTCGCCTATTAAGTTTAATTTTAGCTGGATATTATTTTATTTCTACTCCTGATCACCGATTAAGAATCGTCGTGTATAATATATATACGAGTACAATTCGTTGGTCTAGTTGTTGTTTTCACTGGCTAAAAATCGTATTTTTATTGATTCTGTATTGCAAATAATATAAAAGCTTCTGATGAAGTATTTTTCAAAAGAACATGCGAAACTATTTTTATAAAAGATAAGAAACTACAAAGAATTTCAAAATTAAAATTTACAACTACATAGTGTAACAAAGTTAAACCTAGACTCAATTTAAAGCTCATTACCGAGTCAGGAGAGCAAAAAAACCGGAATAAAAAAAGCTAAGTTAAATATTAAGATGACTCCTTGTAATTAAGGCCGCGTGTCAAAATGCATACAACTCTAAATCATGCTACATAACAATATTGAGGCTCTGTAAACCTCGCGAGTCTGTTCAAAATGGCTGAAATATATATTTTTCCAATTTAAACCCCCATAGATATCTCCTAATAAATCATTTTTTTTCTGCTTTGCCCTAAAGTTGACTGGCAGAGAATGCCTCATGGCATTAATTCCGCCTTTTGTACAAAAAGTTTTCTTTTGTGCAATAAAGTAAAAAATCTATATAATAGGTGTGCGGGCAATTTTTTTTGAGGACGTCAATTGGTGTATGTTTTTATTAGGATCAAATGTCTACATGGGACTAACCTACACTTAGACTGCTCTAAAAGTCATAAATGACTGTCAAATGAAAGTTCAACATTCCTACAGAGCAGTAAAAACGCTTCATACAGATGGCCTACCTACATTATGACGACATCTGTGGATTGGGTACCAGTATTTGTATGGAGAAAATAAGTCATTTGCTATATTCAATTATTCATCGGGAAAAAGTGCGTTTAAGCCCAAGTAGCACAACTGGGTTTAAATAGCTCGTATATCATATCTAATTAGATGCTTAAGTGAAATTTACCACCATGACTAAGTGCTATATAGGTGGCAAGAACCCTTATGCCACCAGTATAGAACCAAAAGGAGAAAAATTGCAGCCTATTTTTGGTGCTAAATAGAATCCATAAGAGATCTCACAATTACCTTAAGTGGTAATTAGAACTATGGGTGAAAGTTATGCGCAGTGAACGAATGAAAACATTTCAGTTCGGTCAATGAGTGATAAATGAGTCGCCAAAATTATCTTTGAGTGGCGAGGCAACTGTCAAATTGTGTTTTATTAAAAGTAATACGTGATCTGCCATATTCATTTTGGATTTATATGTCTGTTTGATTGTGATTAAAACTTTACGTTATACAAGCATTGAAATAAGCACGAAATTCTTGCGATTTTTTTTTTACTGTGAAACTATAGTATGTTTTCTTTGTAAATTTCGACGCGCCCTTCATTTGATCAGGAATATTAAAAAAGAGAGTGCTAAATTAAATAAGGAATAGATACTGATAAGAAATAAAACTGTTAAAAACCTGACCTAATGATTGTAGGTTACGTACAATGTTTAAGTAACATCGTCACAACTATCAAAAGTCTGTGATTATGCGTGAGTGTGATAAAATTCTGGTTAAAATAATCAATTTTCATAGGCTTCCATTTGTAAACATGGCGAAACAAAAAAGATCCTACAGTGTTTATTTTCACTTATTTGTTCCTTATTTGGAACTATCAAGTCTAATAATCACTTATTTGTATCTTGCGAGTGGCAAAGCAGTGAATGATATTACCAATAGTAATTATTTGCTCTTTTGTAGACTATTAAACAAGCAAGACTATTAAATATATTTTGGCAAGGTGCAAATAGGAACAATAATAGAACTTTTAGTTCGTTAGTGGTTTGAAATAAGTGAAAATAACTGCTTTTGGTTCCAAGAACCTCCTACTGAGACCTATTTATGCGTTGGAGTGGCAATAAGGTACTTCTTAGGCCTTAAAGTTGCAATATTTTTTGGTTCCAAAAGAGCCGTAAAATTATCCCTTTAGCCACTATTGGTGATATAATTCGCTATTGTACTAGTCATTTGGAACTTTTAGTTCCAAATAAGGGTATGTTCCCATTTATATGTAAAAGTTGCTTATAAGTTATTTTAAGGCCTTATATAGCACTATTGCTTCTTATTGAGTGACAATTTGAACCTCCATGCAACTTTAAGTAGCAAAATCGACTTTATCCCACCATAAGTAATAAAGTAGAAACAAAAAACGTTCCTATGCAACTACAAGTGATAGGATGAACTCATATACAGTTTTGAGTTGTGTTTAAAGCTATAAGTTGTATCAAACACTGTTAAACCACTCATTTAGAACTTAAAGCTATAAGATAAGCTGCAAAATTCACTAATGTGCTGCTTGGGAGTTCATAGTTGTCATACAATTATTGTTTTATTAAGAGGCCTTATTCCTTTTGAAATTTATTTTTTTCATATTGTGACTAATATATTCATAATTTCAGCCAACTTTTTGAAGGGAATAATACTTTTCGCCGAGATCTAGGTAGTAACATAGCTATTTCATGCTTTCATTGCGTGCAGTCGAAAATAAGTTGAAAAAACTAATTTTCCGCGTGAATTTTGTGAATTTCGAGTAGTTTTTGAAACAAAAATTATCAATGAAAAATTCAAACTGTAGATTTCGAATATATACCAATAAATCCCAATAGCCCTGTTCTAGGTAGTAACATCAATAATATTTTAAGAAACATGTTTGATCATAGAGAAAAATGTCTAAAACAATTAGCATTTTAAAAGGAATAAGGCCTCTTAAATTATGAGGATTCTAAACACAATTTCAAAATTTATTTTGGGTTAAAAAAAGAAAACAAAATTTTCGTAAGTAGGTACCACTTTAGTCATATATGTATTTCAAAAAATATTTTTTGTTTTTATTTTTTTTCTTTGTTTCATGACAATCGAATTGAGCTAATTTTATTCATATAAATACCCTATGTTGTATAATTCAACATCAGTGGGATGCGATCCCCTGTCGTCGAACCAGCCTGCAGGTGAGAACAGCTAGAAATCTGGACATTTAGAATTCGGAAATACGAAAGAATGTTTGGCCAACCTGAAACAGGTCAGTTAATATTAAACTATAGAGACTTTTATTTGAATCGAGTTGTGAATGATTCTATTGCGGTATCAGTATCACAGAGTGCATTATGAAATTCAAATGAAATTCAGATATTGAGTACGTGTATTGGAATACTTTTATTTATACTGATTGTAAAAAAAAAACCTGAATGTGTTACGCCAGTTAACTGTAAAGGTAACGATAATAACAAGAGAGTGAGAAAGACCCCATATCATGGCAGACAAACTGTATGTGTTCGTGATCAACCGTAACTAGGGAACAAGTAACCTCTAAGTTAACATTACAAATAGATCGCTGTCTTATTTTGAAACGTTATGCGTCAATTAATAGAACCTTAACTTAAATTAAATCTTCTTATTACAATGTTCCTTCAAATATTAATGCAAATCTTGGCGTATCCGGCCTCCGATTTTAACCCAAAAGCCAACTTCGGGAGGAAAATTTTACTTTAAATTCAGTATTTTTGAAGTCGCCCGATTTGAAAAGATTATCTGGCGTGAATAAGCCGTGTTCTGTTACTAATTAACTTTCGGTCGAGTGCACAAAGACCCGTCGGGTTGGGAGGGACCCGCGGGTATGGACATTTTCATTACGACGGCTCTATAGGGACCCCTGTAAACAAATACATTAATTAACTTGGGAAAATGTTGCCAAATGTATTAAATTTTTAAAGTATTTTCTGGTTTTTATGTCGGAGCCGGGTATCACTGCAACGCGGGATGTGTCACCAGCTTTGTATAGCCCGCTCCGAAAATGGCACGGTTTTATAACGATGAACCTTTATCCATAGTCCTGCCTACGTACATGCATAGCCGTACTCCGAATAGTCCGAATATATTATAAAATTCAGCTATCGAATTTGGGTTTGGATCACCTATACCTTTGGTTTCACGTATTGGCAAAAGGTCTTTTAAACTAGGTGGACACTGATCTATGCAAGGTAGGATGTGGGTGTAACTAAATCAAATTAGTCCCAAAACGTGCTCAATAATAGAGTGGCAAGACGGGAAAATGCCATGGAATGTAAATGCCCTGAAACTGCAGTTTTCCGCAGGTGGAGATCTCGACAAAGACAAAGCCATCCCGGGATATGTCTTTACTTTTTAGGGTTCCATACCCAAAGGGTAAAAACGGGACCCTATTACTGAGACTTCGCTGTCCGTCCGTCCGTCCGTCTGTCACCAGGCTGTATCTCAAGAACGGTGATAGCTAGACAGTTAAAATTTTCACAGATGATGTATTTCTATTGCCGCTATAACAACAAATACTAAAAATAAAATAAAATAAATATTTAAGGGGGGCTCCCATACAACAAACTTGTTATAGATTATGTATATATATATATATAGGTACGGAACCCTTCATGCGCGAGTCGGACTCGCACTTGACCAATTTTTAGATATGTTCTGCTTCCTGTACATTGGCCCCGGATCTTAAAGGCCCCTTAATCTGAGAGGATAGAGAAAACAGAATTAGTTTTGCATTGAGGGAGTAAGGATATCCGTTGATCTTGCCATCTTGCCACACTACTGAACGGTGGCAATTCCCAAACAGCACACACGCTGTCTATGCGCTTATCCAGCCCTAACACAGCTCCAATAAGCTGAATAAGTGCTGCATAAGATCTTTCATCATGTGTGCTGCGTAGGATTACTCCACTGCGCCTACCCACCCTGTGTCCCGTTCCGTGTTCCGCTGACGCTACGCCAACGGTTGCCCTAATGAAACTATAACACACCGTGTATATTTCACAAGCCAGTCACGTAATAACACGTCACGCCCGCCGATCATAAACATTTCCACTAATACACTAATGTTAAATGAAACACGTATGTCGCGTATGGATTCCGCTTTAATTGCGTCGGTTTTACGACTACGAGTGGCTTTACGAGCTCGCGATTACGATTATGGTAATCCATGTGTTACTATTGGGACCCGGTAATAACTATAATTAACGTCATTATAAGGCGTACTTCATTAAATAACTCCTACCTGCTTGGATGAACATCAGAAAGGAGATTTTTGTGCGCAGGCACTTAAATGTTTGCCACTAAATATATGTCGTAGAAATAACAAACATTCCTTTAATTATACAACATAACAACAGTTAGTGTTTGTTGCTAATAAGCCATCAGTAATGAGATATATATAACATAGGTATATTTGACGACGCAGTTGGCGCAGTTAGTGCACCTTCCTACTGAGCCGGCGGTCTGGGTTCGAATCCCCGCCAGGGCAAATAATTGTATGATGAACTCGTACCTATATTTGTTCCTGGATCATGGATGTTATCTGTATTATGTATTTATATATTATGTATATCGTCGTCTAGTACCCATAGTACAAGCTTTGCTTAGTTCGAGACTAGATCGATTTGTGTAAGACTGTCCCTTAATATGTATTTATTATTTATTATAAAATTCTGATTCACCCTATATTGATGCAATTATTTTCATGATCGTTAGAAAACAAAGTTAATCCAATCTAATGAAGAAAATCCTATGAAAACCCAATTTAAGGGTCGTTTTTTTTATTGGAAACAATCACAACATTGACTCAACTCCCCAACGGCCCGACGCGAAGTTTTTTTAATAATCCAATCCCATTGAACGACGGCACCACCAGATAGGATATGCACACGGAACATCGCATGCCGCCGACACATTCCACCATGGCCGACATATTCCAAGTGAAAAATAATCAAAGTGTGAAGCATTTTATACGGTACCGCATACCAATAAACACACACAAGCAACACGTACGTAAAACTAAAATGTTACATATTTGGTATTATAAGACTGCTAAGTCCGATGCAGCTGAAACCTCGAACTTTTTAGTTCAATATCATCAACACTTATTTTGTGTGATGGAAAGAACAGAATCCGTACAATTTGTGAGCTGTCAGAATGCGATTCGCGTTTTATACCTGTCTCGCGCGCTCTTCATATAAGAATGTCTTATAGTTTTCACTCAAACCTCAATCGCAATTTGAAAGCGCACTGACTGTACGTATATTTGTTTGCGCGACGCCGATTTTCAGGCTCTCCCTTTTGGTAGGTAGGTACTCTAGATAAAGTATGATTTTCTCTGGAAGTAAATCAGAATGACAAAAGTCGCATTTGATATCCGTATCCTAAACCTGTAATGAAATCTTTGTTGGCAAAGAGATTACTAAAAAGTATTTATTTGAAATATAGCTTGCTGACAAAATTACTCGAAATGTGAGTTAACTTTTACAAAATGAAACTACATATTATAGGTATACAAATGATACTTTAGTTTTTGTTACATTTAGCAGCATTATTTGTGGGTATACGAAAGTATTGACTGAGATTTCAGTACGAGATCATTTTATCATGATATTTTGTATGAAGATAATAACTTCTGTTTTCGCTGGGGAAGCAACGTTGGAGGAAAGCATGTAAGGCGACAGGCCTAAATGTGTTGAGCGTTTACATCATAAAACCATTTGGGCGTCACGCGACTGACGACTTGCTACTTTACTCTGTATGACATGATATGAATCATAATACATAGGTATAAAACAAATGCGTATTCCTCACCAAAGGTGTTTTTGTAGCTATGATTAATCAAAGCTGAATATCTTGGAAACTACTGGAAACAAAGTTAAGATTAAGAACCATTTCTACGAACAAGTCTTTCGTATAAAAAAACCGCTCTCAAATTGATCCATCCGTTTGGGAGTTACGGTACCACAGACAGACACACGGATCCACAGATTACAAATTTTGACCACCCCTTTCGTCGGGGGTTAAAAAAGACATTTATACTTGACGCTGATTGTTCAGCACAAACAGTACCCTAAAAATCCTCCCATCCATTATTACACGACGTTACAGCCAAGTTTGTCCATGGATGTGTCCCAGGCGAGCCATTGCCGCACGATCGTCGTGCCCACTTAATGAGAAACGACAAATCTTATTCGACACTCTAAGGGACTTAGGGCCTTTTGGATTATAGGGGTAGCCTGCGCCGGGGCCGATTCACTGGCAAATTAGGCGTGCACGCCGTTTCGACAACTGCTGTGACAAATTGGGCCGGAGTTGGTAATATCACTTGTTTGTTGCGACCTTCCGGGACAAGGTCATGGGTAGTCGCAGACAGAAGAAGCATTTGTATGTGATAAAGGCGATGTAAACATACATTTGTCGGTCTGTGTTAAAAAAAAGAGTAGAATAATACATGCGTTCACGATCTTTTCGGAACGTACAACTTAACAAAAAAAAAACCGGCCAAGTGCGAGTCGGACTCGCGCACCGAGGGTTCCGTACAAACACTTTCCATCCCTAAGTGGTTAAGTTAAGTTTGCACCTGGTATGTATAGCGCCCCATATAAATTAGGTGCAAAGTTAGGTATTAAAAAAAAATTTATGGTTTTCGTAATTATTCCTTTATCTATGCTATAAGACGTTGCTTCGTACCAAATTTCAAGATTCTGAGTTCACGGGAAGCACCCTGTAGGTTTTGATTCCCTTGCAAGTGTCGAAAATTTGCAAATTAGGTGCAAAGTTAGGTATTAAAAAATTTTTTTATGGTTTTCGTAATTATTCCTTTATCTATGCTATAAGACGTTGCTTCGTACCAAATTTCAAGATTCTGAGTTCACGGGAAGCACCCTGTAGGTTTTGATTCCCTTGCAAGTGTCGAAAATTTGCGGCATAAACGGCTGTATCTTTTGATTGCGTTGGCTTAGAAGTTTGATTTTTTCACAGCTTCAAGGGACAGTAGACCTGAGTAATTGATATAAATTTCAGCTTCATACGTCCACGCGTTCCTGAGAAAAAGGGTCTTGACAGACGGACGGACAGACGGACAACAAAGTGATCCTATAAGGGTTCCGTTTTTTCCTTTTGAGGTACGGAACCCTAAAAATCTCTTATATATGTAGGTAACGAACGAGCAGAGCGCACTGGGAGGGCGCAGGCATCCTGATAGTGAATGGTAATCATAGGAGCATCAAATATTGCTAAATGTTAATAAAAATAGCGTTAAAAAGGCGCGATCATTTATATACTGGTACATCGAAAAAATAGCAACAAAATAAGAAAAGAGGTTTTTGGGCGTGATTAAAAGTCGTCAGACCATTTCATAACAAAAATACATACTCGTACTAAGCGACATTCTCACAGAAATGGGTCTAGTCCCAAACTAAGCAAAACGCTTGTATTAAGTATTGGTATTTATATAGCTTTATAAAAGTAGAAAATGTAACGTTCTCTTTCATTACACAAATATTGATGCAATAATAAATATTAACAGCCGTTTTATGCGTCACTACCATTTCCCATCAGCATCCCCGACTTTACAGCGAAGGGTTATGAAATGTCGCCGTCCGTTTGATCCTCTTTTTGCCGAATTCCGCCGCCACACACGACCGATAGCAACTGGAGCGTGAAGTTCATATCAATGAAACGTTTCAGGTCATCAGCTCAATATTCATACCAGTTGTAAATATCTCATTGAAAAGAAATCACGATCAAATCCCAGTCAGGCTTCTTAATATAGGAAATAAAGGCATTTCTTCCGGATGAGGCAGTGAATGTATTTAATACAGTCAACATTTAGTCATCTGTTAGATGTATTTATTTGACAGTAACAGACCGTCGTTTACTGCTTTGATTTACTACTATTACTATTTATTACAGTTATTTACTATATTCCAAGATAAGTATTAAATATCTTACTAATGTAGGCCTAAGTAAAGGAAAGGTAGTATTTTCTTCGGTTTCCACGACTGTCACACATTTAAATAAAACAATTTAAATGGATTACATCGCGAATATTAATTATTTGGTCAGGGAGGGTCAAATTCTTAATAATCGCGATATTATCCGTCCAAATTGTTTATAACTATCTATCTTTTTAAATAAAACAATTTGGACGAATAATATCGTAATAGTATTTAACATTTTATTTAAAAAGGATAGATAGGTACAAAATAAAAATCATGGAATCCCGCCACTTGTCCCTCATGAATTCATGATTGTATACCTAATATAATAAACTTTTAATGAATACCTAAATAAGCGCATTTTTACAAGTTAGTGGTGAGTAGGTATAATATATAAGTCAGCATAGCGATTGCGGTAAAAGCACTCAAGTCAAATTTGATAAACGCGGGTTAGTTGACGTAAATATATTGTAACAACTTTATTTTACCCTTGATTATTAATTTGGAAACTTAAATAACTTCGTTTACGTAAACTGTGATTAAAATTATAATTTACCCATTTGGATGGCTTAGGTTAACAAACTTACGAAGTTGCTCGAAATAATGTTTGAATCCAAATGTACCTATGTGCGATTGTATGACGATGTAGACTCTAAAAAGATAACTGTAATTTTATTTTAAATATTTTGATATGTACGTTTATTATCCTAAATATTATCAAAGTATTTGCTAGGCAGATGTAAATTTTCTTGAGCTACATATTTGTCTTCGTTAATCTGTAAATGGGTCAACTTTTTTCTGTAGCTTGTTGCCATGGTGATGTCCCCTGGGTCACTCTTTAATACTACGATTTTTGGTGGCAATATTAAAAAAAACTTTGTAATTGCAGCAGTTATAAGCCCATTCTTATTTAGAAAATCTTTCGAAACTACCAATATTATAAATTATAAACACTTTTCCTAGAATTTTAATCATCATTGTCTCCTGGGTGACGGGACAGAATAACAACAAGGTAAAGTTGATCAACCCAAATAAGTTGCTGCTTTTCTCGAATCGGGAACCTACGATAGGTTACAGTATACAGCCTAGCCGGATCAATTCTTTTATTTTATTAATTAAACACTTGTACTTACAGTAAAAAAATCATTTACCTTTATCAAACTGACTATTTATTTACCTATAACGCTTCGTTCTAATGTAAACAAACTTAAATAAGAAAAATTGCAAATGAATTGCTTACGATTTCTAGTATCAAACTTAATAAGAAACATTGTGATTCCTCAAAATTATAATTTATCGCTTAGAAATTACGCAGAACCAATCGGGTTCTCCATTTACAATAACTTGAAAAAAATTCAGCTCATCAGCAAATATTCCTCAGCGTATTCCAGGCTCTGCCTGTTGGGGAAAAATGTAACGCCGAGAAATGAGATTCATCTTCATTAAGCACAAGCCGGGCCCAAACGGACTTTAGCAGAGATTCGGGGTTCCGCTGTCACGGTTAAATGTAGGGGGAACTAGTTTTTTGCGGTTACGCTGGCACGGCAAATGAATGAAAAGTAGGTCAAGTCATTCGCCGTCTATATCCCTTCTATGAGAACATGTGCTCTCCCAACCTTCTAAGACATCATGCCGATCACGTTGCTTCGTTAATGCATTTGAAACGAGAAAAAGGAGCACTGAGTACCATATCCATCTCAATTGCTTCGAATTCTGAGGCGGACTCTTTAAATACAATAAAATAAGAGCGATGACATGTAGCCGTAGTTACCAAAAGCAATTGAGTAGATATGACTGGTGCCGGGTTGTAATAGAACGAGACACATGCTAATACATTCTGATAACTACGTAGTTAGCATGGGAGTTACTGGACATGGTTACTATGGTAGAGAAACGGAATTATAGTTAATAATAAATGAATAAAATAAAGTTAGTAAGACAAAGGATCATCCTTCAAGAATTAAGTTAGGCTAAGGATATGATGATTAACATTGAACACGTGAAAGATTTAATTTATCTGAGGAAAACGAGAAACGGAAAGCATGAAAGTGATATTGAAATGAAAGTTAATGCTGGAAACATGGTTAATCAGAAAGTGTCAAAGATACCATTGACAGTGCATAGGGGAGTTGCTCTCTATAAAAAAGGATACAAATAAACAAATCAACAATGCTACCAAACCAGCACATCTGGACAGAAATGTCTGATATGTTAGTTGTTCTGATTTGTAATGCTACAGTAATTGTATGAGGCCTCCACTACCATTTTTTAACAGTCAATTTTTCCAAAGGTATGTGCAGTTCATTTGTTTGTCTTAGTATAATTCTACCATGCTACTTTCGAAAGTTTAATTCGATTTTGTCCGTGTTTTTTACCAAAAGTTTTGTGAATATGCGTTTATTTTCCAATATTATTAATATTATAGTAAAATTCCCAATCCTGCGGAACTCTGCCCAGCATCAGTCACCTACAATGCCCTCGTTAGCCGTCACCCGTCGCCATATTGTCTCGGTGCCCTACACAAGTTTCCATATTTTTCACCCTCCACCAACTTTCCAATCGTTATCGTGATTTTATTCGTGTTTTTGCGGCTATTGTAGTTTCTGATGAGTTCTCAGCTATAACTGTTGGGTATCTTGTAATGGTAGTAAACTGTGATTGGTATCTGTTTTCGAGGTGAGAGTAGACGAGTCAAAGTCACGGCTAAGTGCCAGAAAGATGATCAAATAATAAGAAAGCCCCCGTAATCGAACAAGTTTGTGTGCGGGTCGTACGTAGGTAAAAGTTACGACGTAAACGTGCGTATACGTTCTTGAATAGGTCGTGTGCCACCGTGCTCATATTTAGGGAAGCTACTATTTTTGAAGTTTTCCTCTGCGGGAGTGAAATAGCGGATGAAAATGAGATTGGCGGGCGTCGGCGTTGGCAAAAATACAATAATAATACGTGTTTGCATACAATTAGGGCTTCTTTAGAACAGTGCTTAGTACTTTTAAATTCTCCAAAAACGACTAATATGTCAATTACATACCTCTTACACCGTATTTATCGGGGAAATGTTCACTTCTAGTCCTATTTGTTATGAAAAAAAGCTGCACTCTGTGATGGAAGCAAGCCGTTTTCCACAGTGATAATATAGACCAAAATAAACGATTTCACTCGAGGCGAAATTAGTTTCACCCCTTAGGAACAGAGATGGCGCCACTTATTCAAAAAAAGTTTAAAAAATTCTAAATCTTGAACGGATACTCCGATTTTGACGTAAGAGGTGCCAATCGGCAGATAATAACCCAATTTAACATAAAAAAAATTAAATCACGTAGAAAATCATTTTGGATACCTAAGAAATAATGTTTTCTGAAAAAAAATATTTAATATTTGTGATTTTTGGAATTTTACTCGTTAAAATGTATATACATGGTAATTTTTTTTTGTTTATTTATATTAATACACAACTAATTTTACATTTACGAAAAAAAACCGCATATCATTAGCTCGTATAGTTCCAAAGTTATTGAAGAATACAGACATGGCGCTGCTGGGTCGAAAAATCTTACAAAAAATCTAAAACCTCAACGGATTTTCCGATTTTGATAATTAAGGTGCTAACAACAGATAATTACTTAAATTAGTTTAAGAAAATAAAATAAAAATTCAAATCGGCAAAAAGTAATAATATTTCCAAAAAAACATACATTTTGATAAAATATAATTTTTTATGGGAGTTTTATGTAATTTCATATAAAAAAACTATGAATATGGCTTTATTTTACTTATGTATATTATAACATAACACTATGAGGTAATTGATCGTTTAACAAAAAACCGCATATCGAGAACTTGTACAGTTCCAAAGGTATTGAAGATTTTACTATAGGGTGCCGGTGCAATGTTACCGCCGCACGTGCAACTTATGTACAGTAAGCTGCAGAGAAACCTGACCCCTCCGCCATATTAATCACTATAGCAGGTGGGTCAGGTTTCTCTGCAGCTTACTGTACATGTATCTAGAAAAGTATTCTCTCGTTTCGAAGGTACTGATTACCCTGAAAATATAACCACAATTGAAAGTACAAATAATAATCATCCCAAGTAGCACACAAACACAACACACTTATATCCCTTGTACAGCTTAAATTAGAGTTTTAACTGGTGAATAGGCTCCTATACAACCTGTTTGCTAACATCACATATACTTATATTAGATGCTAAATAGCATTTCTGAATCAATATTTTATTTGCTTTACGTTTTATTTTCACTTTAGTCTTTGCAGGCTTTGCATTGTAACGTATCATAAAAAAAACAACAACGCATTATGTCACAGCCCAATTTGTATCCATAATGTTCAAGGAGTTTCCAAATTGAACTAACCTTCAACTATTGTGGACCCCACCTACCTTTGATGCCGTTTCATTCCCAAAAAGAAGGACTTGGGACTCGATATTTCCAAATTAAAACGTGAACCCACATTTGGTTTGCATGAAACGGTATTCAATGGCAGCTGAAATAGATGGAAGGTATCTCATCTCACAAGCTTGTTTAGTTTAGTGTTTTTTAGTTTAAACAGATCTTTTCGAATCGCATTAACAGTAATAATATATGCTCTGTTGGAGCATAGTATAGCCTGCATGAGAATCTGGGACCAACAACGTTACGACCCTTAATTTGACAATGTTCGCCAGGATGAACATACTCTTTGACCATCTTTTTCTATTTTTTTCGAACGAGAATTGTTTGTTCTATTCAACCTTAACGAGGCTTGAACTAGTGACCTTCGTTTTTTTGTCAAATTAAGGGTTTATTGAGAACCAATTAATGACATTACTATAGTGATTGAATCTTACACGATTTTCACACATTATAATAAAATAATAAAACGGGACTTAATTGCGGTAAATAAATAATTTTTGAACTCGGTTAAATCCCGTTTTGTTATAATAATGAATGACATTAATTATGTAAACACACCCTAAAAAAAAGAAACAAAAATGGCCCTAAGTAATCGTTTCACATGAGCCGTTACGTATCGAGAGAGAATTTCTATAGATAGCGATGTACTTGCAAAAGCAGTAGTTATTTCAGGGTATAACATGCAAGTTTTAAAACAGGTCTCTTTTCTTATTGTATTAAAATTAGACGTCTTGTCATACTCTGTGAAAGCCTTGAAGTGCAGTCATCATTTCATTACTTAAAGTAATAACTGTTTTGTAAACTGCTACTAGTAGACCGTTGCACTGACGACTGCAATTTGAATACTTCGATGCTTTCACAGAGCTGGCGACAAGCCTTTCGCCGACTACTTCAGCTGCCATTGAACAACATGTTCTGCGTGTAGCGTTTCAAGCGAGCCAAATGTGAAATAAACGTCTTAATTTGGATATATCCTGTCCCAAGTCCTTTCTTTTTGGGAATGGAATGGCGTTGGAAGCAGGTTGCAGGTGCGATCCACAATATAACAGTTAGTATGGGTGCAAATCGAGCTATGGAAAAATGCGTTGTTGCAGCCGATGCAACGGCCTAACATGCACGTTACAATGCACAGTTTAGTGAAAATAGGCAGAATATACTTGTGATATTAGCAAACTGGTTGTATAAGAGCCTATTCACCCGTTAAATGTCTAATTTAAGCTGTACAAGGGATATAAGTGTGTTGTGTGCTACTTGGCATGATTATTATTTGTACTTTCAATTGTGGTTATATTTTCAGGGTAATCAGTACCTTCAAAACGGGAGAATACTTTTCTAGATACATGTACATAAGTTGTACGTGTGGCGGCAACATCGCACCGGCACCCTATAGTAAAATCTTCAACACCGTTGGAACTGTACAAGTTCTCGATATGCGGTTTTTTATTAAACGATCAATTACCTAATAGTCTTATAATATACATAAGTAAAATAAAGCCATATTCATAATTTTTTTTATATGAAATTACTTAAAAGCCCCAACAAAAATTATATTTTTTCAAAATGTATGTTTTTTTTTGGAAATATTATTACTTTTTGCCTATTTGAATTTTTATTTTATTTTTTTAAACTAATTTAAGTAATTATCTGTCGATTAGCACCTTAATTATCAAAATCGGAATATCCGTTGAGGTTTTAGATTTTTTGTAAGATTTTTTGACCCAGCGGCGCCATGTCTGTATTCTTCAATAACTTTGGAATTATACGAGCTAATGATATGCGGGTTTTTTTCGTAAATGTAAAATTAGTTGTGTATTAATATAAATAAATAAAAAAAGTACCATGTACATACATTTTTACGAGTAAAATTCCAAAAATCACAAATTTTAAATATTTTTTTCAGAAAATATTATTTCTTAGGTATCCAAAATTATTTTCTACGTGATTTAATTTTTTTCATGTTAAATTGGGTAATTATCTGCCGATTGGCACCTCTTACGTTAAAATCGGAGTATCTGTTCAGGATTTAGAATTTTTAAAACTTTTTTGAATAAGTGGCGCCATCTCTGTTCCTAAGGGGTGAAACTAATTTTGCCTCGAGTGAAATCGTTTATTTTGGTCTATATTATCACTGTGCAAAACGGCTTGCTTCCATCACAAAGTGCAGCTTCCAGGCCAAAACCGTCCATAACAAGTAAGACTATTCAAAATGATGCGATGTTATCACTCACTTACCTGAAAATAAATAAAATGTGGTTAAAACAGAATATTTAGTCAATACTCAAAATACCATGTTGTAATTAAGGCACTAGCGTACAAGTCGGTAAGGTAGGATACGACGTCAATCTGCCGGTTTTTGTACCATAGGCTGTCACTCCTGCTGTCTAATCACAAAGGGAATACGAAAGTAAAAACCGATATTTACGAGGGTGTAAAGTCGCATATATGCGCAAATCTGCTGCATATGCAATAGCTCGCCATGCAACCAAATGCAGCCAGATATCCGAATATGCAGATATGAAAATGCAATTGACCGTAACAAAAAATGTAAAATGTATTTAATAGACGGCAGATTTTGCATGGAAAATGGAAATGAAATAGTTAGGATACGCTGAGGATATCTGCATAAATCGATGTTTGAATTGGATGCCTTTAAAATTATATGATGTAATTTAAATATAATTTAAAATTTGTTTTATTCCCTGTTTTAGGGTATGCAAAAACGATAAATTTGATTGTATTTTTACATCATATTTCACAAAAAATCTGCAAAATTACGTGACGTATTATATGACTATAATGGACAGTGGACTTCTGCGGTTTTAAAAGATAATGATGATAATTGAGTTTTCACCAAGGTACTATTAACTAATGTTAATAACGTGTTGTTTTTGAAATTTTGTTTATAATGTTATTAAGTGCAATAATTTATTTATTTATTTATTTACAACAAATTTATTTACACAGTATTACAGTAGACTAACCAATATGAAACTGTGAAATTAGGGTAGGTTATAATGTGTTTACATATCTACATAGTAAACATACTTTAATCAATTTCTCAAGGACAAGGTTTGTATACAGACAAGTGCGGGGTGACCCACTTTCCGTTTCGATGACTGACTGAGATGTTCATTCATTACGTGACAAAACACTACCTATTCGTCCCTCCTCCAATTCCCCTTAACCGCTCATTGCTGCTTTTACCCCACCCAAAACAATAATGAATAAAATTCCAGAAGGCCAGCTCGATACCAGATTTAACTGTGTTATACTTCGATAGCACATTTAGCGGGCGCAATACCGGTGACACCTAAGACCCAAACATTTCACTAGTTAAAAATTACCACAACGTATTTTTATACTTATGTAGTACCGTCGAAAGGCCGTTGGCCCTCTGAAAGAATATGTACCTTCTTTCCCTTACCTTTCCAACCATACGATTGGTTATTAATTACAAAGACATATCTTAAAAAGAAATCTTTATCGGCAAGCATCTTAATAACAGCCAGAGTAACTCCTCCAGCGGCTTTCTGAAATTTTCACCAACCAACCATGTCGGAGAGCCCCGCCCTCACTCTTTATCGTCTCAGAACAATCAAGCTTCATTGTCAAAAATCCGTTACTATTTACATTAGTCTGGCGAATACAGTTAGCATCAGAAGTAATATTTTACAATGCAATTTGACATAATCCTATAGTAAATTGTCAGCTACTTTTAATCCTGAGCGTACGGGTCAACGACATTGGTGCTTATATTATTGATCTCCTCATCGCTAAAGACGAAATATATCCCCAGATTAGCAAAAAGCAGGTCTACTGTCTTATCTCTTTTGCGACTCGGGCGCCAGAGTTGGCCTGCTTAGCATGCAGCGCGCGCCTTAGCCCAGTGCCGTAATAAAGATGTACGGCGGGCCGAGTGCCGACACTCACTGCGACACTTACCCGCGGCTTTAATGTCCCAGCATTGATTAATTTGAACCAGATTTAGATCTACGCTTGATAGTGATCTTATGAGGATGTGAAGTAGTGAAGGCATTTCTCTAGATCTTAATACAAAGATGTGCGGCGAGCCGAGTGCCGACACTCACTGCGGCGCTTACCCGCGGCTTCAATGTCCCAGTGATTCATTTGGACCAGATTGTGATCTTATGAAGATATAAGGAAATTTGACTACATAGATCTTCAAACAAGGATGTGGGGCACATCGATTGGTTACACTCACTGCGACACTTACCCGCGGCTTTAATATCCGAGCTTTGTTTGATAGGTTATCTTACGAGAAAGGGAAACCATTGAACTAGATCTTCCAATAAAGATGTACGGCGCGGGCCGAATGTCGACACTCACTACGACACTTACCCGTGGCTTTATTGTCCCTGCATTGATAATTTGGACCGGATACGGATTCTGGATCAACTTTTGATACAGAACTTATGAGCAGTCTACATTATAAAAGGATTTGATACATTTTCCCTAACTGTTACTACTCAGTGCCGAAATAATGGTGGACTGGATGTCTTTTTATGTTTCTGAATAAAAATGAGAATTAAATTGTTTTGCCACATTGTAAAGGTTCAAATAGATTGTTTGTAACCTTTGAGAAACTGATAAGTGCTGTAATAAATAAATATGTTGGATTTTTTTTTACTTGCGCAGAATAAATATAATAGATTAATAAAAGTCGCCGATCGTCGAGATACTCAGGCTGAGGTTGAAACCACAACATTCTTCTATTTGAAACTCTCAGCATTGATAAATTCGGGTTAATTCTGGTCCAAGGCTTGGTGGGGAGAGATTAAGATAGGTGTTTTCATGCAGATACAAGTTATCCGTCCTCTAATTTGCCCGTAACCGACTTAACACATGTTATATATCATTATCGATCCCTATCATTAACTTGTATATACGCAATGTTTCATAATTTATAAGTAACCTGGCTGAATATTTCCAAAAGAGGTCTCCCTAGTATCAAGTTTAATTTTTACGTTTCTACAAAACACTTCACACAAATCCTAAACGTCTTTTAGGCAAATTACGAAAACTACGCAATGAGCGTTAAGATCCCCTGTGATTTGCATCCATTCTGCCGTGAAATTCATTTGTGCGCAGTCGGTCAACATAGCAAAAAGTCCACTCACATGACTTGTAGGTGATTCGCATATATTAGGGCCTATTGTTTAATTTATCGCTTCCTAATTCAAAATGTGTTTTTAGTGGAAACCAGCGAGTGGTAACTGTAGTACTTATATACATGGGTATACGAGTATACTTAGGGTACCTAATGGTAACATTTGTTACACCACACAAGCAACACAATTGACATTTAAGTAAAATATGCAATACACACAGGAGCAAATCTCCATAATTGTTTTCATATCTACTAAACGTATTTACAAATACAAAAACAAAGAGAAAAACCTATTAACGAAAACTCTACTCCTTGGTAAATATTGTGTACTTATTGTTTTCGCAAAATTACGAGAGCAAACAACTAATTAAACACATTTAAGTAATATAATACTATCATCAGGGTTTGTTACTTACATCTTATTTTAAACGAATGATAGAATACGTAATGTGACTCTCTCGTTAATTGTACAAAATAATTATTTACAACATTTTCTTGGCTTTATATCCATTTATAAATACGGGGAAACGAAAAGGCGGAATTTCCTCCCAAATGTTGAGTTTATTTTCAAAAGGGCTTTATTTTTGTGTGATTTCCGTATAGGAAGAAGCCGTTTTGTAAAATCAGTCCTCAAATATGTTTAATGCTTGTAATTAAATTTCGGCACGCTAATGACAGGGAAAAGCATGGGAATGACTAACATGGGATTCAGAGTAATGACTCTGGCAACTTTTTTGACACATTTCGTAATTATTTTGTAATCTTGTTGATGTTTTTTGTTGCCTAAATTATGTCCGCTGTATGAATTTTTATTAAGATTAGGTATTAATAAAAAAACTGTATGGTATTAAATTTATATAATGAAGAAAAAAACAAGTATGTATAATATTTTAGCTAGATAAATAATGCATTGAAAATTCACGTGCTTGAGTGGTATCCAGTTAATGAAGGTTTCTTTACATTGACATAAAAATTGCTAATGAGTATTATGGTCATAAGCTAATGGTATTCATGTAATTGCTACGTAAATATACATACGCAATCTTTATTCATGAAATATGACTTAATAGTCAGATTCTCGGGGCATTTTTCTCGTTTAATAAAAACCTTTAAGACCCATTTATTCAAACATTTTGAGAATATTTCTGAATTTAGATTTATTATGAATATCCACACTAACTCACGAGTAATAGACAGAGGCGTTCGAGATAGGATAGTCATATCTCAAAATATTTTTTTACTCTCGCGCTCATGTGTTTATAGTTACATGTCAAAAAGAGACGGATAATTTAGTAGGTACTACTATAAAATTGTATGAAATAACAATTGTCAATGGAGAGGGATCCTTATTTCTTTAAAAATCTTAACAGCATTCGGCAACATGGCGCCAGTCAGTTTGTCCTCTCATCACGTTTGAACACTTTGAACGACAAGACGACCTTTTAACCAATTTTGATACATATATGGTATAGATGTTGTAACGTTGCACTTACATACTTGCCTTAATATAAGGATAAATTAATAATTTTTACTAAAAATTAAATTAATAAAAAAAAAACTTATAATGAAAATATAAAAAAAAAACTAACCTATTAATTAATATAAACACCATTAAATTAAAACTAACTTATAAATAATTAACTAATATCAATGTCAAAAATAAATGGCAAATAAAATATTACATAGTCAACCCGTGTAGACTTTCTGCGCGCGATGTTACTCTGTGCTCCTAGTAGCTAGCGTCAGCAGTTTTGTCCCGGTTTGTTTCCACGACGTTTGCGCAGCGCGCTTGACTTTGCATTCGGCTGTCTTTAGCGACGGATCTTTTTTTAAATATTATAGCCGCGTTCACTAGCCTCCGCCAAGCCAAGTGTCGTCTCACGCGAGCTCATATTTGAATATTGATATATTTTAATTGGCGCTGTTTTTAAATAAATACCTAGTAAAGGAATTAAATAATGTGTCTGAGCTGTTAATCGTCGTTGTGACTTGCACCCCGAAAGGGGTGCAATTTTACGGCTGCAGCCGGTTTCCTCGTGCAAGGAACTATTTACCGGCCGATGTCACCACCAACACCACCGTAGCTGCCCAAGGCGCTCCCTCGGGTCGCTCCCGACACCACCAGGACCTGCTGCATCACACTCTGCTTCGGCCCGCATCATAGGGGAGTACCTAACTGCGCAGTGGGAACCAGACGGCATTTTTTTTTAATTTAACCGGACCCTTGACCACGCCCGTTTTTTTAATAATAATGATGATACTGAAGGTTGTTGTTTCTTTTTAAATAGATATAAATAGTATCCCAACTTCAAGTGTCACACTGGCGCCTAAGTACGTGGTAAAAAGGTCTGGTTCCACTGCGTAGAAGTAGTTGGTGTTTGTGTTGTATTTTTATGTTTGTGAAACGTTTTTGCTTTGTGTTTTTTGGTTGCAGCAACTAATGTGCGTACCAATTTTATTGATGAATTTTATTGTTGAATTTTATTTTTAATTAATTTTCAAGAATTTTAATAGTAACTTGATGTTTTTAATGAATTTGATAATTTTTATAAATTTATTTTATTAATGATTTTTTTTTTATTTAAATCATTTTAATAATTGTACAATAATAATTTTAATGTTTTAAAATTATTTATTGATTGTTATTGTTATTTCATTTTAATGAATTGTCGCAGTTACATTTGCTTGAGCACTCTGTTCGTTTGTTACTCTATGTTGTTTACGTGCTAGATAATCAGGTACAGTCGAGTCACACAAGTGCTGTGTCTTTCAAGTTTAATTGTTTATGTGATATTTTGAACTGTGATATAAATATATTTTTGTTTTGTTTTATCCAAGTACACATTAGTTGCAATTTTTTTTTAATTATTTTATTTGCGCTGCTTCATTTATTTTATTTTGTGACGGGTTTTATTTTTTTTGCTGCTTCATTCCTCAGCCAACCATAGCGTTCATAATTTTATTTTGTAACAGAACGGAGTAGATTAAGATTGTATAACGTTCACCACTTACCCTTCCACGGTTTCAATATCTATTTTTTTTTCGCTTTTGTGTTGAGTTGCGACCATGGCGTATCGCGTTAAATTTCTGTCGTTGCAGAAGACCGAATTAGAATACGAGGTTACAATTAGGGGTGCCGAACCAGCGGCCACCGTTCAGAAGCTCCGCGAACAGATTGCTAAATTAGGACCATTATTTCCTTCCGAAGATATCCTCGAGAGCGTTTTTTCTGCTAGTGACGATTTAAAGGGAGTTAGTGATGTACTAACTAAGCTGAGAGCATTTATTGAGACCCCTAATAATCGGAGTTCATTGTTGCGCGCACAGAATTTAGTTAATCATCTTCATCACCGGCTTAACCGGATTGTTTGTGATAGTGCAACTCAACCGTTATACGATACTTGCTACTCTGAATTTAAAAGCCTCTCGGAGCGTTGTTGTTTGAGTAGGGAAAACGGATCAGACTCTTTGCCTCTTTCCGCGGCTAGTGACCCTCAGTCTACGGTTTCACCCTTAAATGTCAATGTCACTTGTGAGCGTGGCATGGCGGGTGAGCTGACTAAGCTAAAATTTGATGGGACATCGTGTGTTCGCTCATTTATTCAGCGCATTACGGATTTTAGTAAGTCGAGGAATATTACTGGGGCAAAGCTGTTGACGTATGCTACAGAGATTTTTACTGGCAGTGCCTTGCACTGGTTCCGTGCCATTCAAGACCAGGTATCTAGTTAGGAAGACCTACTTTCTCTCCTTAAGAGTGACTTCGATCAGGCCGACTATGACTACAGGCTGTTGTCCGAGATTCGGGCCAGAACTCAAGGCGAGGCAGAAAATATAACAATTTATTTCTCCATAATGTCGGGTCTGTTTTTGCGAATGTCTAAACAGTTGTCGAACGAGGATAAGTTAGAAATATTAATGCATAACATCCGCCCTTGCTACGCCAGTACCTTGGCTTCTGTGCCGAAGATAACGGATATAGACACCTTGCGTTCGCTCTGCCGTAATTATGAGCGCATTCAGGCTCGATTGGCGGACTTTCACGAACCTCCTAAGGTCTCCTCAGGCACGTTGGCACCTGAGTTTGCATACACTGGTCAGGTTTCTAATAAATTAAATCAAAACAATAATCATAGTTTTAATTACAGACCGCAAAGTAATTATTACACTAAAAATAAAAATGACCCGGGTAACAGTAATTTTAACACGTCACATAAAACTTATTCTAAAAACAACAATTATGTTCATGCAGTGCAACGTTCAGGGCAAAAACAAATGTATTGTCCAAGGTGTCGTAACAACACCCACAATCTTCGTCAGTGTAGGGCGGATAAGGATAAAATTATTTGTTTCGTCTGCGGGCAAGAAGGTGTTAAGACCCCCGATTGTCCAAATTGTAGGAAAAATAAACCTGGAAGTTCAAAAAACTGATTGACCAGCAGAATTGTACCAACACCAGTTGCCATCTACCACCTAAGTTTGATCAGGAGGATTGGCAGAAATGGCTTCAAAGTATCAATATTTATTTCAATTCTTATAAAATTGATACGATTCTGCTGGATAAGCCTGTACGTGATCCGAGACCCTATGCTTGTGTCCAAATTAATGATTTTAAGCTTTTTGGCCTCTTAGATTCGGGCTCGGCCGTTACTATTTTAGGCGATGCTATTTATAAAAAATTAGAGAGGGTTTTCAATTGGTTAGGGAAGATATCATTACAGTAACTGCTGCAGGTGGTCAATCCATGCATAGCATTGGCTATATATGTACCTGCCTATTCACTTTGAAAACGATTACCACATTATTAAGGCTTTTGTTGTGCCAGACATCAATATTGATCTCGTGCTAGGGATTGATTTTTGGCGCGATTTTAAGATTTTTCCAGGTCATCTTACAAGCATCACGTTCTCTGATGCTACTGTATTGAATGCTAGCCTTAATACTGATGGTCCATCCTTCATACAAGCTTACGACAATTTAAATGCCTCCGAGAAAGCCGTAGCTGATGATATTATTTTACAATTTCGCGATATTTCTGCCGAACACCGGGGTTTGGGTGAAACTAGTATGATCACTCACCGCATTGATACCGGAGACGCTGAGCCAGTTCGCCAAAGGTATTACCGTTTGTCCCCGGAAAAGCAGCGTATTCTTACTGAACAGGTTGACGAGATGCTGGCCTTGGACGTAATTGAGCCATGCGAGAGCGCTTGGTCGTCACCTGTTCTTATTGTCACCAAGAAGAATGGTGCACCTAGATTTTGCCTGGATAGCCGCAAGCTCAATTCCGTCACAAAACGCGACGCCTATAATCTCCCATACATATCCGAGATCTTGGATAATCTTCGTGATGCTCGTTTTTTATCTAGTATCGATTTATCCAAGGCCTTTTGGCAGATACCAATAGCACCAGAAGACCGTCAGAAAACTGCTTTTTACGTGCCATCTCGTGGTACCTTTTTCTTTAGGCGGACCGCTTTTGGATTGACCAATGCACCTGCCTCTCAGCAGAGGCTAGTTGACCTTCTGTTTAGGGAATTTGACCTAAAAGTCTTTGCATACCTTGACGACATTATCATCGTCTCAAACGACTTCAACTCTCACGTTTCCCTTTTGCTTAGAGTCTTGGGCAAGTTAAAACAGGCCAACCTTACCGTTAACCTGGAGAAGTGTCAGTTCTTCCGCAGTCAGTTAAAATATCTTGGTTACGTGGTTGACAGTGGAGGACTTCGTACTGATCCCGAAAAGGTCCAGGCAATCCTCAATTATCCGACACCTTCTTGTCGGAAGGACGTTAAGCGTTTCCTCGGAACCGCCACCTGGTATCGTCGGTTTGTCCCCAGCTTCAGTACAATAGCGGGCCCACTGAACAAGCTGACTTCAAATAAGAAGGGTGGACCGCCTTTCGTCTGGTCTGCTGAAGCTGACGCCGCTTTCAAAAAGCTGAAAGAGTGTTTGGTTTCCGCTCCTGTTCTTTCCTGCCCTGACTACGACAAGCCTTTTGAGGTGCATACTGATGCCAGCAGCTACGGCGTGGGTGCAATGTTGACACAGACCGTAGACGGTAAGGAGCACCCCATTGCCTACATGAGCAAGTCGTTGTCAGCGGCGGAAAAGAACTACGGGATTACAGAGAGGGAGACGTTAGCTGTGGTCATCGCGTTGGAGCACTGGAGGTGCTATGTGGAGAACGGGAAGCCATTCACTGTCTATACAGATCACAGTGCATTAAAATGGTTCCTGTCTTTAAAGAATCCCACTGGTAGGTTGGCTCGCTGGGGAGTAAGGTTGTCCTCATTTAATTTGGTCTTCAAACATCGTAAGGGTGTGGACAATGTGATACCTGATGCTCTCTCCAGGGCGATTCCGGTATCTGCAATAAGTACTGCAGGCTCGAACATAGTGACAACAGATTCTTGGTACAAGAACATTTATAATTCTTGTTTGTCGAAGCCGCAATCTATGTCGAACTTCATTATCAAGGATGGGAAGCTGTTCAGGCGTGCTAAAAATAATCACTCACTTTCGTCAGAGTTTTTGTGGAAAGAGGTGGTACCTTCTGAGTTGCGTGAACAGGTTATTAACGAGAACCATGGAGAACCTACAGCTGGTCATCTAGGCGTGTTTAAAACGTGCAATCGTATTTCGTTGCGTTACTATTGGCCAGGCATGCACCAAGATGTGGTTAAGTTCATTGCTTCTTGCGACAAATGTCTATCTTACAAGGCTCAAAACCACCAAACTCTAGGAGAAATGGGCCGCCCAAAACAATGCTCAAGGCCGTTCCAAATGATATCCATTGACCTCATGGGTCCTCTACCTGTCACTAGGAAACAAAATACTTTTATCTTTGTAGTTACTTGCTGTTTTTCCAAGTTTTGTCTAATTTTTCCAATTCGGAGTGCTACTTCCATCGCAGTCACGAAGATATTAGAGGAGTCAGTTTTCCTTGTTCATGGAGTCCCACAAACAATTTTCTTGGACAATGGTAGTCAATTTATATCTAAACTTACTGAATCACTTTTCGAACGTTATAAGGTTCCGAATGTATTTTTTACGCCCAAGTATACACCCCAAGTTAATGTTGTCGAACGCTACAATAGAACCATAATTACGTGTCTCTCAACTTTCGTGGAAAACGATCATCGCAGTTGGGATACATACATTCCGAAGGTGCAATTTGCTATGAACAATTCGGTGAGTGAAGCAACTGGTTTCACTCCTTCTTTTCTCGTGTTCGGCAGAGAACTTGTTACTTGTGGCTCACACTACTTAGATACGGATTTAGGCTCCGAGGTCTTATTCTTTCCTCGGGATATCTATGCTGAAAATCTAGGGTGTCTTAGTGAAGTATTCAGTGATGTACAAGCTAAATTGTGGCACGCGCACGCGAAGAACACATCTCACTATAATCTGCGTCGTAAGCCTATGGAGTTCAACATTGGCGATATAGTCATGAAGCGCGCATATGTATTAAGCGATAAAGATCGGTTCTTCAGTAAAAAACTCGCGCCGAAATTTCTTAAGTGTCGCGTTATAGATAAAAAGTCACCCTTAGTTTATATCCTAGCGGACATGTCTGGGAAAAATATTGGTGCTTGGCACATCAAGGACTTAAAATTATCAGGTCTTAACAATTAGATTTAATTATATACGTAGGTTGATAGTTTAGGGGAAGTATAATAATGTCGTGTATTACCCTGGTCACATTTTTATCATCTGCTAATTCTAAGTATTCGTATGGGTTTTCCAGTCTGGCTGATAGACTGAACACCTTTCCAAATGACAGGTTGCGTCAATATTCCAATTTCGTATATTAACGCTTGGTTAAGTGCGCGAGGTAGGTATGAATGTGTTGATTTTTAAAAGAATAATGCGAATACGTTGCTAAGAAGTTCGGATTTTATTGTTTAGATTAGGTATAATAAAATCCTTGTGTGACGCGCGGGGTAATGTAACGTTGCACTTACATACTTGCCTTAATATAAGGATAAATTAATAATTTTTACTAAAAATTAAATTAATAAAAAAAAAACTTATAATGAAAATATAAAAAAAAAACTAACCTATTAATTAATATAAACATCATTAAATTAAAACTAACTTATAAATAATTAACTAATATCAATGTCAAAAATAAATGGCAAATAAAATATTACATAGTCAACCCGTGTAGACTTTCTGCGCGCGATGTTACTCTGTGCTCCTAGTAGCTAGCGTCAGCAGTTTTGTCCCGGTTTGTTTCCACGACGTTTGCGCAGCGCGCTTGACTTTGCATTCGGCTGTCTTTAGCGACGGATCTTTTTTTAAATATTATAGCCGCGTTCACTAGCCTCCGCCAAGCCAAGTGTCGTCTCACGCGAGCTCATATTTGAATATTGATATATTTTAATTGGCGCTGTTTTTAAATAAATACCTAGTAAAGGAATTAAATAATGTGTCTGAGCTGTTAATCGTCGTTGTGACTTGCACCCCAAAAGGGGTGCAAGTTTACGGCTGCAGCCGGTTTCCTCGTGCAAGGAACTATTTACCGGCCGATGTCACCACCAACACCACCGTAGCTGCCCAAGGCGCTCCCTCGGGTCGCTCCCGACACCACCAGGACCTACTGCATCACACTCTGCTTCGGCCCGCATCATAGGGGAGTACCTTACTGCGCAGTGGGAACCAGACGGCATTTTTTTTTAATTTAACCGGACCCTTGACCACGCCCGTTTTTTTAATAATAATGATGATACTTGTTACGTATATACATGTGTGGGTGCGCGCATACTGTAACCTGTATAAAATAATGCAATAAATCAGTGTTGAACTAGCTCGCTTGTTTGACGGTCATGTACCTCTCCCGTGACAGATAACCCATACATAACACGTGGCGACGATTCGGACTCGCGTTTCTATTTAAAATGGCCACGGGAGTATCGTTCGGTGTTCTATCAACCTTCGATCATGTTTCACACGACTGGAATAGTTATAAATTGCGGTTGAATCAGTGGTTTATTGCGAACGATTTCAATGAGCAGACAGACAAGTCCGCGATCAAACGAAGGGCGATATTATTGAGTGCACTGAGCGAATCAACATTCAAGTTAGCTAGTGACTTGGCATTGCCTAGCAAGGTAGAAGAATTGGATTACGCAAGGATAACCAAACTCCTCGATGATCACTTCACACCGAAACGTTTCGGATTCGCGGAGAAATCTACCTTCTATTCGGCAACGCAGCGGCCAGGTGAAAGTCACACTCAATGGGCAGCCAGGATCAGGGGGTTGGCGGCACATTGCGCATTTAAAGATTTGGAAGAAGCCTTGCTGGATAGATTTATTATGGGCATGGCGGCAGGACACGAAAAGGACAAACTGTTCGCGCAGGATCAAAAGGATCTGACTCTGGCCAAGGCCATTGACTTGGCAGAGAGCGTGCGGTGCGCGCGACGCGCCGCCGCGCTGGCTCCAGCGGCGGGCGCCCCGGGCGCCGGCGCAGGCGCCGCGAGCCTCGACACCGTGTTCAACATCTCCAAAAGGGAAAAGTGTAGTGTATGCGGGTTTACCAACCATAAGTCTGATCAGTGCGGGTACAAAAACTACAAGTGCAAGAAATGTAATAGGAAAGGACATTTACGTAAAATGTGTTCGTTTAAAGATAAGGTCAAATATGTGGAAGAAGGTAATGAGGACGAAGGAGACGACGGTAAGCATTTTTTTAATATTCGGTGCATAAAGGGCAAACCGATGACGGAAAGCGTCCAAATCGGTGATCTGTTTTTAGAGTTCGAAATAGATAGTGGATCAGCTGTCAGTGTTATTTCCGCGGATACTTATAACTCCCATTTCAATGATTTGCCATTATCGGTCACAAACAAAAAATTATTAAGTTATACGGGCGAAAATATTTTTACAAAAGGTATATTCAGTGTACCTATATCATATAACGGAGAAACCCACTTGTTGTCTGTTTATGTGGTGTGTAATGGAGGACCGCCAATCCTAGGGAGGAACTTCATTCGCGCGTTTAACTTAGAGTTGGCACCAGCGAGCGCCGCCGCCGCCGCCGGCGCGCCCGCCGGACACGCCGCCGGACACGCCGCCACCGACGCGCGCGCTGTGCACGCCGTGTCCGCGTGCGTCGAACACCATTGTGACCACGATATTGTAAAAGAATTAACCTTTAAATTCCCTCAAGTTTTTTCGGGAAATCTTGGAACATTTAATAAGTACAGTGTTGATTTACACTTAAAACCAGACGCTAAACCGATTTTCTTCAAAGCTAGGGCGGTACCGTATGCATTAAAAGAAAAGATAGATAAAGAGTTAGATAGACTAATTGGGTTGGGAATTTTAAAACCCGTTCAACATTCGGAATATGCTTCACCAATAGTGCCCGTCCTAAAAAAAGATGGTAGTTTGAGAATTTGCGCAGACTATTCCGTCACTATTAACAAACAGCTCTTAGTTGATCAGTACCCATTACCTTCTGTCAACGATTTATTGTCCAAATTACACGGGGGAGTCCAATTCAGTAAAATTGACTTATCTATGGCTTACAACCAATTTGTACTTAGCGAGGAGTCACAAAAACTAACGTGTATTAACACACACCGTGGTCTCCTAAGGTACACAAGGCTGGTTTTCGGACTTGCCCCGGCTCCTTCAATATTCCAGCGCGCCATGGAATGCGTATTGGCGGGAATAGAAGGGATAATATTTCTGTTAGACGACATTCTTATCACAGGCGCGAACAAAGAGCAACACAAACAAAGGTTAACCGCGGTGTTACAGCGTTTGGAAGATGCGCAGTTAACGGTGCAAATGAGTAAGTGCGAGTTTTTCAAGGACGAAGTTGCTTATCTCGGGCACGTCATTGACAAAAACGGGGTTAGAAAATCGCCAGATAAAGTTAAGGCTATTCTAGAGGCTCCTAAACCCTTGAACGTTTCTCAGCTGCAATCATTTCTAGGTCTAGCGAACTATTACAGAAATTTTGTACCGGCTGCGTCCTCAATTTTAAGCCCACTGTATAATTTATTAAAAAAGAACGTAAAATGGGAGTGGACGTCTATCCACGATGACGCGTTCACTAAAATAAAAAATAACCTTGCCTCCGAGGAAACGTTAGCGCATTTTGACCCAAATGCTACATTAATTTTAACAGTAGACGCTTCCCCCGTCGGCTTAGGGAGTATATTATCACAAATAGGTTCCGATGGCCAGGAAAAACCTTTATCATACGCATCTAGAACACTTACGTCAGCAGAACGAAAATATGCGCAGATTCAAAGGGAGGCCACTGCGATAATATTTGGGGTAAGGCGGTTTCACCAATACCTTTATGGTCGATCAGTGCCTTTCGTGTTACGGACAGACCACAAAGCACTCCTATCAATACTCGGCCCACACAAGGGTATCCCCGAAATATCCGCCAACAGACTACAACGTTACGCGATATTTTTATCAGCCTATAACTATACCATAGAATATATAAGTAGTAAACAAAATAGTGCTGATTTCTTATCGCGTGCGTGTATACCGGCGCGAGCGCCGGAGGCGGTGGCACGGGCCGAGGCGGCAGAATGTGAGGAAAGGGCAGCCTACGTTAATTTTGTTATAGAGGGTGGTTTACCCGTGACACTGACCGACCTACAGCGTGAAACCGACCGCGATAAGGTACTAAGCAAGGTTAAGTATTATGTTATGCAGGGATGGCCCAGGAAAATAAGCGATATCGATTTAAAACCTTATTTTCATTGTCGATCACACATATCGTACGAAAATGGTTGTCTAATGCGCGGACACAAGGTCGTGATTCCCCTGTCACTGAGGAATAGCATATGCAATGAATTGCATAGTTCACACTTTGGCGTGGTAAAAATGAAAGCCGAAGCGCGTAAGCGACTTTGGTTCCCCGGCGTGGACGCAGCGCTGGAACAGCTGGCGGCCGCATGCGCGGTGTGCGCTGCGCTGCGCTCAGCGCCGCCGCACGCGCCACTCGCGAGTTGGCCGGTGCCTCCGCAGGCATTTTATAGACTTCATATTGATTTTTTTGGACCTATAAATAATCACATTTTTCTAATTGTTGTTGACGCATACAGCAAATGGGTTGAATGTTATAACATGTCTTCATCGCACGGTTCGAAAGCGGTTATTGAACGGTTGTATGATTTCATGTCCCGGTTCGGCATGCCTCATACCATAGTCAGCGATAATGGCACATCTTTCACGTCTGAGGAGTTTAAGTTATTTTGTGCCGTAAATGGTATAAAACACGTCTTATCCCCTGTTTACCATCCCTCGAGTAACGGCCAAGCTGAATCTTTTGTTAAGATAGTTAAAAAAGGGCTTAAAGGAATAATAATAAGTAATTCCAACAAAACGCTATTACAAGGGAAATTATGCAAGTTTTTGTTTGACTACAGGAACTCTAAAAACAGTACGACCGGTAAGTCGCCCGCGGAATTAGTTTACGGACGGCCGTTACGTTCGAGATTGGACTTAATTAACCCATTCGCAGCGTCTCCTCCGTCCGCAGACCTCGTTGACACCGTGGAACGCAATCAGTCCTTACAGGCTAAATACTACAAAGGAATTAAAAGACCAAAATTTAGAGTTAATGATAACGTGTGGACAACAAAATATACAAACACTAACAAAAAGTTTATTTGGATCGAGGGCATCATACGACAACGAATTGGCAGAGTTATGTATGTTATTTACATACCGCAGCTGGATTGCGACGCAACGAGACACATCGATCAGATAAGGGCCCGTCTGTGCCACATCGGAAACGTCAACTCGCAGTGGGATCCAGACGTGGTGCCGGACGTAACATCGGCGGGTGACGCAGAGACTTCGGCCGTAATGGTAAACCCAGCTGCTACGTCGACACTGGCTGCCGCTGCAACGGTAGCTGCCGCACCAACGGTCACTACTGGTGATGATTGGGCAGTTTTGCCGCAAGAGGGAGAAAGAGATGGCCCAACAGCTGGGTTAGAAGAGCCAGAGTCTAGCCAAACCCAGGCGCCGGCGACGCCGCCACCCGGCGCAGGTACTCGGCGACGTCAGGCAATCAGTCCGCAGTTCGCCACTCCCACATCATTGCGGGACGATGACCTCGATACTGATAACGAGTAGTGAAAACGTATGTGACCTAAGTTAGGATAATTTAGAACTTAAGTTCTAGCTATAAGGTGGAGGGAAGTTACGTATATACATGTGTGGGTGCGCGCATACTGTAACCTGTATAAAATAATGCAATAAATCAGTGTTGAACTAGCTCGCTTGTTTGACGGTCATGTACCTCTCCCGTGACAGATAACCCATACATAACAATACTGAAGGTTGTTGTTTCTTTTTAAATAGATATAAATAGTATCCCAACTTCAAGTGTCACAATGTACATCCAAAGGTTCTTATAGGATACTTTTCACCCGCCTATGGTAAAGAAAAAACACGTGGACGAAGTTGCGGGCACCTACTAGTGATAAAAAAATAACTTCAAGTCTTGGTAAAGTCACAAACAGTCCTTATAAGCATAAACGATTAGTCTGTACTACTTCAGACGCCTCAAGGGCGCCAAGGCCTTTGAATTAGAATTTAGGACTAGCTCTAAAGCTAGCGCCAGTCACGCACATACGAGTCTACGTCGCTGCCAATTACGCCTCAGATGAATGCAAATAGCAACTCATTGCGTTGTTTATATAACTAAACACAAAACGGATAGGATTTTCAACAGTTGTTTTTCGCAAAGACACAAAAGATCATTTTTATACCAAGTATAGAGTAGCTCTCGCTAGCACTTAGGTGCATCATTTTAAATCTCGGTATCATTCGCGTATAAAAAGCAAGTGTACGATAGACAAGAGATCGTTAATTAAAAGTATGAACAGTAATGGACCCAAATAGGAGCCCTGAGAGACAGGAACAGACTGAGCATACATCATGGGTACTGCTGGTAAAGTGAAATCGTTGATGACAGCTAGCTGTGTTCTATTTCTAAGGTAAAAAAGGTGTCCCAACGGAAAGTCAAACAGTCTTGACCATTTGTGCGCAGTCGGTCAACGTAGCAAAAAGTCCACATTTTTCAATTGGTCAACTTCGCTATCGGTCAACTTCGCGGTCGGTCAACTTCGCTATCGGTCAACTTCGCTATCGGTCAACTTCGCGATCGGTCAACTTCGCGATCGGTCAACTTCGCTATCGCATTGTACCATAAAGCAATTTTAAGCAAACGAGTAATAGAACAAAGGGAATTAGGCGTGGGACTTTTTAGAGGCGATAATGAAATCCGAGATTTTGGGGAACTGCGTGACAGTGGGGATAAGGGGATGACGGACAGTCAAGGTTTGATTTCCGAAGGAGACGGTAACTCCGAACTGACCTCGTTATAATATCGGCCCGCGTACGTACAGTGTGATCGCTCTAAGTTCAGTATTACAGAAGTATAACTCGAAATTAAATTCAGTGAAGCGTTAAGCTTATATATGGGCAATTTGTGAATTAAGTGTACAACAATAACTTTAACTTCAGTGCGGCACTTATAATTTAAGAGAAGAACACTTTATAGACTGTGTAGTTTTATTTAAGTTACGAGTAATTAAGCTAAGTACTAACATTATTTTCGCTAGTCTAGGGGAGTGAGGGCGTGAGAGTTGATCATCTATGTCGTTACGTGTTCTGCGATTGAAGCTGCGGCGAGTAGCAAGAAGCTGAGGGCGATAAACTATCTTCCTGATTTATTTCCTTTATTATTTTGAGTTGGAGCAATAGCGGAGCGGAACAGCATCGGAGCGGACATCGCACACTATTTCCGTCGAATTTTAGGACAAATAGTTAATTGTGACAGGAAGTTACACACCAGTATGGCCACTACTCATATTCAAATACTGCTATAGGATACGGCAGGATTGTGCTCGCGTGTCGAAGGCACTGACACGAAGCGTGCAATTTGGCGTCGTTTTCCTCCTTTAGGACTCGGGATTCGTGGCTTGATGCTGACTGTGCTCTGGTTGTCGATTGCGACAGTGCGTGCGGTTGGTATCGCTATCTGTGATTCCTTTCCTAAGTTAAGGTTATAATTTCACTTCAATGGCATACTGGTGTATAACTAAAGAGAAGAGAGATATTCATGAGAGACATCGACGTGTGTTGAGTGACGGTTTGGAACTTAGCTAAATTAGCTTTGTACAGGATTTGGCAGACGCGTTGCCTAGGCAGGAGGCACTTTTCCCACAGGTACACGGGGTCCAGTTTTGAGAGTCCGGCGTTTTCTAAGAAATTCGTTAGCTAATATCTAGACGTAACATAGTTGTACGTAGCTATAAAATTATTGTAATAGTTTTAAGTACAATGATGAAAAAATGACTTACTGTTGAGTTTCTTTCGGCTTTCTTCTCAACAGCGGTCTCCTCTTGGGAAACGCCGGTAGACTCATTTTCAAACAAAAGCAGAATAAACGCTTTGAATTTAATCTTGATCTTTTGATTTTAAGCTCCTCATTTTTTAGTCGAGTCTCTTGTATTAGTTTAGCAAGTGAGCGTCAAGTAATTGTGCCACGCCACAACCATAAATTACCGTAGTAAAAATAAGCGTTAAGAAGTGAGCTTAGTGCGCTACGACCCGGACTATTGGGAGAGGAAGTTCGAGAGACTGAGCAACGTCGTGATCCTGACGCTGCGGTCGCGCTTGGTGAGGCGACACGCCGAGCGCACCGCAGACGAGTGAAGCGCTGTACTTCGTACGAGTTGACGCCGAGACCGTCGCTTACGAGTTAAGTGAACATGATACAAGATGAATCGGTGAGTGATAATATGAGATTTTGAAATTAGACGATCACACAAACGTTATTCTGGCCACTATTATTTCGTGGAAATATACACAACGTATGGGGTCCTTTTATATCAGCGAATTTAGGTCGTATACAAGATAGTGCTAGGTAGGTTACATATTATATACATAGATAGGATAGGCTTTAGATAGAAATAAGTATAGATATATTTAGGTAGGTAGGAAAGTTTATTACAGTGGATGATATAGTTATGTACAATAATAGTTTTGTATCAATGGTTGTATAAATAGTTTCTCAACGTATTGAAACAACGTATTTAATTTTTGTAACTATTTGTCAATATTTTAAATTTATAATTGTATTGATAATAATATAAGACCAATACAGATAAATAATTGATATGATTTGATATCAAACTTAACGCAACACGTTTTGTATAACTAATGCTAGTGTTAAGCACAGATGTGAAATATGTAAAATAAATCACTTGTTATAGAAAAAAGTATCACGAATAAAAATATGTCAGAAAACGAGTGGTTTACTTTACATACCCACTCAATTGCTTCGAATTTTGAGTTGGAATCTATTTATATAATAAGAACGGTGACAGGTAGCCGTAGTTACCAAAAGCAATCTAGTGGATACGCTACAAAAATAGTACTTTTCTCAAGTAAAAGTACTTCATATCTTTTTGCAAAGACCACGTCGTTTGAGATATCACACAGCAACATATAGACGGTATTTGAATATTTACACATGAAACTATATACATGAAGTAAGACGTAAAGTGAAAATAAGAGATAGAAAGTTCGATCTCTGTAACCAGAACACTGTAACCAAGCGTTGTGAAACCACCCTTACATCCCAGTCTATTCACATTCAAATTTCCACGCATTAAGCCGGGAGACATCCGAGCGCGAGGAACAAATGTCCCTGGCCGAGTCAAAAGAAACGAGAGCGGCGCCGGCGGTACATTGTGAATTGTGTGCAGTCATGACAGCATAACTGTCATACGCGACTATTTCTCGCGTGAGATAATAACCCGTCTCTTTCTATGCAGTAATGTGAGAGAGTGACGGGTAGCGCTATGTCGTTCGAGACGGGCAGTAGGGCTAGCGTATCTTGCTGTTACTTCGCTTGTCGCGCGAGTCAGCATCTCCTGTCTTGTTCGCACAGTATTTCAATGAAAGTGACAGGTAGTATTTGTCGCACGTCATAGAGTCGCGTGTAAAAGTTATGCTAGACGTACCGCTGTGCCACGGCAGTGACGCGCAGATTACTGCAGCCTGCCTACTGTGTGAACATCTCACCTCAAAAGTTGCATTCCTTTTCTGTTCGGCTGTAACCTAATCAGCCTAGCGTTTTTAAATCATAGGACAAAAAGTACGAGTAACCTGTTCCTGCCGAACGCATACATCCGTTATCAGTCCGACATGTCAGTAATCATCATCTGAACACAACATCCCTAGATATTTTGCAAAACTAGGAGGTACCCGCAATAACGTCCGCGTGTTTTTTCTTTACCGTGGACGGATAAAAAGTATGTTTGTAAAAGTTATCTTTGGATGTCCAGCTATCCCTTTACCAAAATTGTTTAATATTTGTCCAGCGGTTTCGGCGTGATGCGAGGACAAAGGAAATTATGAAAACAGATGGCGCCAGGTTGGCACAGCGCCGCGCGCCTAAATAAAACAAATGACGGTCATGCATCACGCTACTAAGATTTTTCCTGGAACCATGACCCCTCTCCATAGAAAAATTATTTTCAATACAATCGAGAATTATATAATTGTATAGATAAGTAAAATAAAAAAAATATCAGCAATAAAATTAGATACAAGAGATAAATGAATGAACGAGGTATTTTTGTTGGTGTTCATTTTGTCGTCAGCAACTATTACGATAATTTCAGATATGTTACACACCGATTTTAAGAAATTTTAATTGTTATTGGACTTTGTGCAGTCCTTCTTAAGTTGTGACTATTGGGCTCATGACTACGAAATGATTTTTTGGGCTATCTGAACCCCCTTCCTGATACAATGTCGTCTGGATCTGTCCTGGTCCTGAATTGCCGGTTAGCCAGAGATTACAAAATAGTTACTCTATAATAAATTTACGAAGTTAATCAATTAATTATGATTTTTAGGGCTTATCCTTCATGCGTAAAGTAGTTGTAGAAAACATAAACCTAACACATTATGAAATCAATGTTATTTCCCTGTTTCCGGGATATTTCCTTTCAGGCTACTGTTTTTCAACATTTATTTTCTCAACGAACCCCTGAAAGCCTTAATACATTTATTCCATCCTAATGTTCGACTTCACGTGTCCATTTTCTAAAACCTGGAAATTCCGTCCTACGCTTAGAAAAATACCCCAGACAAACTTAACCGCGGAAAAAGGTCGTAAACACGAACTCGTTTATCTCAAATGAAATATTCAGTATTAAATGTAAAATAAACAAGTTGCGCGATAATTTGCTTTGCTCCAGTTACCGGCGTTATCAAAATAGCACCTTGCCGCCATGTTTTTATTTCATCCCGGGTTAAGGCCTAGCGTTTTAGACTTATGTATAATGGGTAAATAACCGAGAAGTGACGGGATATAAAGGAACACACATTAAACACGAAGCAAGGTCTCGATTAGATCGTCATTTAGCCATACGAGGGATGTATACTCATACTCATACTCATACTCATTTATTAATAAAATGTTTTTCAATTTTACATGTCATATTAAATTATCAAATTATATTAGGTTACATTACTTATTCCATTTAATTACACATTTCATATAATCAATCATTAACATAAAATACAAATACAAAATTTTAAATAATATTCACAATTTATAATTTCAGTACAATATACAACAATAATTTATAGTCAGAATTAGTATAATATATTATTTAAGATTTAAAAATTCCTCAAGGCTATAAAAAGCTCTTGATATGAGCCATTTTTTTATTGTATGTAGGAATGTTACGTCGTTCTCAATTTCTTTTATATAATCGGGTACTTTATTGTAGATACGTGGCCCCACAATAGACATTGTTTTGCTTGCCTTAGCTAAACGAGGACATGGGGTGGCCAGTTTGTTTTTATTTCTGTTACTTAGACGCATGCTGTGTGATGTCATTTGAGGAAAAAGATAAATATTCATTCTTACATACTTAATTATATAATAGATGTACTGAGAGGGCAATGTCATAATATTATTTTGTATAAATAGTTGTTGGGCAGGAGTACCTGGTGCGGCGTGAGAAATGATTCTCACGGCTCGCTTTTGGAGTACGAACACTCGCTGGCATTCTGCTGCCGTGCCCCACAGCTCGAGCCCATAGCACATCACAGAGTGAAAGAGTGAAAAATAGCTTGTTCTTAGCTGTTGATCGGGTAGCACTCTTGATAGTCTGCTCAGAGCATAGCATGCTCCAGATAATTTACCGCAGGTGACGTTAATGTGCGCGTCCCATTTTAGAGCCGCATCCAAGGTCACGCCAAGGAATTTCGTGTTGCCCACTTGGGGTAGCACTGCTCCATCCACGTTAATAGAGAGTGGCCTTGGAGGTCGGCCTCCAAGGTTGATGTGCATCACCTGGGTTTTGTTTAAATTTAATACTAAGCCATTTGCATTGAACCAACTTTGCAGTCGCGTGATATCTGCAGCGATTTTTTCTTCAAGTAAGTTGATTGTATTGGCAATTATAATGTCGCATGCGTCATCTGCGAAGACGTACATATCACCGTCCACATTCTCCGGAAGGTCATTAACCTGAATCAGGAAGCACAAGTTAGCCAGTGAAGAGCCTTGAGGGACTCCCATATGAATATTGCCACTATCTGATTTGGTTTGGCCATTGTTAAGTACAACACTTTGTTGTCGTTGAATCAAAAAATCCATCATAAGTTTTAGTGCAGGGCCACGTATGCCAATATGTTGGAATTTTTTATCCAAGACTTTGTGATTGCAAAGATCAAAGGCGCGTGTCATGTCACACAAAAGAATCGCGACGTGACGTTGTTTCTCTTTAGCATCAAGTAAGTTTTTTATAGTCTCGCGGATAACAGATATGCAGGATCTATTTTTTCTGTAGGCGTATTGTTTATCGCTGAGTAGATTATGAGTTTCTAAAAATTGACTCAGTCGATTGGCTAGGCCGTATTCAAATACTTTTGCTAAGGCCGGGATGATACTTATTGGCCTGTAATTTTTAAGGTCGTCTTTACTACCTTTCCCTTTGTAAACGGGCACAACTTTTATATTTTTTAGTATGCATGGATATGTGGCATCTTTTATTAAGCTATTGAAAATATGAACGAGTTGGGATAATAATATGGGTAAGCTAGCTTTAAGTAGGTTCGTCGATATATCATATATATCGCAAGTGTTTTTACATGCAACTCCTTTTGTTACTATGCTATGTAATTCTTTCTCTGTAAAGAAATTAAAACGAATTGACACATTACTCTGTATTCTCTATATACGAGTATACATTATGTTGTGATATAGGTACGTACTGTGGGAGGTGTAACTCTGGTAGAAGATGATTAAAAGAAGATATGACTTGGATTGTAATTTATTTTAGCGTTCAGCCACGATACATAGCTTAAGCCTGAATGCCCGGCTCTCTGGTGAGTGACAGAGACGGCCATAATTCTAAATATTTAAATATATTTTTAATACAAAATCTAGTTGCCAGTTCTGCTGTCAATGACCAAGGAGTACCTCACAGTACTTACATACCTATCGCCGTCATATCGCAATATCAATTTTTTTTTTCAAGCTGTCTTAATCGAGAATATGACAATTAGGTTCAGAAGAAGATATATTATTTTCCAGCCGAGTGAACAAACAGGGAATACTTTAAAGTGTTACTAGTGTATTCAATAATACTCGGGCATTTTGATTCAACTAAGCATCGTATTAAAATAGAAGATAAGTAAAAGATTTTCATTTCTGTTTTTAGGGTTCCGTAGCCAAATGGCAAAAAACGGAACCCTTATAGATTCATCATGTCTGTCTGTCCGTCCGTCTGTCCGTCCGTATGTCACAGCCATTTTTTTCCGAAACTATAAGAGCTATACTGTTGAAACTTGGTAGGTAGATGTATTCTGTGAACCGCATTAAGATTTTGATGCAAAAATAAAAAAATAATAATAAATATTGGGGGCTCCCCATACTTAGAACTGAAACTCAAAAATTTTTTTTTCATCAAACACATACGTGGGGGGTATCTATGGATAGGTCTTCAAAAATAATATCGAGGTTTCTAAAATATTTATTTTCTAAACCGAATAGTTTGCGTGACAGACGCTTCCAAAGTGGAAAAAAGTAGGTCCCCCCCCTCTAACTTATAAAATAAGAAAATGAAAAATCTAAAAAAAACATTTGATGTACATTACTATAAAAACTACCAACGAAAATTGTTTTGAACGAGATCTAGTAAGTAGATTTTTTTTAGTATTTTAATACCTAACTTTGCACCTAATTTATATGGGGCACTATACATACCAGGTGCAAACTTAACTTAACCACTTAGGGATGGAAAGTGATTGTACGGAACCCTCGGTGCGCGAGTCCGACTCGCACTTGGCCGGTTTTTAAACGTCGCATAGTTTTCCCAAGGTGTCAAAATAAAAGTTACAAAATCAATTCATCATACTAGTAAAAATAATGAACTAAGTGATTGATTCGTTTTGGTAAATTGTTTTCGACCTCAGCTTAAATTTTATTGTATTTATCTCATCGTCAAATTCAAGATCCTTCTTTCATCAACAAATTAGGATTTATCCAAAATATTCAGAGTATCTTTCATTATTCAAAGTAAGTAACAATGACTCGCCTGGAAAGGATTATGCCAAATGAAATGAATGGTTCTCTGCCTTTTTGCCGAATTATGTTTCGTCAAAATGTTTCACTTCGCCGAAAGCATTTTTCACTGAAACTGTAAGCATTTTTCACTGAAACTGTAAACTATTTACCTAGGTTTGTTATAAAACAAACCTAACCTAATCTAAAGGATGATATTTAGAAAAATCCTTAATACTTTTAGGAAAATTATAGCCCACACACATAATATTTGAGGTGTGGTTCTCTACAACCAAAAATAACCAAATTAACAAGAAGAATATCTATTCTTGAGATACCTTGTTTAAACAAAAACTATACATACCTCTACCTACTGGCATCATGCAAATGAATGTTTTTAAAGATAAATTAGTGAGGATGTTTTATAATCAGTTTTAGAGTTCGAGTAAGAAGTAGTTCGACGCCATATTTCTTTCCGAAAACCAGAAAATCAAAGTTCCAGGAGACTGAGAAACCACATTTTTGTAAATTAATATTTTGAACTGGCTGACTGGGGCTAATGGATTCTTAAGAGTGCACGACGCATCAACGTGGGAGCCCCGTATGGACCGAAGATCTGATGAACAACCTTTTCGGGCTGATGCTTAGTATAAATACGCCTAGAACGAGAGTATTCATACAACCGAGTTGCGAAAAATGAAGCCGAGTTTGGTTTTATGTGTCTACGAAGCAATCATAGAGACAATTTGCTTATGATATTGACCTTGTGACAGATGAGGGGCAAAGTACAGTCACTGCTCTGCTAAATGTCACTGACAACATATTGTGTTCTCAGGATAGAGGTTTGTGTACAGTGCTGGTACTGCTCGATTTTTCGAGGACTTTCGACTGTCTCAATATTAACTAATATTGCTAATATTGCTATCCAAACTGACTTGGTTTGCCAGCTATCTCAGCAATCGTCAGAAGTGTAAAGCTGAGCCTTAACGATGGCTCCATACGGGTCTGAAAAGATGGGTGTTACTAGAGGAGTTCCACAAGTATCAATCCTCGGCCCAATTCTGATTATATTATTAAACACTGCTGACATCGGATCACACATCACCCACTGCAAGTACCATATTTATGCCGATGACATCCAAGTCTATATTTCATGTAAGCCATCGGAAATTGATGAGGCCATTCATAAACTTAACACTGATCTTTCACAAATATCGACTTGGGCCACAAACAATAACCTGTTGCTCAATCTGGCCAAAACCAAATATCCCATTTTTGGCACTAAACATCAATTGAACAAACTCAATCTGTCAACTGATGTTAAATTGATGGATGTACCTATTGAACGTGTTTATAAAGCACTTAACCTTGGCCTCATAATGGATTGTGATCTTAGATTTGAGAAACATGTCTTGAGAGCGCTGCTAAAAGTTGTTTCTATAAGCTTAAAATTCTATAAAAAATAAACCGGCCAAGTGCGAGTCGGACTCGCGCACCGAGGGTTCCGTACAAACACTTTCCAATTTGGAAGTTTACAAACTGCGCGTCATCAAGTGGCAATAAGAAAAAATGCGTTTCGGTAATCTTGCCCGACAACGAAGAGGATTCTGATCAAGACCACGAATCAACATCGTAAAACATCCAAAACAAAGTGCTGATGGAAATACCTACGTCAAGAGTTACGCCAGTTGCGACAATCAGTAAAAGACATCATCCGTGACGAACTCCAGAGCACGTTGCAGTACTATTCCGATAAAATTGACGAGTATGAATCCAAGGCTAAGGACCACGAAATGCGTGTAAAGATTGTAGAAAACCAAGTCAGAGACGCCACCAACTCGTACAAAAATCTCGCGATGAAGAACGAAGCGCTGGAGAAAAAAGTCGCAAAAATTGAACAAGCCAATTATAATAACCAGCTGGAAATATGCGGAGTCACTGAGAACATGAACGTTGACGTGTTGAAGGTGGCTACTTCTGTGTGTCAGCTGCTTAAACGTAGCCAAGATGACATCATCGGAGCATACAGGAAAAGCAAACCCATCTCCTTAGGATCCCAGCAAGCCGAACGAGCAAGGATGGACGCACCGATCACGGTTCTACTACGCGAAGGCAAGCGCGACGGCTGGTGTGCAGCTGCGAAGAAAACCATGATAACTACTCAGGCCCTGGGATTAGAAGGAGAAGTGAGAGTGTATCTACGGGAGGCGCTGACACCTACTACATCATATTTGTTGTGGAAGTCCAAGAAAATACTGAAGGAAACGGCAGTATGTGAATTCGTTTGGTGTACTGGTGGTCAAGTTATGGCCCGAGAAAAAACCGGTGATAAAAAGATCTTTTATGTTAACAAGGAAAGCGACATTGACCGTATCCGGAAGGAACTATGCAAAACTTGATTAGGTATGCCTAATCTATACATATAAATTGTATTACTCCAATTTTTCTCCTAGTTGTCATTATGTCATGTCCATAGCCATATATTTCTCTATAATTATATTAGGGATCATAGGCACTTAAATACATACGAGTCAACCCATGACGCATGGAATGACTTCATGCTAGAAATTCCTTCTAGAAGAGATGATTTATTATTACTTCATGTCAACATTCGTTCTATGATAAAAAATCATTCTCAATTAGAGAATATTATTACCAACAGCTCAACCACAATACATTTAATTATTGTTACAGAAGCTAACGTTAGTGATTTAGTGTCAAGTTTGTTCGAATTAAATGATTATGTGATGTCCACAGCGCTGCGTAAAAACAGGAAAGGTGGGGGCATTATACTATATGCTCATAAAAGCATAGCATTTGTTAAAATCCCTGAGTCACTTTAAACTTTGAGTGCTTATATGTTGAAGTAGAAACTATAAATGGCTACAAAGCCAAAGTATGTTCTATTTATAGACCACCTGACTTAAACAAGGGCCTATTTCTTAAAGAGTTAACACATTTCTTATCATCATGTCCCACTAATTCCAATTATATATTAGTAGGTGATATTAACATAGACATAAGTATCTCAAACAACACTGTAAGGTCCTATCTTGATAGCTTGAACGAATTGGGATTTGATTGTGGCATTTCTCAACACACCAGAGTTGAATCCAATATAAATGGGACATCAATGTCATGTATTGACCATATATTTGTGAGGGAGGTGTGTTGGAGCGGGGCAAGCGCACACCAGGTGCTTACCACTGTTGTGCATGATGCCATAGCCGACCACTACATCACGGGACTTGCCATTGTCAGCCCTGATTTGGTTCAGGCTACCAAGATCGAATCTAAGCTGAATAAAAAGAAAATAAACTTAGAACTAGAGCAGATAGACTGGACTCCTGTACTTAGTTGTTATAACCCTAACCAGGTTATGGATCTCATCATAGATAAGTTTCAATCTATATATGATAAGTGTACTTACCTCTCCAAGATTAATTTAAATACTAAAAAAGAATGTAGCTGGATCTCTGATAGTTTAATACACATGTGCAATAAGAAGAAAGAATTGTTAAATATTTATTTATGTGATACTAGTAATATACAAAACAAAATCTTATATAATAAATATAGAAACCGAACCAACAGAATGATAACTAAAGCTAAAAACACATCAACTAAAAAAGAAATATGTAACAGCTTCAATAATCCTTTTTTTTTTTTTTTTTATAATAATAGACAGTAAACTTAATTGGTCTCCTCATATTGATCATGTATGTAGTAAACTCAGATCTATATTATCAAAATTATCTATACTTAAAAACAAGTTGCCATATAGCACTTTACGATTGCTTTATATGGCGCTAGCCGATTCTGTCATAAGCTATGGCCTGTCTAGCTATGGTAGAACTTATAAGACACATCTAAATAATATATATAAACTACAACTAAGATTATTAAAAACTATTGTACCTCTTAAGATAAAATATAAATATAGATATAACTATGAAAGTCTGTTCAAGTACTGTAGGGTGATGCCTGTACATGACAAAGTAGATCTAGCTATCGTGACCCAATATATTAATAATATCCCCTTGTTAAATAGAAGATTCAGACCAGAAAATTTACGCAATCTAACAAACATACCAGCATTCACAATTCCTCCTTGCACTAATGAATACGGCAACAGAGTATGGACGCAGGCCTTACCACGCGCGTTGAACAGACTTCCATGTGATTACGATTATGATAGTAAATCTACTAAACAAGTTATAACCTCGTATGAAAAATTGTTAATAGATAGCCTTCCCGATTAGTATGTATTGTATAATTGAATATTGGAAATTTGTCAACATACTTACTATATTTTCCTCTACTTAGGTTCGATATAATCTTAAAAAATTAAGATTAGAGTCTAAGCTGTAATTTAATGTCCGTTTATTGAAATAAACAGTTCAATTTTTTTTTTTTACCCTGTCAAGTGATTTCGGCGATATAGATATATTTATCTATCCAAATATCATAATCCCTCCATGATGCGTTCCAGAACCGCACATTATGACCACCATAAAAATAGACTGTTTTGTTAGAACAAATTTTTCATCTGTTAAAATGTTATTATTGGTAAATAATAACATCGATTTCGATAATATTATTCATTCAAATTTCAAACATCTCTGAAAAACAAAGACATTTGATTTGACCTCTATTCTACTACTACAATCGAGATGACGTTTAGTCTGAAATGAATTGTCAATTTGCAATCAAATTTGTCAAATGTCGCACGTAAGTAAGATATCGAACGATATGATAGTTGGAGCCGACTCTAGTTTGTCTCTGAATTAAAAAAAAAACCGCCATTACCGGGTACAATTTGTCATAATGTGGGGTTCCTGAATGCATCATGGAGGCCTATGATATGTGGGTAGATAAAGTATAGTGTATGTAACTGTACATAATTTTGTTAGGCATTAAAACACTCGTGTGATGTTATTATGAAATTTGCCTTCGGCTCGTTTCATAAACCCACACTCGTGTTTAATACCCTTCATTATGTACAGTTGCATAAACTAATATTTCATATTATTAAATGTAATATTATCATTTGCTATTCGATCAGCTGCACTAAGCGATATTGACAGACAAGTTGCAATTTTAAAGTGTGCTTATATTTCAAACAGGTATTATTAGAAATGTTTAATTTAATCCCAGATTTAAATGCTTGGCATTGTTTACATAACACCATCCTTTTAACACAAGCGCTCGGCAAAACGTAATCACTTTCAGACACAGTAATTAAATTGGGTATTCCACATCAATAAGTAACGGCTTATTTTACAAAGTGAGAGACGGTTTAAAATCTATTACTACTACAAGCAGTATTAATGGATGTTAAGTCGCATGAAAAAAATAGAGAGATAAAAATAATTACAATAACAGAAGGATGTGGGGTAGGGTAATTTCGGCACAAATAGCTAAACGTATACAATGGTTCTAAATGTCTTATTATCAAAACCTATAACCGTCAAAAACTTACGTTGAAAAATAGACAGGACAGGACACAAATACGTAAATTGTATAAAAAAATATGGTCAAAATCCCAAAATATTTAATAGGTGCAGAAATCCCTTTCTTTAATCGAATAAGACGAGTAAGTGGGTACTTTTAAATAAAACTCATGATGAGCGGGCCTGTGATGGTTGTTTTTATCACGCTATAAATAAGTGACAAAGCAGGTTGTACCTTGTTTTGCCTAACAAGTTTTTGCCTAATTTCGGTTTGCCTAATTTCATTTAAACTAATATTATTTAGCATAACTATTCACTTTGTCTAATTTTCATTTGAGTGAAAGTCGTTTTGTATAATACTCATTTCACATAATCTTATTTCGTCTAATTTTATTTGGCCTAATTTTTAATTCGTATAAACATATTTTGCCTAGATCCGTTAAAGACCGAATACTGTAGGTTAGGTTAGGTTTGTTTTATGACAATGAATAGCGGAGCGAGCGAAGCGAGCGGAGCGTCAGAATGCTTGCTAAATAAATAAATTAGACAAAAAAATTGTTAGGCAAAATATGTTTATACGAATTAAAAATTAGGCCAAATAAAATTAGACGAAATAAGGGATCTATATCTGAATCCCTAACGTTTTTTAACCTATTTTTGCATTCCCTAACGTTTTATGTCATAATGATCACTTGTCCTAACACTCATATGCCCTAATATTGATATCCCTAATATCTTATTTCCTAATGTCACTTGCCATATTGATCATTTATCCTAATGTCATTTGTCATAATTATCATTTCTCCTAACACTCATATGCCCTAATTTTGGTTTTAATCCCTAGGCTCGGATTCTGTTGTGGTCGCAGTTCTAACTTAACCTAACCCATTAAACTACTTTACTGGTAGCAATTCGGCGGTTGCAAAAGGGGCGGGGACTTTAAAACACGAAAATTAATTTTAGGGATTTCGAGGAATATGGCAAAAAATATTAGGGATATTGATAGTTAGGGATATTGATGTTTCGGACAAATGAGTTTTAGGACAACCATTACGTTATGGAAAATGATTGTTATGGATATTGATCGTTAGGGCATTAGCCCATTAAGACAAAACAGTTCGGGCAAGTGATTTTAGGACAAACGATGTTAGGGATCGCGAGGGAGACCCGTCTTTGACCTAACCTACAATTTTCAATATAAGAATCGACAAAGTGAGTTTTAGATAAAATAATATTAGACAAAACAAGAGTTATGGAAATGATCATTTAGGCAAAACGAATTTCGACAAAATAATAATTATGAGAAATGATATTATACATATTGACTTTAGATAAAATGTTCATTATGGTAAAAGTTGTTAGACAAACTGAAATTAGACAAAAAAAAAATTAGACAAATCAAAGGAATACCGACAAAGCATCCGTCACGTTGTGAAAAAATGCGAGCGTGACAATTACTTAATCTGGGTTCGTAAAATGCGAGCAAAATTAATTGAAGTGCTAACTCGTCGCTGCAGGTCGAGCATAACTGTGACACGGGTCTCTGTCGCGCGACAAATACTGCCTGTGACTTTCCTTTCAATACCGTGTGAGCAGGACAGGTGACTCTGTCGCGCGACAAGTGACGTCGCGGCAAGATATGCTAGCACTGCTGGTTGTCATACGTCATTACAATAAATAAATAAATATTGAGGGACAATCTTACACAAATCAATCTAGTCCCAAACTAAGCACAGCTTGTACTATGGGTACTAGACGACGATACATATACATCCCTACTAATATTAATATTATATTATAACCGCGAAAGTTTGTAAGTATGGATGGATGTTTGTTACTCTTTCACCTAAAAACTACTGAATAGATTTTAATGCAACTTTACAATAATATAGCTTATACATCAGAATAGCACATAGTAGGCTACAATTTATAAAGGATAAGCGGGTAACACCGCGTGGGGCAGCTTGTAATATATAAATGCGTAAATAGATGAGATCAAAAATATTCGAATTCATCACACAAATATTTGGCCTGGCCTCCGCGATTCGAACCCAGGACCGCCGGCTCAGTAAGCAGATGCACAAACTGCGCCAACCGCGTCGTCAATCGATTTTGCTCGCATTTTACGATGCCTGCTCATGACTATACCAGAACATCTAAGCTTGTCGAATAGAGACGACGTCATCAATTCGTGTACTCGACGCACATTAAGCGGGCAATGAGCGGTGTCGTCACACCACACAGACGGATTGTACCCTGGCGGCCTAATTTACAGGTCCAGTGCATGTGATCTATGTTTCGGCAACACGTAAGGGCCGGCACAGACTTTCGGAATTTCCATTCGGTTTCCGTACGGAATTACGTCAGAAAGTGTCACTGTCTCTGTCTGTCGTATGACGATGTCTCGCTTGCTGACGTTATCTCGTACGGAAACCGAACGAAAATTCCGAATGTCAGTGGCAGCCCTAACTGTATCAGTGCCTGTCTTCATTACACGCGAAACAGTAGTAACTCTTTTCAGTGTTAGAAATAGGATAGCCACTATGACTAAATTTTTGGTCACCACCTCCATCAATTTCGCAAGACTTAGATGTAGGTTACCTATTATGAATATACTTATAGAAACATGCCACTAACTATTATACCCTCTTACACATTAACGCCCATCCCGAGCAATGTAGTAAAGCCTAGTTAAGCTGCGTAAAATTATAGCTTCCTACGAAAGCTAAGTAAATAAAATCAAATCCATTTATTTAAGGCATCAAAGGTCAATATATATTTATTATCCTACAATCTATCATACATATTATAAATATAATAAAATACTGATAACATAATCTGAGAGTATTGTTTGTTACTATAAAATTGCTTCTACTCACAGAACACTTTTTCGTCCAAAGTTTCATATCGCCGAAAATTCAAGTCGTAGATAGCACTTTTCTTTGCTCCAGTAAACTTTTTGAGATTGTTATATAACAAACCTAACCTAAACTTACCTAATCAATAGGATGATATTTGCAAGAATTATGAATTGTATGACTACAGTACAGAGGAAAAAAAATCTTCGAAATTATTTCATTCGACGAAATAAGTTTCTAGGAGACAAAGGACTCCCAATATATCGACTTTTGAGGAGACATTTTAAACGTGCCAAGTAAAATATTTATTGTCATTGCTAGTAATGCTCATAACAATATAAACCATTAGTAACGTGTCCCGAACAGATTAGTGAAAGTGGGACTCTGCTGTTTGCAGTTAATATTCATACGGTCCTGAATTATTTACAGAGCCGCCGGCCGCTAACTTTACGAATTTCACTGGAAAGGGATCGGGCCTCAACTATTCCTCTAAACAATATTCAAAACTTTAGTTTACAAATAGGCGCACGGACACTTCAAACAGAGAAGGTAAATCATCACCGTCTATTAATTCCACTTCTGTAACGCGGAGACATTCCCGTTAGTAGACCACCATTCGCATTAAGACCGACTCACGAGGCCTAACTGAATTCCAGCCCAAGTAATGTCCATCCATGCACATGATTTGGTAACCAGTTACTAACAACACACAACCCCCACAGGGCTTTACTAGGTAATAACATTCCAAAGCGATCTTTTGAATTCACCGTTCACCCATCTATGCGTAAATCTTCCAAATTCTAATTGATTATCCTAAAGAATTCCTTTCACTTATTATTGTTCTACTAGTTCTGGAAAAATCTCGACCACCGCTTTGACCATTTCCGATTCGTCTCGTCTTGCCAAATCCTTCCCATCTTCGCTTAATTAGGTTACTGTTACTTCCTCCTCCACTCGGTTGACATGATCGTTTTATTCCACTTACCGCGACAGACTGACGGGTCCGATTCTAAACAGTCCGGAATTTGTTGCCATTAGATAATTTGCGTCGACCGTGTCGCTAACTCGATTGGCCACGGCCGCGGTTTGCGTCCACCAACGCCGAAATAGTTCGTTAGTGATTATTTACTTTACAAATTGGCTGGCTGCAATCTGAACGCTTCGGAACAATTTGTGTAACTGAAATGTGTCTAAAATTAATTTAACAGGACGGTTCATAAAATAGAAGCGTCGTAAATTGGCGTCCCCAAACTCTCCAAGGGCTTCACCAAATTCATTGACAGGGTGTGTCTTGCAAGAACCCGAATACACTGCTTCGATACAAGATGGACTAACTGAAGACAAAAGAAAAGCGCGATCGATTTTTGTAGAAGTATTTGTGGACGTTCTCAGCGGTGAACATTTCCAAGTTGAAACGATGACAACGAAATTGATATTGTTGTTCATTCTACATCAATTATTTAAAATGCACAAACCACATTTGATTAGGATACAAATACTAAACTAGGCACTAAATTCAAAAATTCGCATTCGCTCGGAAGCTTTCGACCCGTCAGACTCAAATTAATAATTAAGTTGAAAAACTCATACTGAATGCACCATAATAAGACGCGCTGAGCTAAATTTGCTTGTGCCTTGCAAATTGTGTTTATTCGCTCGCTCGGCTTGTTAGGCTGTACTGTCATTGTGAATAGCCTAACGAAGCATTACTAAGCCTAAAGAAAACTTGGGAGGTGACATTATTTATCTGCAAGCTACTCAATATAAAGACAGCGTTGTCCACAATCTGCAAACATCGCATACTGGGCTAATTTGGCCATATAATGAGAAGGGGAGATGAAAGTTTTGGAAAGGCTAATGGTCATATACGGTTAACTGAGCACCTTAAAGACCTGAGGAAAGATTGTTTGTGATGATGAGGGTAGATTCACGCCTCCGCCGGTGACGCCCGCGTTGAGCAGTGCGATTGTGCGAGCATGCGTGGACAGGGCGATTGCCTTGTGTTTTGTACTTGAATATTACATCCCACAGATACAGGTAAACCGTAGAGACCCACGATATCTAGATACAGGGCAAACCCAGGCCATACCCCAAGGGACGCTGACTTGGCTCTTTGTTCCTTTATAAACACAAACTTGTTAATATTAAACAGGACCGGAGCTCTATCCAGAGACATCTGACAGTCGAGTTTCAAGATTTTTAATCTAGAAAATAAAGTTTTCCACAACTTTTTTGTCCTGACGGGTCCCCGAAGCCGAAGGCGGATTTAATTATTAGTTTTGGAACGCCACCCACGCAGAAATCATTGGTATTATTACGGATCTGTATTCAGGCTAATGGTTATTTCACATTGGCCGTTCTGGGTTCAACTATCAGAGTACCTATTAAAAATACAAATGTTTCGTTAGTTCTAGTGCATCTAAACATAATATACTTTATAGCATAAACACAAATACATATCACTTTATGAATATAATACTTTAGAAAAGTAATCGTTAAATATGTTATCGTGATGAACCCAAAATAAAACCCTCTAAGAATCATAAAATTGCACAGCCTAAATTGACTTTGCTCGACCCTAAGGTTGACTGGTAGAGAATATCTCATGACATTAAGCCTTTTAAAATTTTTGTGTTGCGGACTAAAGATTAAAAAAATAAATAAAAATAAAATAGCTGGCTGTTTTAAGATACTAATTAGTATAATGTTGTGTTGTATAACATTAATGTCACATTAAACTTGGATGAGTTTATTTCTTTGTCGCTTGATCTGCGAAATAACAGGCACTTCTTATTATTCATTGTGACTTACTCTAATAAATATTTTCAATTGATCAATACAGGTTTTAAAAATAGTCTATTGTGTACTTAATTAAGTATCGGAATGTTTGTATAAGATTTTGTTCAGACAGCTATTGTTAAGATGATACTTATTATGAGAACCTTAGGTATGCACATAGTGATTGAATGTGGCCCTTATAACAATGCATAGGGTTAATTTACGGAATTCCACGTTAATGTTCATAATTGCATCATTAACAGCCGAATGAAGATAGATGCGTGACACTACAAACCAGTAACAATTATCAACTGTCCTGTGCTTACTTAAGCAAGAATATTTATATTTTCCATACCGTCGATTTGCATTGAGAGCGTTAAATAAATAAAAGCCATGTGTAAGTTGGTTTTCCTGCCAAGCAAAAAGCTGAAAAATTATGTCGTTCATATTGTGTTACATCGAAATGCCATACAAAAACACAATCGTACACTTTTGAAAAAACAGTCGAGGATACTGACAAAATTAATAACAGACGCGGGACTGTGAGCAAACCGCCAGGTGTACAGTGTACACGCGGGTCCGCAACGCAAACAAAAGGCGACAAAACGAACTGCCGGCAAACACGTGTAGCCAACCGTACCGGGTCAGCCGGATCTGGGATCAGAATGGCGATAAACTTTTCAGTTACCTATCTGCTTACAGAGAGCTGGCGTCTTTCTGTGACGTTTCAGCCTTATATGGGTACCATAAATCAACTTCTTACCTTCAACTTCAACTTAATTTCTTTCGGCTTTCTTCTCAACAGCGGCAGCGGTTTTCTCTTGGGAAATGCCGGTGGATTCACAGTATGACTTTTAAAAGTGCCCTTGTGGCTGTGGATTTTATTTCATTTCAACAGCTTGCTTAAGTAGGTATTCGCAAACGATTTACTGAGCATAGCCAGAGCAGAGCTCCTCTTAGTTAAATAATTACCGAGGCCAATAATATATACCTGAATTATAATAGGCGTGTAGACAATTTTATTTGGGGATGTCAATCGATTCTGTTTTTAATGGGATCAAATGTCTGTATAGGCCTAACTACACTTAGACTAAAAGTCAAATATGACCGTCAAAGTTCAACATTCCTGCGGAGCACCAGAAACGCTCCATACAAATGGCCTCCTACATGTGACGTCATTTGTTCTTTTGCATAAAAAAACATAACATTTGCGCACCTTTGAAGGCACATATTTAAAAAAAGACGTTTTTTTTTTTTTTTTTTTTTTAATTTTGTTCCATGCCTAATTGAGCTAGTTTTATTCATGCATATAACTACAGTATGCCGTATAATTCAACATCAGTCTACACCCATATTCCACTTTATAATGAAATTTATATTTGCTATAAAACAGAATGATGTTGACCAGCAGACCCCATTTCATATTCACTTTTATTATCTCTGATTCCGTTCCAGATTATGGGCATACATCGACTCAATCATATACTCGGGAAGCATCGGAAAACAGTAGCAACAAAACCGAATAAACAATACAGAATGAAAGCGTCATACTCGTAACGTCCATTCGCAACACATACAGAACACACAATAACGGTCGTGAAGTACTCGGCCAATAACAAACGACAAACGCCGCGCGGTAAAAATAATACAAAATGTGAGCCCCGATGCTTTTGCTGGCGGGATCAGGCCAGCGGAGGGAGGTATTGTTTATCGGAAGAAAACCTTCGGACGCGATACGGAGTGTATTGTGTAAGTATTTCATCTGGGAAATAAAAGAATTATGGTTATATTGGGGCGTCTGGAACTTTCGACGAGTACTTTTAGCCCTTCTGAATTGTTTGGACCTTGATACGTGAAAGCGAGCTTTTTATTACTATGTCAAACTATTATATGATATAAGGTAACACTTTGGTGGGACTGTACGATTATTACTATATCGTTAGCTAATCAGTTCCGACCGTGTTTTATCTTTATTTCACTTACTTACACAAAACGTTCTGATACTAACTTACTCGGATAGAAAAATTCTGTAAATTCTTTCCTCTGAAGCTTTCCTTCGAGGAATACGAATATAGTTCGGATCTCTTAAAGTCAAGAGTTAATATTATACTCTCCATCAATATTACACAATATATGAGATTAAAGTCATAATATAACTTCTTATTTAATACAATAAAAATAATAAGAAAGATATAAAAGTAATAATATAAATAAACAAAATGATAATAAAATAAATAAATATCGGACAACCTCACACAAATCGATCTAGTCCCAAATTAAGCTTAAGAAGGCTTGTGTTATGGGTACTAGACGACGATATACGTACTTATATAGATAAATATATACTTAAATACATAGAACAACCACGACCCAAGCACAAATATTCGAGTTCATCACACAAACATTTGCCCTGGCTGGGATTCGAACCCGGGACCGCCGGCTCAGTAGGCAGGTGTCTACAAACTGAGCCAAACGCGTCGATAATAACTAATTGTTTATCTGTTAGGATTAGGCTCGACAAATAAACTCTGGTTTTCAGTTGCTTCTACTATAATTCGCCATCCAGCAATTGTCAGCATTAGAATACCTGTCATTGCATATTTTGATTAGGATCCGCACAAGATAAGACGGGAACCAAAGCAGGACATCTGTCCTGCTTTATAATTTATGCCACATCTTAACTACAAACACGAATATATCAGATCTGCAATGGAATCCAGCTTGGTGTCCATAGTAAAAGAATAAGCTGATATTAATACCTGTTTTTCAATAAATAAATAAAAAAAAAAAAACCTATCTAATAACATAACTCTCATCTCTGTTGGTCCTTGGTCCAGCTTTCATACAAATTTTCCCGTGGTGCTTTGTAGTTAAGGTACTTCATCTGAAGCTAAGAGGCTGAACTCGGAGTTGCAAGAGTTCATTAGTTCATTATTGCAATCACACAACCTTGCTTTACATAAATGAGTGTCTACGAGTAACATGAAATTTAGAAACTTCTTAAACCAGCTGCTTCTAGTAGATATCACCATATTATGGTTTGTTGTTCGCTCTGTGTCAAAAATTTGCAGCAATACCCGAATGTATTGTACTTTTCCCACAGTAGTACAGACTTAGGCCGTCGCACCCGCTCATCACTCATGGCTTAATCTCGCGAGTTATTTTTATTATTTCCAAGAGCGATGGTTATGAGAGCATGAACCGGGGAAGCGGTAACGAGCGGGAGCGATAAGCGTATGCCGGGCCGGGGCCCAGGGGCCAGAGGGGCCAGAGGGGCACAGGGGCCGAAAGAGGCCGCGGCCGGGGACGGGGGCCACGCATTGTCGTGCCAGCGTTTTGCAGCTCGCAATTAAAGTAAAAACGCAGTAACTACATATACGTTTTATACTTTGATACCACCTTTTTCCTTGGCTTCAGTGACGTTTCATTGGATGCATCTTTAATGAACGTGTGCTGGGATGCGGTTTTTTGCGTCATTATAGAAATTTGCTTAGGTTTTGACGATGGTTTGAATTGGGTTACGTGGTCTCTATGAAGACTTATCTCGAAAAGTATTCGTGTTATCTCAAAAAGTATTCGAATTCTGAATTATTATGAAGACTGACATCTAAAAAGTATTCGTGTTGGATTTAAAATGCCTTTTAATAAATAAATACATAAATATCGGACAACCTTACACAAATCGATCAAGTCCCAAATTAAGAAAGGCTTTTGTTATGGGCACTAGACGCTTGGATGACAATACACGGTTGGCTGTGTGACGTCACAAACACAGACAAAAGGCGACGCCTTTGGCTCGGTTTGTAGACACCTGCCTACTGAGCCGGCGGTCTCGGGTTTGAATCCCGGCTAGGGCAAATATTTGTGTGATGAACTCGAATATTTGTGCTTGGGTCATGGTTGTTTTATGTATTTAAGTATATATTTATCTATATAAGTACGTATATCGTCGTCTAGTACACAAGCCTTCTTGAGCTTAATTTGGGACTTGATCGATTTGTGTGAGGTCGTCCGATATTTATTTATTATTTATTTAAAATCAAAATTTAAGGGGTTTTCAATTTGACCTCAGCTGGAAGGAGGATTTTATTCAAATAAATGTTGCAAAGGACACGTAATAAAATGCAATATGAATATAATATTAGTAACGTAAGAAGTAAGTGTTCAAACGAGGGCGGCATTTAGCGTCAATCGCACACACATGCAAATTGCAAGATACCGCCGTGTGCTGTGGGGCGTGTAGTGCGCGGGCTCTTGGAAGAAGTTAAATAAAAACGTGTAGAAGTGATAAATCTAAAACCGCTAGTGTACAAACTCGGCAACTGTGTCCCCGCTCCATAAGTGTTTGATACACAGGGCAACAAGAGCTATCAATAACGTCTGAAACTTGGCCAATCGCCTCACACCGTGACAAATGGGACCACATATCGCCTTTATTTATTTTTAGACAGGCTTAGTTTCAATTCACATCTCTTTTCAGCCATTTTTCATTATAAATATGTTCAAGAAACAACTTATAAAATAATTCTTCGAAAGAATTGACGTTTTATAATAATTTACGCAATTATTTTGCTACTTCAAATGTATTATACATTTTCAATAAATGATATAGTTTCACCAAACTCCACTCGCCCTGTGAGACCCTCCACCAGGGGGATCAACGATCGGAAAAGAGCTGTGGGAAGCGGATGGATGCCGAAAGCGGAGGACCGGGGATGGTGGCGCGAATTAGGAAATACCCATGTCTAATAGTGGACAACTTACGAGCTGATAATCATGATGGAACTCCACCGATATCACCGATCAGTTACTCGTGTACTTTGACAAGTAGTTACTGTTATTGAAAAAGTTGATATGATGTAGTAGTTCTCTATCAAACTCACATTCAGAAATGTACATTTAAACCGAAGTGCGACGCTCAAGACCGTTCGAGAAGGCCCCCCACTACGTCGCCTTCTATATACAATTTTAAGTTTCGGTATTTAAAAGAAAAACCACATTGATTATGTCTATAGTATGTGTTCATTCTCATCTGGGGATAAGTGGACTTCTTCTTCTTCTTCAAGTGCCTCTCCATTACTGAAGGTTGGCAGTCAGCTTCTTAAAATTGTCCTTGTCAAGCGCCAAACTGAACAGCTGCTCGACGGTTTTAATCCCTGTCCAATCCCTGATATTTCGGAGCCAAGACATCTTGCGTCTACCTGCTTTCCGCTTCCCGGACACATTTCCCATCATAATGGTCTGCATAATAATTATTCCTTCCTACCCATTTATATACAATTGCATGCTGTATGAAGACAGCCGAAAAAGGTGGAACTTTAACATAATATTAAGACATGTAACTAACCCTTTTTCTGCAATAAACATTATCTTATCTTATCTTATCTTATCAGGAGGGCATACCGATCATGTCACAGTACATGTCCGAGGTAGGCGACCTTTCTCTGTTTTACAGTCCGGATAAGTAAGTTCGACGTTTTTTCCCATACGGCGTAACACTTCTACGTTTGTAACTTTATCCGTCCAGCTGATACGAAGCATGCGACCGTATGACCACATTTCAAAAGTGGACTTCATATATGTTTATATGTATTATGTATGAAGGATAGCCCGTCAAGTGTGTTAAGATATTCGCATAATAATATGTAAAGATGTAATGCTGGAGTATATCAATCCAGTAAAGTGCACAAAGCCACACTCGTTTCACTCCCTACATAAACTCGGACGAAAATTTTTGCCCAAGTCCCTCGCATTTGGTTCTCAGTAAAAAATAATAATAGCGAAAAGCATAATATAAGCACAAGGCCATGAAAGCTAGTACGTACACATAGGGGTTTTACGAGGGACGACCGCGGGAATTTCCCGTTTTTATTCCCGCCCTTTACTTTATACCGTTTTGGGAATTTATGTGGCTGACGTATTATTACGTCATTTTTTATGTGGGCATGTGCGGCTCGTAATTACGGCGGTTTACGTGCGAACGCGGCGCTAGTGGCTGCCAAGTTTTAATAAACAAGCGACGCGAGATCACCTGAGCCACAGACTGTATACTAACAGTACAGAAGGGTTTCCAGCTAGAGGGTGCTCAAAACTGAACGTTCATCGATCACTTACAAGCGTGTCAATATAGGGTTGACGCTACTGGTCAGATAGTACACTGCAATTTGGTTAGCGTATAATATTGTAGTGTTATTACTTATTATAAATAAAACAATATCGAAAAACTTATATTGTTATATTTAGAGTAGAGTTGATAATATTATGCGGTATTTTTTAGTGAATTCAAACGTGGTGGACACATATTTCGTGCTTTTTGAATACTATTTTGCATTTTAAGTAAGTACGATTCGTAAAATAATGATCTTCGTAACGCATTTTTATAGATCACAAAATATGTACGTAACACTTTCATTTTATGAAATAAAACTGTCATGTCAAATAATTGGACTCATTTGTCCAATGAATTAGTACGTTAAACTCCGTTTAAATAGTCATCGAATGATTTATTCACTCCATTACGCGGATACGTTCATTAATCGAGTGTCAATTAGTGCGCCGTACAGGAGCTGTTGAGAGCTATCTCGCACACTCACTTAGCTGTCAAGTGAGACAGTGATGTGATTTAAGTTACGTTACGGATATCTAACTGCTATCGTAGCTCAACAGGGTAATATATGCTTAATATAAGTAGATTTATAAAATAACTAACATGATAATATAAAACACTCCCGACTCTATGATGATATAGAAAATGCTACTAAAACTGAAGATAACTATAAAAAATTGAAATTATTACCTTCAATATTGGCTGAGATCTTGTCACTTGTTACAATTAAAGTTGAATATCTTGGAAGGTGCTGGTCCCATATCCCTCATCCTACATCAAACGTAGCTAAGAACCATCTCGACGGACAAGTCATTCGATAAATAAAAAATGCACTCAAATTGGTCTATCCGTTCAGGTGCTATGACGCCACAGACAGATACATAGATACGCAGATACACGGATACATACACACACATGTTAAACTTGTTTTGAAATGTGTTAAGTCGCTTTTGCGCTATGAGGCTGCCAAAAAGGTTGATAGGGAATAGGGAGATTATTAAGTATAAATAAATGGAGCTGTCGTCAATGCTCAATAGCTCATACAAAACGTGCACTACACAGCCATTTTATTTTCCTCAAATGAAAACCCTTTCCCATAGGAAATAAAACGTATTTGAGCACGTTTTCTCCATCAATATTTTACTGACGTCATTCCTAAAAGTACCTCCAGTCAAAGTGTAGATAAGTAAGTTAAGAGCATTCCATTGCATAAATTAACACTAAACACGGGCGGACCGTGTAAATTCCTTCGCCAAGTATCTTTCATCCGTGATTATGCGTCTGTTCCAAAACAACCCCCTTTCGGGAAGTTTTCGCAAGGCGCCCGAGCCTTTGAGCTCGGCCGCTTCGGGTCCGAACTTGCAGAATGTAATTATATAAAAACGGACCTATTCATGTTTTCGAGAAGTTTCGCCGGCTTTTCAAAAGTGTAGTGAATGAAACAAATTTGTAAAGTTGATGCGGAAGCTTAAATAGAAGGGCTGGGTCAGCACGTGTGTGTTCTGTGGCTTACCTGGCACAGAAGAAAGTAATTTTGATTTATGATACAGGTAGTAAGGAAAACAAGCAGACGGATCTCCTGATGGTAAGCGATTACCGTCGCTCATGAACACCTGCAACACCAGAGAAGTAACAAGTGCGTTGTCGACCTTTCAGATGGGAACACGCTCTTTTCTTGAAGGTCGTGTCGGTGTAGCAGGTTCTACCTTATGATCTCCGCAAAAGCCTCTTGAACACCACCCAGGTAGCAAACAGGCATACGCGCTTAAGCAGCCTGTGTGCTACTTGGATCACCTGGGTGTTTTTTTAATAGTGCAAAATGTAACACAATTGATCTTGGGGCCTGGAGACCCAAGCGAGTGACGTACTGCTACGACTGCGCGCCGATTTCGAATGAACAAACACGGAAGGTGGAGTCCGGCACCCAGTGCCCTGGTGCGTTGGCAAATCAACCTAGTCCCCAATTAAGTTATAGTAGACCTATGTCATGAGACAGATACTAAACGACGATAAGCATACCTAAGTGAATTGAAAACATCCATGACCCAAAAAAAAATATTTATATTACCAGACAAATTGTTGGGAGTTGAACCCGCGACCGCCGGCTTCGCAAGTAGCCCTACAACGAAATAAGATAAACGCGTCATCAAATTATGAATTTCATTGAACCACAATACTCAGCCGCTGGATTCCACTTACCTACTCGCTTTAAACGTCAAACTGCCCATGTAAGAAGTAGCAGGCATTTCTCCATTTTGGGGCACACAATTTTTCGAGCTCATGACACAAAATAATTCCAGAGTTTGAACCCGAGACCAGCAGCTCCATAGGCAGTCTGACAACTAGCACCGCTAAACGTGACAAATTATGAATATCTGTTAACGGAGATACTTATCCACAGAACTCCATTAACCAGCTTTAAACGTAAAACCGCACATGTAAGAAAGAGCAGGTTTTTGTCCATTACGGGGCACGCAATTATTCGGCCGCAAAAACAGGGGGAGGGGCGGATGGGATGATTTATCTCGCGGAGTAAAATTAGGCCGGGTAAAAAAGGGATTCAGACGTTTCGGATTCTTATATTAATGGTGCAAGTTCGCATCATCGTCCCATCAACTTGGATTTCATGATAATTGAAACTATATGTGAATTTGAATAACGACTCGTTAGCGGTTTTCTAACAAGGTATAAATTATTTGTGCTTCAAAATATTGCGTTCTTAGAACAAATAACTTCGTCCAATCCATCGTAAGGTATTCACATTTTGATACGAAAAGGTAAGCAATGATAATTACTGTCAGTTTAAATACTGCTTCGTACAAAGGTTCACTGATAGACCCATGGCATTTAGGTAGTCTTTCGTACCACGTCATATAAGGTTTCTTTTGTGCAAAGAAAATAATAATTTCCGGCTATAACTTACTTAACTCTTAATTTCACCATGTTTAGCCAGATATACATATTTTTAGACCAACTTTTTGTGTTTATTATTGAAACAGAATTTATAAGACTATTAACGGCACTGAGGTTCGAAACTGGGTTTCTTTTTTTATTTCGCGACATTTAGGGCTAAAATAATAAGGTTTCGTAATCTCCTACAGAAAGCCTTAAACTCCATCGTAAACGGCTGCCAAACTTCATTCACTCCCGCTCTCAGCCAGTATGTGCGTCTTATTATTCATCAAAAGAACCTAACTTGTTACGCCGACAGAAAGTTTGCATATTGATAAACGTGTGGTGAATACAAATAGATACAGCCCTACAAATATTGTTGGTATTCCAATATTGCGAACCCCAAGCCGTAGATTTATCCGAAACTGTTATTTTCTCAGAATTTCTGCTTAGTTTTCATATCAGACAATATTGGAGCTGTAGGCTGGAAGGACGGATCAGTTTACGCTTAGCTTAGCACAAAATAGTGCTCCTAATTTTTATTGTTGGATACTGTTTTACCGATTTAGAAAAGACGTATGTGTTATTCTTATCGAAAAGCGCGGTAATAATTATCAGTGCGTTGTGTTGTTGTTAATTCAAAGCTCCGTCATTTGTGAACTGACTGAAGCGAATTTGTATATGATTAATATTTATGATTGTGTAAAGAACGTAAATAAAGTAGCTTACAACGTTATGTTACAATTAGTTATGAACTGTTATGAGTACTATAGAAAAACTAAATGAGCGCACGTTGTACGTTTTACTAGGCCGTACTTACTTTCTGTTAAAATGTATTAGATTAAGTGTATATTGTTGTCAGGACGATTAAAAAATCTTCCTTCAGACAGTCTGGTCTTTTACATAGAGAATACAAACTCTTTTTTCTCGGTTCCAGGACTTCGGCTGGTCGTTGATTATTCCGTCAGTTATAATTTATCTGTTTACGTAATAGATAATTATTATACTCAAACTGACGAATGCTGATGAGCTGATGCGGCGAGCGTCATGGGAACCTTTGCACCGGGAATGACAGGGGGCGGGTTATTCGGCGGTAATGGTACATGATGGAAGAATGTATTTATTTATTTTAAAATTGTGATTATTGATATTAACTCTGTATTTGATTTACGGAAATAAATGTTTTATATAACTGTTGATATATTTTGTATTGAAAATCATTTTTCTATGGAGAAGGGTGATGCAGGATCATCATCATCATTTCTTTTTTTTATGTCATAAGGGGCAAACGAGGAATCGGATCACCCGATGGAAAGCGATTACCGTCGCCCATAGACACCTGCAACACCAGAGGAGTCACAACTTTTTATTCGTCTACGGCAAAGAAAAAAACCGGCCAAGTTCGAGTCGGACTCGCACACCGAGGGTTCCGTACAAACACTTTCCATCCCTAAGTGGTTAAGTTAAGTTTGCACCTGGTATGTATAGCGCCCCATATAAATTAAGTGCAAAGTTAGGTATTAAAAAAAAAACTACTTACTAGATCTCGTTCAAAACAATTTTCGTTGGTAGTTTTTATAGTAATGTACATCATATGTTTTTTTTAGATTTTTCATTTTCTTATTTTAGAAGTTAGAGGGGGGGGGACCAACTTTTTTCCACTTTGGAAGCGTCTGTCACGCAAACTATTCGGTTTAGAAAAAAAATATTTTAGAAACCTCGATATCATTTTTGAAGACCTATCCATAGATACCCCACACGTATGTGTTTGATGAAAAAAAAAATTTTGAGTTTCAGTTCTATGTATGGGGAGCCCCCAATATTTATTATTATTTTTTTATTTTTGCATCAAAATCTTAATGCGGTTCACAGAATACATCTACTTACCAAGTTTCAACAGTATAGCTCGTATAGTTTCGAAAAGAAAATGGCTGTGACATACGGACGGACAGACGGACAGACAGACAGACATGACGAATCTCCATTTGGCTACGGAACCCTAAAAATACGTGGACGAATTTGCGAACACCTCCTAGTAGTTTCTATTTGTGAATGCTGGTAAATAATAGAGGAGAAATTAGGTATAGTTCGTATTCTGCACTGCAGAATATACTTGTACCTATAGGTGAGTTCAAAATCTTCAGTTAGAAACTCTGTAAGTAGGTACCTACTGGACTGGTTTTGTTAAGTTTTGATTTAATACAAAGTTGTTGATGACAAATTTTAACCTAGTCTTACCATATTCGTGTAACTTGTGCAATATTGGTATATATTCTGTCACGCTACGTCGTCTATATGGGTTTAACTGTACGAGTATGTGTCAGAACTGTCTGAACAACAGCGACTTTAAACACAAAAACTAGTAAGCTCCTGATTGTCGGTTATGATGTTTTGCACTGGGTACAAGAAATAATGTTTATGTAAGTATATTGTATTGCATATTTGTGTATGTTTATTTATTGTGTTCATGATATTATTGATGATTAATAAGTTTCTTTTTTGGTATAATGTTGATAGTTGACAGACCCTGCGCCATAAAATGTTTCTGTTTAGCCCAATGGTTGACTGGTAAAGACCTTAACCTTGGTGTGACCTTATGGTATTAAGTCCGCCATTTGTAAACTTTTTGTTTTGTGCAATAAGGTTTAAATAAATAAATAAAACCTTAGCTCAGCTCATATAAATTTCATTAATCTTGAACATACATATAGATTTTACACGTATATTTTGAAATAAACTACCTAAGTCACGGTGATTGTGAATAATTTGTATCGATATGTCAATTTACAATATTTATATTCAGTTTCGAATCTCAAAGTAATAGTTAACCTTAATTAGCCGAGGTTATTAAACTAACTAACTTAGCTTACCAAAGATAAGTCTTTAAAGTCACCTTGTATATTTTCTTCAAGTTTAAACTGTTCTTTAAATACTCCCCGCTAGGTTTCACAAACTAGTTTCTTTACTTACTTTAGCTATAGTAGAACGGTAACGTTAGCTGCTGAAATAAACTTCTTATGCAAATTTAAGAGTTGAAGTTATGTTTTTTGTCCGACCCCTTTCCGAGCGTCATACTTCTTTAGTTGGCAACTTCTAACTAAAAATGAAGGTATTAAAATGCAAGTTCTACATAATGGTTAATTTTAGAGTTCTCTAGATGAGTAGAATAAAGAAACAATGAAACAAAGATCAAAGAAATATTTAAATGCGTAATCTGGAAAAGACCGGGAGTCAAACACGGTACCTCTGGATTATGGAGCCGGCGTTCGTGGTTGTTCTATGTATTTAAGTATATATTTATTTATATGTAAATCGTCGTCTAGTACCCAAAACACAAGCCTTCTTGAGCTCAATTTGGGACTAGATCGATTTGTGTAAAGTTGTCCGATATTTATTTATTTTTATTTTATTTATTTTTATGGGTCTCGTGACAACCGCTCCACCACCCCAGTCTCCTCCGCCAGGTTATGCATATAATCTTACACTAACACAAGCCTACTAGAGGTTGTCTGATATTTATTATATTATTATTTCGTATATTCATTTAATTTCTTAGGCTAAGTTTGTTTTTAATTTTAAATTAAATGTAAAATACAATAAAGCAATTACAAAATATAAATATATTATTAAAAAAAACCTTACCTAGGGTGCCGCCGGCAGCGGGGCAGGGCCCAGGCTACCGGTGGCTAGAGCTGCAGAGAGGAATCTCCTGACGATGCGCGCCGTGTCCAGGAGTACCGCCTTCTGTATCTGGCCCTATTTTTTTTGTGCTACGATTTTTGTACAGTTTATCTGAAACTCTAAGATCGAATGATGTCAATTTGCTCCAGTCACAAACTTTACAAGTATACGGTCCTGTAAAATTAAGGTAGTTTTTCACTTGCGCCAGGTTGACATAATTTGATCTTAGGATCCGGATAAAGTAGGTATATCAATGGTTTACTTAATATAAAATGTGGTGATTCCACATGAAAAAAATAAAATACATATTTCTTGCGTTGTATTTCTCCTGTATATTTTGTGAGTGCAATAAAGACCACTTGTATTTTATTGTTGTATTGTATTGTTTTAGCTCGTATAAATCTCAATCACTATAGAAGCTTGTACTGAGGGTATTCAGTACACCTAAAAGCTTTTTTTTCCACATTCACATAAGGTAAGTCAGTCTTACTTGTAAACAAAATTGTTGATACATCAATAAGATTTGCAAATCACTTAGACGGATCATTGATTCTCAAATAGGCTAGGAATTACAAAATAATTAAATTACTTATCAAAAACGTTATCTTCTTAATCCAATGTTGCGCCAAAGTACTCTTACATTCATTCAACGTTAAATATACATTAATATAATCCTTAAAGGTAAAGTTTATTTGAGCAAATAGATTCAAATCTTCAAAGAGGTACGATTATGGTAATGCCTACATATTTAATGCCGTTGTAACGCTATTGGGTGAGATTTAACTGGTATTTAAACAGGTATCTACCAGTGGTGTGGTATCTAACTTTATCAGGGAGTAAGCCGAGAATAGGGTGGCTTACTTTATATTAAGTATAATAAGATAAAGTACTCCCTATCGTAATTATGATGATCAAATTACAAAATTGTCTTTGTCTCTGGTGTTAAATAAGTAACTATTTGTTTGAAAAGTATTTTTAAACTTAATTTTCGTTCGTTATGTATATCTAAAGAAGTTATGGATTTCTAATGACTTTTGAATTGGTTTAATTATGTGTATAATTATTAATACGTATGTATGTATGTATATATTAAAAGTTTATATGTGTTAATACTTTTTCATTAGTGTAGGTACCTACCTAGTTTTATTATTTTTAATACCTTTTTGTACATGGTGTTAGTTTGTCTATCTTCTTCTCGTACTCACTCAATTGCTCAAATGTTAACTGGCAGAGGTCCCTTATAGGGATAAGTTCGCCTTTGTACCTTTATTATTTGTAATAGATGTATTTTGAACTGTTTTTGTGTACAATAAAGTATTTACTTACTTAACCTATTAACCTCAGAATCAGTAACAATCATAAGCAGTCATGTGTACTGCGCAATAATTTGAACCGCTCTTTTTAGGGTTCCGTAGCCAAATGGCAAAAAACGGAACCCTTATAGATTCGTCATGTCTGTCCGTCTGTCCGTCTGTCCGTCCGTATGTCACAGCCATTTTTTTCCGAAACTATAAGAGCTATACTGTTGAAACTTGGTAGGTAGATGTATTCTGTAAACCGCATTAAGATTTTGATGCAAAAATAAAAAAATAATAATAAATATTGGGGCTCCCCATACTTAGAACTGAAACTCAAAAATTTTTTTTTCATCAATCACATACGTGTGGGGTATCTATGGATAGGTCTTCAAAAATGATATCGAGGTTTCTAAAATATTTTTTTTCTAAACCGAATAGTTTGCGTGACAGACGCTTCCAAAGTGGAAAAAAGTTGCCCCCCCCCTCTAACTTCTAAAATAAGAAAATGAAAAATCTAAAAAAAACATATGATGTACATTACTATAAAAACTACCAACGAAAATTGTTTTGAACGAGATCTAGTAAGTAGTTTTTTTTTATACCTATTAATACCTAACTTTGCACCTAATTTATATGGGGCGCTATATATACCAGGTGCAAACTTAACTTAACCACTTAGGGATGGAAAGTGTTTGTACGGAACCCTCGGTGCGCGAATCTGACTCGCACTTGGCCGGTTTTTTACATGAGATTAGGTATACGTTAGATAAATATACTTACGCGGTATTGCACTATCAATCCCCGACGATATAATTTTTATCATAAGCGGTTTGAGCTGTATCTGGCCAGTCCTTTGACAAGGAGTCCAAGTCATCCCGCCATCGCCTACGAGGTCTACCGCATCTGTTTATACATATCGTTTTTTATATCTCTTGGAAAAAAATCAAATCAGATTATGTTACTGTCCCACGAATCGTTGAATGGCGGGTGACCGCAGCTTTGACGCTGAATCGCATAAAAACTTAATTCCCCCAAATATACGCGTGGTTTTAACTGTGAAACCGTTCCCGACTACTGATAAAACAAGGCCATGATAGGACAAAGGTGGTGTAAAATTTTACACTCAATTTTTAAATCCAGGGCGCATTATGTGGTCAAACGGACTCGGTCAAATATCAATCATGATTCATGGTGTGTTTGCGCAAGTCGGTAGTTGGAGTGAGTTTCTGCCCTTTTATTTAATCGAGTGAAATGGGTTGAATTTATTTCATTTCTGTTTCAATTGGATTGTTCAATTCGTACCCGGCATTGGGACAGAATTTAATTTATTTTGCCATATAAAACGCAACGTGGTGGCATTACGACCGAATTGAGTTCCATTGAAAAGTGTGAGAAATTCCTTTATAAGATCTAGTTAGATGTTATCTTATAGGCTTAGTTTTCTTTACAGTCCTAAACGAATGTGTCATTCTTCCTTTACCCGGTGTTCTGTCATGACAGTTAATTTTCGAACAAAATTTATATATTTGTAGCTAAATGTCTGTTTGATTTCAACTATGCAGACCCTCTAAGTATCCAAGTACTTGGGCCGTCTAATTTATCAATCACTTTGTTGACGCTTCAAGTTCTTAAGGACAGTGCCATCTATTGCAAGTAATACGACTTCCCGTAACGGTAACTTCTAATTTCGCTTTTAAATTAGATTAACTTTGTAATTGTGTTGCCAGTTCAAATTGACGTTGACATTAACGAAAAGTCCTGTTAGGGCGCTCGTTAAAAGTTTTCTGTTGTGAACGACGGACAGATTACGATAAGTGGCGTCGCTGGGCCGTGCATGCAGAGCGGCGGGACACATCCGCCGGCCATGATTTTTCAAACAGAACTGACAAGCACTTGACACTAATATTACTTCATCGTACCCTCTTCTTCACCGAAAAAGGTTTCGCGCAATCCGTCATTTTATATAATTCTTATTTTGTGAACAACTTCCCTTCCAGATGAGTTTGCTTTATTTCTATAAATCTTAAAAGTAAACAGTTACAGAAAAAATTGGGCAAGTGCGAGCCCGACTCGCGCATGAAGGGTTCCGTACCTAATTATATATAATCTATAACAAGTTTGTTGTATGGGAGCCCCCCTTAAATATTTATTTTATTTTATTTTTAGTATTAGTTGTTATAGCGGCAATAGAAATACATCATCTGTGAAAATTTCAATTGTCTAGCTATCACCGTTGTTGAGATACAGCCTGGTGACAGACGGACGGACGGACGGACGGACGGATGGACGGACGGACGGACAGCGAAGTCTCAGTAATAGATAGGGTACCGTTTTTACCCTTTGGGTACGCGGAACCCTAAAAATGCTTTCGACGAATTCATATTCTATCGAGAAAAATATTGTTGCATGAAATGCCTGTTAACACAACGAGGATACAACCTCGATGATATGATAACTAAATAGTTTAGATTAAGCAACTGTAGACAAACCCTTTATATTTATACTTAGATATATCTAATCTACAAGTACTTATATGAGAAATGTTGTCATAATTTTGGTCTTTGGTGACAATAATCATATTATGGATTATGGATTCTATTATCAAGATTTCTACATATAAATCATTGTTCCCGTTAATAAAAACATTCTGTCGCTAAGACAGTTGCATATTTTTTAAATAACACTTAGTATTTTAGGTAGTGACCGACCGAAGTTTCGGTTTCGGTTTCGGTTGCGGCCAGTTTCGGCCTAAAAATTATGTTTCGGCCAAAGGTTCGGTTTCGGCCAAAAAACAGCCGAACCTTTCGGCCGCGCCGAAACTTCCAACATCGTACTTTCGGGTCACGTTCGGTTAACGTCGGGTGCGCTCGGCAGTAGTCGGCACGGTTGGCAATATGGCATCGCTCGCCTGACTGCCGGCCGCTGAATCGCTTTGCTCAGTGAGGTGACGTTTGTGTTTGTTCCCCGAATAATGTTAAGTAATTGACCGAGCGAGCAAAGCATTTCCGTTTCAGCATTGGCCCACAAATTCTTTCGTATGCCCGGACGTTTGGATGTCCATGCGCTTACCGGCTGCTCTTGCCTTAATGTCGAATTTCTCAATCAATTCTCATGAAATTTTGTGAGTATGTTCGATAAGTATACCGGGCGTCCCATGACTATGGGACACCAAGGGAAAGTACCTTACATATCGTAGATAGGATATTTTGCAGAAAGAAGACTATGTTATTTTTAAAAGTTAGTAATTCTGCATTTAAAGATTTTCTAAGAATTAATTGCTTAATAGTTCGGCGTCGGCAAAAAATAATTTTCTTGAAATTTGACTCAAATATTTTACGTGGTTTCTTTCTTTTAAGATACAATGTTACTGAAGAATTATTATTTTATGTCCAGTCTTTCGATTGACAGTATAAAAATAGGGTGTTTTTTTTTCACATTTAAGTTGGTTCGATTCCCAGACGAAGCAAGTAATTCTTAGAAAATCTTTAAATACAGAATTTCTAACTTTTAGAAATAACATAAAGTCTTCTTTCAGCAAAATATCCTATCTACGGTATTTAAGGTACTTTCCCTTGATATCCCATAGTCTTAGGACGCCCTGTATACTATTTTTTCGTCGATTCAGTTTTTCAAAATTTTCAAAATAGCGGAGATAGGAGGGGTAAAATCATCACTACTTAATTTTATTTTTGTTATGAATTTGTCATCTCATATTGTAATTCTTAACGCTTTTCTTAAATTTACAAACAAATTGCCGGCGATATTGTTTTTTTAGGATAAAAGTTTACTTATTTGATAAAATGACTTTAGGATTCGTCATTGTTGTGTGTATGTAATAAAATTAGTACGTTTGTACGTACGAGTTAGCGTTACGAGACCACCTGATTGCAATTATATTAATTTCAACTCAATCAATTACTTTGTTGTTATGTTTTTAAACTTGTTTTATTTTATACCATCTACAATTAAAAGATCGCTGCCTCAGTCAGTACGTTATTACAGCTGTTAATGCTACATTTTAATTTTTTGGGTAATTTAATTTGAACCAAGACCAAGTGTCAATGTTAAAATACCAATTGAACGAAAGTGAAACTTGAGTTTGTTGTGGAATTGCTGAAATTTGTACTTTTTTACCTTTTCCTCCCCCACTCCACTCTATATACATCTTCATTTTCTTGAAATTTCTCTAATCGACAAAAAGAATCTAAGTATATTCTTATAAAACCTACTCACAAAACTTCATGAGAATCGGTTAATAAATACGACCCCCAGGCGAGAACACCCCAAAAAGCATCCAATAGTCCGCACATACGATACGAAAGAATTTTGGGCCAAGCTGAAACTGAAACGCTTTGCTCCATCGGTCAATTGTGCCAGCGACATGTTTCATTGTATTCATATTAGATCTAAAAAGAACGACCCGCTGAAATTTTATACAACGTTTTAATCACGTTTATAAAAGGTTCGGTTTCGGTTTCGGCCGAAACTGTAATCAGAACCGAACCTTCGGTTTCGGTTTCGGTTTCGGCAGAAAAACGTGTTTCGGTCGGTCACTAATTTTAGGTTACTTATCTGTTACACTATTTTTTAACCAACTTCAAAAAAAGGAGGGGGTTCTCAGTTCGGTTGTATGTTTTTTTTTTCTTTTTTAAATGTTTTTTTTTTTTCTTTTTAAACCTCAGAACTCCGTCATTTATGAGTCGATTTGGAAAATTCTTTTAAGGTTCATGAATAGACATCTCAAGGTTAGTTCCATTAAATTTTGGTGAAGATCGGATGACGAGATCCATGAGGAATCGAAGGAATTCCTGAAATTTTATAGGCACTCATAATATTTTTCATATATTTTCTAAAACTATTTAAGTTTTTGCATATGGTAGTCATCATCTTCCAATGCTGAGCTGATGATGGAACAACTCCTTAACGGTTAGGAGTTAGAAGATAATTTAAACGAGATACATGCTATCAAGACCTCCCTGATCACCCCGCCATAAGTACCTATTCTATATAAATCACTAAAAAGCGAAAAAAAAAATTTAACAAAAAGTAGAACTGACTTTAGTAAAACTAAAAAGCCAAAAATAACCCGTTCAAGTACAGATTACATTTGACTCACCCTTTGAAGTCGGGGCCAAACCTCACGTAAACTATAGGTAATATATAAATATAATAACTGAGTGGTTTGGGATCGACTTCAAAGGGTGAGTCAAATGTAATCTGTACTTGAACGGGTTATTTTAGTTTTTTTAGTTTTAGTGAAGTCGGTTCTATTTTTGTTAATTTTTTTTGTTTCTCATCTGTAACATATTGCCAAATTTTGTCATTCCGTCGGACCTCTCGTCATCGTGTAAGATTGTCTCTTAATTTATTTAGATTAGCGATTGATCAGAAACAGTTATTCTACTCGATTTATTTAGTCAAGAAAATGTACCTTAGTTTAAATAAAATATGCCACTTTGTAAACACGGTCTCGCCACAATATCGCTCGAATGCGCAAAACAGTTTTTAACAGTTGAGTTTTTATGTCATAAAGCCACTTTTTATTGTGAGGTTTTCTTATTAGTTCGCCTGATTTACGAGCAACAAGGCTTTCGAAGAAACGCCCGCCGAGACCGGCACGGCGAATTTCCGGAAATTACGGCGTCTTAAATTATTTCTTTTCAAACACGTTCATTTCGACAAATAATGGCAGTTTGGCTATCGTGCTACGATAGTTTAATTATTACGTTTTGCAGGTAATATTGTCAGGTTTATTTATTTTAACTTTATTACATTAAAGTCAGTCAAATCATTTGATTTGCCATTTGGCATTCTCTACCAATCAACCATAGGGCCAAACAGAGATGCTTCAAGTGATGGGTGCAGACTTGCAGAGTAGAGAATTCAACGTTCATACATACAACATACATACCATAAATACAGTAAGTAATACATATACTTACATACTATATACTACAAGAAGACGAACGTTTAACGAGATTGTATTAACTAACTAGAAATGTCCACAAAGCGATTTGCGTCTTCATGTTGAACGCAAACCACACTGGACACGCGTTACCGTGCGGCGATGATTTATGATGGTATATTTCTTGATAATTGTGACAATTCAAGCGAAAGATACAACATTAGCTTACCATAAGGACGTATCGATAGCTTATCGGTATAAGGATACAAACTAATTTCGTCTATATAGTGAACAACAAATTTGGCCCTTTTGTTGGAAAACGTCATAATTATAAAATGTATTAGGTGTACAGGCAATTCAAAACTATAAACTGCCACGTGGGGAGAAAGTCTCACTTCCTGGCCAGGACAAGATATACAACTTTAGACAAACGGTACGGGCGGTAATTTGAAAAGCCCAGATCCCATATTTACAGTAAGTGAGTAAGTAAAATAATTTATTTGTAAAGCATAGGTAACATAACAAAGGATGATACAGATGTACAAATAGACTCACTATGTGGCATTTTGTGCCATTTGGTGGCATACAAGATAGATATTCACATGGGCGTCGCCAAGGGGGGGCAGGGGGGGGCAGCTGCCCCCCCCTAGAGATCCAAAAATATGTCCAGTCACTTGACTTGTCTGATCGGTCATTCTTGCATATCGAAACTCAAATGAATTCAGTACCAGGCCAGGTCAGGGGCTAAAGGAAGATCGTTGGGCTAAGTCAGTAAAGCTCACGGAAAGTGACTCTACGAAACGAGTGGCGACGTGTCTCACACTGACAGGTTACACTTTGTAGAGAGTACCGAAGAAGAACTGGTCTATAAAACATAGCATAGGTACTAAGATAAAATAATAGAGCTACTCTAGTGGCTCTGTGAGCTGAATACCTCGCGAGTTTGTTCCGAAATTACTGAGATTTGTTTTTTTTTTTCGTTTCCTGTCCCATTACTACCCGTCATTTTGACAAGAAATAAGACCCGTAGGCGAGAACATACGAAAATACGAAAGAATGTTTGGCCAAGTTGTAACGGAGATGCTTCACTCGCTCGGTTGATGAAGCTTTGTGATTTTGCGGTCTATTGGGCAACCTTGAATCTTTACTTGTCGCGTCCAGTGGATCTTCGGTTCGTGGCAAGATCTCTCGGTCCCATGACTCGTGATTTTCCGCATTTGCATCAAAATGTACTTATTGAATTATTGTCTTTCAATTTACGTTGCAAACGAAAATATTCGCGCTCGCTGCGCTCGCGTGAATTTTCTTCTACATTTATTTTGATCCTTCCTCTCGAAAAATGTCACGATACGCTCGCGTTTGATCTGACCATAAGTATTATTAACCGTCCCCTTCCAAAAATTGTCGCGCTCGCTACGCTCGCGTTTTATCTGTCTATAAGTATTATTAACCGTCCCCTTCCAAAAAATATCGCGCTCGCTACGCTCGCGTTTTATCTGACTAAAAGTGTTATTAACGGTCCCCAACAAAAAATTTCGCGCTCGCTACGCTCGCGTTTTATCTGTCGAAAAGTCTTACTAACGTTCCCCTTCCAAAAAATTTCGGGCTCGCTACGCTCGTGTTTCCATCTCCGTATATTATTATGACAATTATGATTATGACTGTAAACCGAAATCCACTTCTATTTTTATGTGCGGGGTGCAGCTTCCTATCCTCTAGCAAGGCTGTACCTTCCTTCCTTTTTTTCCTCATCCTGCATTTATATCAACTTGCCCCCCCCTGGACCTTCGGCTGGCGACGCCCTTGGATATTCACACTGTTTTTAACTCTGTAGTACAAATACCCACTGTGCCTTTAATGAGTGGTAAAATTTAGAAAATATTATTTAAAACTTGACGAATTTTCAAATTGCATTAAAAATATAAGAAAGTTATCCAATGTCATTCATTCATAACTAAGCTGTGCACTTACATTCTTTCTGGCTAAACCGGGGTCCTCTTATTTTATAGAACACTTAACCGAATACTTCTTTTCATAGACAATTTTTTCCTCGCAAGTCATACGAGTACCTACATTTTGACAAACCTAACCTAACCTAAAAAAAAAAAATAGTTTTAGAAAATAATGAAAATTTCACGAGACGTTTGTCTAAATCAAGGGTAAACTAGCTAAACCTACCTTCTACTTCACACAAAACATCTTGCACCCTCATCAAGACGCACCTGCCACAGTGCAGCAACCCGATTTGCTCTGCACTCGACGCAGGCTCATTTCCTGCAAGCGCCTCTTGAGGCAACATGGCCGCCGGTTTGTTATTGCATCTCGAGTCCCACTGAATTAAGATGGATTCAAGTGCTTTACCTTGTTTATTTATTTCTTTAAACTTTATTGCACAAAATACAAAAGTAAACGTACTTATAATGCCACAAGGCATTCTCCAACAGTCAACCATTATCAAAACTAAACAGAAACATTTGTATGGTTCAGCGTCTTTTATTTAATCTGTTACATGAAACAAGTAATTAATACTACATAGTATACCTTACACAAATATGACACTATTTATTTTAATCTCGGCGCAAATTTGCCGGAGCGTTGTTATCTTTAATTTGTATTGTAATGTAATAATTCAGTGCCATACTGTATTAAAACGGGTGCGTCCCATATTAATAGATATTTTGATGTTATATCTAACATTCGATATACACCTTGAACGGTTTAAAAAAAAAAGGGTAAACAATATGAGCGTATATAATATGAATATTATAGTATAAGTTCTTATATCTTATATTACTTACCTTATTAAAACATTTCGTTCAATCTGGCGCGTATAATCGATAACTTCCAGAAGGTCATAAGTAATTACAGTTGCTTTGGCATTAACGACCTTTTTATAGAGGTTGAAATCTTTCTCGTAATTTCTATTGTGAAGGATGGGCAACTACGGAACCCTAACACTGAGCGTGGCCCGACATGTTCTTGGCCGGTTTTGTTATAATAATGCGTAAAAATCGTGTTAGTTTAAATATATATATATATATATGAATTAAATCTTTATTATTATTATACACAAAAGAAAACTTATCGTACAAAGGGCGGGTTGGATGCCATGGGGAACTATCTACCAGTTAATCTTAGGGCTAATCAAATTGTAGGCGGCTTAACTTAGGTACACATAGGTACGTAGGTAACTAACAACCAGAGGTCGGAATTCTCGTGGCATTTTTGAGCTGTCATAGGAACTTCTCATTTATTGACTACCGATATTCATAATTATATCGATAAATTATAGAACACAACATATTAAACACGATTAAAAGTAGAGTACGAATAACTTTTGAGCGGCTGAAATTGTTAAATAGCGATTTGCAATGAAAACAATGAAATAGTTAACAATTTTAAATGGAATCAGTTCAGTTCAATGTTTCAATCCACAAATTACTTATAAGAAACAATAAAATATTATTATTTTAACTTATATTTATAATTTCCTAGAAATGAGATCGCTCAATCGCGATAAGACTGCATTTTGTTTACTTTTACTCGTAATCACATTTTACATATATTGTATTCTGTATTTATCGATATACATATCGTAAGTCGATAAACGAGAAGGCCCTATCCCTATGACAGCTCAAAAATTCTACGAGAATTCCGAACATATAATTATTATAGATATTTTTTATGTTAAAAAGTAGCACAAAAAACGAAACTAATCCACACAAACAGTAATATCTACTGTTTCCTTTATCTTTTCGGTTTTTATCATGCTCAAACAAGATTAGGACTTTAAAAAATGTTGTATACCTCTCTGTATTTTGTGTCTGAACAAGGGAACTTTTGTGAGATTACAAGCTGTTCGTAGTTTGTAATACCCTAATTCATTTTCTACGCGCCACCGTTTAGTAGAAAGTTTTTTGTGTCTCAAGTTCGCAATTTTCTGATTTAATGATTTCACAGTAATATTGTAGAGATCTTTATAATTATTTTCATGTATACGTGTGCTTGTTCTCCTTTATCTAAGTACTGTGTTTATTTTTATTATTATTTATTTATATGTTAATTCAAATGTCAAGTACATATAATTAGATACATCGTCCCACAAAACTGTTTTCACGATTTGACTGTGGGATTCGTGAGTCTAGTATAGTAATACTAGACTCACGAATCCCAATAATATAAATAGTAATTTATGCGAGAAATTGCTTGACATTTGAATCTAACACCTTACTAATAATAATAATATATAATTATCACGATTCATACGTATAATTACAGAAAATCAAGTGGGCAGAGAGTCCACGACCTTACTTCAAGTACGGTCAAGGTCTTACACGAGGTCTATGTCTCACAAAGGAACATACAATTTGGACTTTTATATCCAGATCTGAGGACCTATAATACTGCAAGCATTTAATTAGGTATACACAACGATATACACCTGAAAATAACCACTTCATTTCAGTCTAAAACCGTAACTCACGTTACGTCAGCTCAAATTACTCTGACATTCAAACTGCTACGTCATTGACCTATTAAGTATCTAAAAAAGGTTTGTCTTCATAAAAATACACAAGCTACAAACAATAGTGAATAACTTGAATAGCTGGAGCAAGTAAGGTTCGAATTGTGCCTAAAGCAGAATTAAAGTAAGGTCCAAAGTTAGCTAACAGTAATTAGTGTCAAGAGAACCTATAGCGATTAGTAAATCACTCGGTGAATACGAAAAGCTGAGTTGAAGCAGTTATCATATTAATCAGCGTTAACAAGGCGTAATTACCGGCGAAGCTGATTAGTGGTGGGCCGCGCATAAACCGTGCGTTCACCCCCGCGACGACGTGGTTGAACGGCCAGGGAATGGTTGGAATGGTTAGCCATGCCCGGCTTAAACTAGAAGGTCACTGGTTCTTTTTACCTGTCCTAACACACTGGAGAAGCAGCACCTTAACAAGTTCAGGGCAAATTTATCCACATTTGTATTTAATCTCCTTTTTAATTTGTAGTCATTGCCATATATTCATCAACATGCCCATACTTTCACTTTCCTAACTCGCCCACCAAGTTGGGACATTGAGTATATTGACGATATGACTTTGTGGCCCAGTTATAATAGCTATGATCAGCAAAATTGTCACCTCGGTATTATGGTAAAAGAAACGCCCCTTAATAAAACCAAAATCAAATTGGTGACTTATTGGCGCGCGGCAAAAACCGGCAATTTTACTGCAAAGCCTTTAACCGCTCTCAATATAGACAAAGTTTATACAAATATCGTAAAATGTAGGTAAAGTTACAGCTACCTAAAAACGCAATTTCATTTCAACCCTAACGGTGCGTACTCACGATTGCATCCTTCGTGATTCGCGACAGTTCCAACTTCTCCTATAAAGAAGTAACTATAAACGAGGCCGAAACGCTGCCAAACAAAAAAGAATATAAATCATGGTGAAACTCGAAGGTTATAAGCTCTTTTCAATCGATGCGGCACATAGCTATAAAGAAAGTCGTATGTCTTTTCAAAATACATCAACATAAACCGTTCTAGCAACGCGACAAAAGGAACGAAAAACCAAAAGTCATTCGTCATTTGTACTGCCATGGACATAGGACCTTGCCGATATGAGAAAACATTGTAAAAAAATAAAATAAAGACGCTTGTGTATTACATTTCGCGTGGACATAGGCTGTTTAGGGCGATAAGGGAAAATACGGTGATTTACGATTTTCCGCGTTCCAACGGTAGGGGAACTAAATAAAAATTGCGCGCAATTATGTTTAGGACGAAAGAAATTCTGAACTGGTTTATTAAACTGTTGGTACGTTTGTCCTGGTATTACAGGCTTCTTCTCAGCCGTTTTCTCGTTAATGCAATACTGCATGGGGTTTTTTTATTGTTCATAATTTGGATTTTAGAAATATGAGAAGTAAGCTCCATAAAGAGCAGCCCAATTATCAAGAGTCTGATTCCCTTGATAGAGATCGCTGTTCGTTTTTTTAGCGCATCACATACCTAACTATACAAACTGTCACTTTACTGTTGGTGTCTTACATCTTTAATTTGAATAATGAAATAATGGACTTTATTCTGCAGGTCACAAGGGTACTTTTACATATCTGAGTCTACCGGCGTAAGACACCGAGAGAAACTCAACAGTCAGTATTTTTTTCAGAAAGGTTAAGTACTTAACTATTACATTATTATGAACTTAATTTGTACCGTTCTTAAGACTTTAGGCGTACCTTTACGTAGTCCTCGAAGAAAACATAATTAAAAGTGTATTTAAGACATAAAAAATGGATATGTAAGAATAAAATGGAAACTGAAAGAAAGTATGACGGTTTATCACAATTTATGTACGTTTGATATACCTTCTTATTAGAACTGTGTCCCTTAAACTAGAAACCAAGTAACCGACTCCTTAATTCCTGTTAGATTGTACCTGACAATCTAACACGAATTAAGGAGTCGGTTACTTGGTTTCTGGTTCAGGCCATGCATTTTTGTTATTAATAATTAGAGATATTTTAAATATTTTTTGAGAGATGGAAATACTTTTTACTCTAATAAGAAATACTCGATAACCCATGCCTGTGATTGAATCCTTTCCTGATTGAAATCAGAGAGTCACCTTATGGTTCCAATGTCCTCATAGCAACAACACAATACGGGTATCTTGTTGTTCCGTCCCTGTGAAAACAGTATACCTAGTTCTCTTCCCTGTGGACATATCTTGTACATGGGAGGCTGTGTAATCAGAGAATTACCCGCTCCGTAGCGCGTAAGCATAACTCCGCATTAATCCCGCCCTTGGAAGCCTTAACATAACATAAAGCCGTGTGCACACGTCACGGGGCAACCGCGAATGACCAATTGACCATACGTGTTTTAAATTTGGTCTACTGGTGTGTTTATTGTGAGTATTCACCGCATATTTGCTTGAAAGCATAGACACTAATCGTGATATGGTATTGTTTAGTATTTCCTGTATTCAGCTTATTTTAGTCAGGATATCTGCCATCTTTGTCAGAAGTTCAAAGGTGTTTATTTTCAAGCCAAAATATGGAGTGGGTTCTCAGTTCGTTGGTTTTCTTTCTTTTATGTCTTTTACCCGATTTCTTGAAAACGGCTGGACCTATTTGGAAAATTCTGTTTTTGATTAAGAAAGAGACGTTCGTTTCGTTGTCGTCAGCTATTTTTTGTTAACATGATTATTACAATGAATCTTTTGATTTGTAATTCCGTTCGGTTCCTTAGATTATTGATTACATTAGAACATGATAAGAACACGAGTGTGTTGTCTCTTTTTCGCATGGTTTTTATTTTCTGCCCTCTGATAAACTTGTAGTGCTAACCAATCAAATCGTACGCTTAGAATAAGCTTAATTCCCATCCTATGTCAGGAAAAAAATAACCCTTAAATACACCTTTAATAAAATATGCACATAACGGAACGTATATATATTCACTGAACCTACTTCAACTTCTGCAGAGCTACCCTGACCTGACAGTATAGTATTTCACCTCGTCAAAATTCCCAAACTACAAACAAAGTTGCCTGCAAAAATGTCACCCGAAATGTTGGCCAATAGTTTGGCACCGAACTCAAACTGCAGAGCTTGCCACATTCCTCTACGTCACTCCAACGACCCTGTCCTCAAACGCATACTCTAAAACTACTGGAGCAGGGTTCAAATCCGCTCGTGCTGACCCCAGATCATGAAACAACGCTAACGTAGTCAACTTTCCACTTTAATATGTAAGCACGACGGTTGACTTTTGAATAAATTTACTTGGAAGTTTGATACAGGTCATCAGGTTTCAGGCACGTGGTTTTAACTCGGCGCTCGAGTGCTCAGGTCAGTGTTTTGCATGGGAAACTGTCTCCTGGTGGAGCCGGCGGTGTTTCGGACGTTTTGAAATGTAGTGCGGGATAAGGATTGTCAAAAGTTTAGCGGCGCTCCGATTTTGTTAAATGCGTTCTAAAAGTGCTTAATAAATGTACGGGTCGTTCGCTTGTTCTGTAGTTTATGAGCTGTCAGGATGTGTCAGCCATGTTGTTAAACTATTATGTAGGTTCAAATATTAATTTAATCCTTGTTGTTGTAGTTTATCCCACTAGATGTTTGCAATAACACATAAAATGACGCACGGGTTTAGATGACACTTATCTAGACCACTTTGCTTTTTACACTGACTATAAAAACTTTAGATTCCGGGGATTTTATTTAACTTGCAATGTATGCAACTATGTAATGTACGTACATTATGTATGTAACTATGTTTGTTCGTGTGGAATCTTGCAACTGAATTTTGAAGCAGATATCTTTAACTGATTGTGGGCTGAATTTTTTCTTACCTACTTAACTTTGATGACTATACAATATTATGGTACCATGGGGCTGGTCTGAAGATGGAGCCGGAAGGTGGCCCTAGAAACTCTGTAATAGATAAAACAATTCTTCTTCTTTCGTCTAGAATCGTCGCAGTGAGCAATTGATGCATGTTCAAAGAAAATTCCAGTTGGCTAGAAATGCTTGTCATAAAAATGAAATTTTTGACAGAAATTTATGATAATGTGTGAAAATTTGGTTCACAATTAAGTTTATGTTCATTAAAAAGGTCTCCGTGGTTGAATATTCAAAGTAATCTCATTTTTATACAACAACAAAAATAAATGCACATTTATTGAAAGCACATAAAATTAAGATTAACTGAACATGTCCTACAAAAAAAACTTAAACATCGTACAAAACGAGATGACCTTTTTAACCGAATTCACACCAAAAATATGGTTCGTACATCAGATATATTTGAAAGTTTCACCAAAAATACTGACTTGCACACTAATTATCCTCGCACTGCACACTGAGATCCGACTCGGCCGGGTTAGGTTAGATTAGTTTTTTTTTTATATCCAGTAAAACAGTTTTGCAAATACCTTTAAATAGTATATTGAATTCGCATTATTTAGTGTGCATAATTAGTATGCAAGTCAGTATTTTTGGTGAAACTTTCAAATATTTTGTTCGAAAAAAGGGAATATACAGATATCAATTTAAATACATGCCTAAAATTAATACCTAATAGTTAATAAAAAAATAGTCTACAAAAACAAGTTTCAAAATAAATTATAAAAAATACTTTTATATTTCTTATAAAAAGTGGCATAAATGTAAGATAAACTATTAGCCGGAGCTTCTTGAAACTCAATATCGGATTTACGGAAGCCACCGCCATCTTGAAAGGGTAAATTTTCTTCAAAGCGGTTTGATATTTTCTAAAAAGATTTCTCGTTTTACTCCCGGAAAATAATGTTTATGGAAAAATAAAAAGTTGTTGGTCAGAATTGGGATATAATGGCCAGGAAAAACTTATCGTACAAAAAGCGGACTTAGTGCAGTAGATAAATTGATATAAAGGAAGCCAAAGGAATACTAAGAAGATCAGGGTTTTATTTCGCCCGGTTGTTTACGCCGATATTTCAATCGTACTGTACCTACGATGAAAACTTTGACCCTGGATAAATTTTTGGCCAAGATGCAATCTAAATTAGGCTATAAGCAGAATATCCAAAGCCTTTCTAAAGAAAACACGTGTTATAACACGTTCACTGTCCCAGTTTGGCATGTGGACCTTGTCTCTGTAATAAAGGCTTGACGTGACCCCATAATATATGGGCCACAGGCAGTGAACGTGTTAATTTTTGAAAATCGAAAAAGCAAATTAATCGGTCTAGTTTTGGTCTTACTCTTATAGGAGGAAATTAGGGACTTCGAAACGTTAACTTTGCCTCTATTTCATAGAAATTTTTGGTCCGAGCTGCGGTTACTCCTAGAGTTCTATAGCATAGGTGATCGATTACAGCACGGCAGCAATCCATACTAATATTATAAATGCAAAAGTGTGTCTGTCTGTCGGTTACCACTTCACGCTTTAACCGCTGAATCGATTTTGATGAAATTTGGCATGGAGATAGTTTAAGATCCGAGGAAGGACATAGGATAGTTTTCATCCTGGAAATTATCCCTAAAAAGATTGAAAAGTGAGTAAGTAATTCATGATGACATTGACGACCCTGTAGGAAAAGCACAATTGCTCTTACATTTGCTTCATCATCATCAGCCCGGAGTCGTCCACTGCTGGACATAGGCCTTCTCCAGTTCGCGCCACCATACCCGGTCCTCAGCTTTCCGCATCCAACCACTTCCCGCCACTCTTTTTAGGTCGTCGGTCCACCTGGCGGGAGGCCGTCCTACAGGGCGTGTCGTTCTTACATTTGCTTAGGCGCTTTTAATAAACCCTTTTATTAATTAAGGTGATTAGGTGGATATCTATCGTGTTGTACGAGGTTGCTTCCATACTTCCAAGTTCCACGCAGATGTAGTCGCGGGCAAATGCTAGTAAGTATATATTTGAACAGGCATATAACATTTCACACCTTTCTTAAAAATTTACATATTTAATAGAAATGTCATGTGTCTGAATATAGATATTGTTACGCCGGTAGGTTAGGTCAAAAACTTTAAACGTCATTTTCAGTGCTTTAGAGGCGTTTTCAGCAGGCTGAAAAGTCATTTCAGACCGTTTCAGAAGTTGCTCTATCACATATCTAAAGATCGAAATTTCACCCAAGTTGCCGTCGTTTTCAGGCGCCTGAAACATGTTTTCAGTCCGTTTCAGGGCACCCTCTATCAGATGACGCCATAACCTGAAAACCCGTTTTCAGGCGTTTTCAGGACCCCTTATGGGCCTCTGAAGCACAAATCGTTATATGGCGAAATTTCCAGTAGGAGTGACAGAGATAGCACTAGTAGAAAGAGATAGCTATGCTCAGAACATTCGAGAAGTGTGTAACAAGGATGGGACTACTAGAAAGAGATAGCTATACTCGGAACATTCGAGAAGGGAGTGACAGAGAGTGCACCATTAGAGAGAGAGACATATATGGCCTCGAATGTTCTCGGCCCTCACGCTGGCTCTTACTAGAATATTCGCGATATGTGTGGACAATGCGACTAGAGCGGTTCCGCGGAATATATAAGGCGCCGACGGCCGGCGCGAGTTAGTTATATTTTAACTGCGATGCAATGCGAGTAAAGGATAATCGGAAAGAAAGACTCAAGTGATTAGTGCGCTTAAAGTACAATTCGTGTGCATAGTGAGTGCGTTATTTGTGTAATAGTGTGTTTGTGTTAATTAGTGGATTTTAAGTACAGTTCGTGTGAATTGTAAGTGCGTTATTTTGTGGTAATAAAGTGTGTGTTTTCATTTGTGGATTAATTTGTGCTTTTCTATCAAATACGAACCCCACGCTCGTAACAATATTTTATTGTATTATTATATATATCTGTCGGAGCCGTGGCCATTCCCTAAGTATTCGACTGGTTTACTAATTCAAAGTCGCTGAGCGAGCCATGATCGGTGAGTTATGCGGAAAATGTCTTTTAGGGATCAAATCCGAAACGAGGAAATTCGACATAGAACCAAAGTTACACAGCGCAGCGAATCAACAAGCTGAGATGTCAGTTGGGCTGGCCATATCTGTTGTGGAGTCGACGACCACTGGGGCAAACAAGTTCTAGAGTGGAGAACCGATCGTAGCGTTCGCGCCAAGAGACTAGGTGAAGTGACAATGGGTAGTGATAGTGATTGGAGGCCGAGAGTTGAAGGTGTACCTTCGCGGCGTGCCTTTGTCCAGCACAACATTTTTTGATTCTTTCGCCTTTATTCTCATATTTTTCTTGACATTTTTGCGATCGACCGTACACGCTACCGTGTAGCTTATACCAACACGTAAATTCCTCGTCTTTCCACGAAACAGTAATAATACTTAACACTAAACTATTATACCGATTTTCCAATTTACACCGCATGGCAGAGTAAATAAAAAGGTGTCGACACGCCAGCATGCGATGCGCCTGTTGCGTGGCGTGCGCTTGCATGCAGCCTGAGATAACGGTTTATCGTAACGGAACCAAGCATGAATTGTGGGAATGATTTGTCGGGGTTATTTGGAATTAATCGGTTGTCTGATTTATCTTTTTAGGCAAAGGGGTTAATGGTAAGTTTGAATTGATAATGATGCACTGTTAGTAGTTTTGTAAGATTGTAGTAGAGTTGCTAAGCCGCAAAATTGTGCGCATCGGGCTACAAGCATGAAATTTCTACCAAACATAGAACGTTCCACGGTGATTATTTTCAGATGTGGAGGGAAGTCAGATTCGTCCCCTGCGTGGCGGGAAAGCGGGGTGAAGAGGACCAAGTACTGCTCCTTTTCTTTTTTTGATTACTGATCAGTTAAGGCCATTAGGGCTTGTGTGGCATCGTTTTCGTGTAAAACAGATATCAGCAATTTATTTTTATGTTATTTAAGAATAGTTTTGTATAAACATTTGGATTTATTGCCGAAAAGGTAAAAATCACTACAAGTTTTTTTTATTCAGAACGATAATAGATTAGTTATATATCCTGAATATTTACAATTAAGAAAAATATCACTAAATAGAAAATTTAATCTTGTTTTTAAAAATATATACATATTGGTCACATCTGATACAAAAAGTACCTTGAAAAAATGTTGATGTTAAGCTTAGCCTACGTACTCAAGTACATTTTGCTAAGTCACGAAATTGTGTGCATCAGGATACAACCCTGAAAATTCTACCAAACATAGAACGTTCCACGGTGATTATTTTCAGATGTGGAGGGAAGTCAGATTCGTCCCCTGTGCCGCGGGAAAGCGGGGTGAATAGGACAAAGGAGTCCTCTTTTTCTTTTTTTATTACTGATCAGTTAACGCTACTAGAGCTTGTGTGGTATCGTTTTCGTGTAAAACAGATATTAACAATTCATTTTTTATGTTATTTATTCAAAGTACTATATAAAAATATGGGTGTATTTCCGAAATGGTAAAAATCACAACAACTTTTTTTTATTCAGGGAGATAAATTAGTTATATTTCCTGAATATTTACAACTAACAAAAATATTGCAGATCAGCAAATTTAATCTAGTTTCTAAAACTTTAAACATGTTGGGCACTCTTCATACAAACAGTAACTTAAATAAATTGTTGATGTTGAAATTAGTCCGTGTGCTCGTGATACATTAGCAAAAAAATATTTTGTTTTAATTACACCAATTTGTTTTTGTAGGACGTATATGGTAAATATTATATGTAAAAGCATGTTAATAATCATTATTTAATGTATTAAATGAAGCGAAATAGGATGCGTTCGGAGATTTGCGTTGGTTACGCCGACTTAAACATATATTTTAAACTACTGTTTCTATGAGAAGTGCCCAACATGCATATATTTTTAGAAACTAGATTAAATAAGCTTTTTAAAATAATAATAATAATTTGAAAAAATTAACGAAATTTAAATAATTTACCTCACTGAATAAAAAACTTGTTGTGATTTTTACCTTTTCGGCCATACACCCATATTTTTATATGGAACTATACAAAAATAACATAAAAAATGATTTTTTGATATCCGTTTTACATGGAAACGATACTTAGCTGACCAGCAATAAAGAAAGAAAAGAGGTATACTTCGTCTTATTCACTCCGCTCTCCCGCCTCACCTCACAGGAGACGAATCTGACTTCCCTCAACATCTGAAAATAATCACCGTGGAACAGTCTATCTGTGGTAGAAATTTCATACTTGTAACCCGATGCGCACAATTATGTTAGAAAACAGCGGACTAACAACTCTACTATGAATTACTATTGTTACTGTCATGACTAAAGTTTTCTGTAGAAGTTAATAATATAATATACGAGCGGTCAAATCTCCTATGAAATAATATATATCCAACACGACGCTCCCTTTGGTTCAGATCCCCATTACGATAAATTTTGTGTCAGATCCGCTTATTCCACAGACATGATCGTTCCAGATTTTACTCAAATTTCAGGCACTTAAAAAAATATTAGGATGTTTTGTCGTCTCATAGATTTTGACGTGACCCGAATATCATTCTTATGCAACTCAAAGAACTAACCAACTTTGAAAAACTAGTAAGATCTTACTTTTCCACTAGACAAGGAAGGTTGACTTTATAGTATCCGAAGTGGTTTGCCTAAAGTTTTGCGTTTAAAATGCAAAACGTATTGTGCAATTTATTCTGTTCCGAATTGCCGCATTATTCCGGTTGATTCGTGTATCACAAAAGTTATGAACATGGAGAAAATGTTGCATGGAAGGTTTTTATCTGCATGCAAAACTTCAACTGTTATAAAAACCACAAGATTTTCTGGGCTTCTGTCATTAATGCACTAAGACATTGGTCTACTGTCTTTTTATTTTGTTTCTTATAATTTTGAATAGTCGATATTCATTCACACTCTTATATTTGTTGGACCGGCCCGAGATGTTTCAAACTCGTGGAGTTTATCCACAGCGGACAACTCAACAGCGGACAGTCCATCATCTTGTGTAGCTGAAACACATGATAAATTATTTGGGGTTCCGTACCTCAATCAGCAAAACGGAGTCCCAGAATTACTTTGTTCTTTCGTCTCCGTCCGTCCGTGTGTCAACCTCGTTTTTCTCAAGAATGCGTAAAGGTATCGAGCTGAAATTAATATCAAATACTCCGGTCTGCTACCCCTGGAGCCGAAAAAATCAATTTTTTTTTTTCATTCTAAGTCACGCAATCAAAATATACGAGTTGACAAGAATTTTGGAACGGCAAAGTTTATCCCTTAGTACAGTTTGTTTTCTTATTAGAGCAATATCAATTGCTTCCAGCGTTTGTACGGAACGCTTGATGCCAGCTTTAAACTTTTCGTTACGTATTATAAAAAAATAAGATACGATCGACATTTATCAGCTGTGAATAGAGGCCAAGGTGAAATCGATACCACATAAAAAGGAAACATAATTCCTTCACAACTATAGACGAGGGGTGTTTCTGTTCACACGAAAAAGGTACGAGCTGTACGCCACTTGCCGTTCCACGTATGCAAGTTTGAGTCTTTGGTCGTTGACTTAAGGAGTGGGTAGTTTTGTGGTGGGTGCGAGAAATAATGCAAATCATGGGAAGTCTATTTAACCTGCACCCGTCAACAAAGCGGCGGCGCGTGCGAACATGTCGGGTAACAACCGTGACGTACAGGGCTGCCAACATGCCAATAAAAAACTTTTTTTTTTATTGATAGGTTGACGATAAGATTCAGAACAGGCGACTTACTGAAAACGCTCCTAACACGGTGAGGTCAGGATCGTGGGGTAAGGGCGGCGCACGACTTGTCTTAATGAGTGGGCGTTTTTTGACTGATATTATGATGATGAATAACTATATCAGATATTAGGCTACCGTTGTACAACCGCTAACTACACATTAAATAATACCTAGATACTTTACTGCTCTCACCTTCATATTATTGTTGCTGCCGTTTAATAGGTAGAACAGGGAGTTGTAGTACAACTACCAACTGTATAGTTATACCATGTTTAAGCAAATAAATGACTGATTACTGATTACTAAGGGCATGTATTTAACGCGGCGACAAATTAGTCTGATTTAGGGATTTATAAAAAATTAAAGGGGGTAGCAAAAATAATAAGTTGGCGACTAATTGCGGAGACTAGTATAAAGTAAAAAGTAGCAGCTAAGTAATCAATTTTTGGCTTTGTTTCAATATAAACTAGCATCGAGTTATTGTTTTGGCGACTGAATTAACTAATTAAGCGGAAACATGACAGCGGATAAAAAGTTGAAAATGACCTACTCTAATTGTTCAATGGAGATAGCATATAAAATAAATCAGTCATAAAAAAATAAAAGGAGCGCTTTTTAGGGATATAAAAAAAACCAACCTAACTTAACCCGGCCGAGTCGGATCTTCTGCTAATATTAGTCGCCAAGTCATTATTTATAGTACTCGCCTATGATTTCAGTAATCTTGTTTATTATTTCTGCTACTTTAAAGTAGCTGCCATTATTTGAATTTTAAAATATGCTTAGTTTAAAGCTCATTTAATTTAAATGATTGCCAAAATATTTAATCGCTGACAAGTTATTATTTTAGTTGCAAATAGTTTGCTGCTCTTTAATTTTTCTGTCACCGCGAAAATAATAAGCCATTACTAAGTACTAGTAACGTGGTCCACGAAAAATCTAGCTTTAAAAATTCATAAAGATGTCCTTACCGTTTGCAGTAATCTCAACGCTACTACTTAATATATACCTAAGTAATTTTATGCCTGTTCATTAAAATGTAAAGTTAATAAACGCCAGTTACACTTCCGAGAGTTGTATTCGTACATATAAGGTTTATGAAAACACGCAAAATCCATATAACATGTTAAACTTTAGTATCGCCATCCCTGCCGGCTGTTTGCTTAGGCGCATGCAAATGCGGCGATTACCGCACGTGTGGACCCGGCCTTACCGGGCACGTGTGGACCTTGCCTTGCTCACGCTGGAATGCGGCTTACCTGGAAACAAAATAGACACTTATTTAGACATTTATACTATAGTAGCACACCATAGTCACAGCCCCGAGTGTAAGTTATGCAACAAAACATCTCGATCCTGTTAAAGTTTCCATTATGAATGACATTGTTACAACATTGGAGATGTTATTGCAATAAAAAGGAGACTTATACTAGAGCCTCTATCCTCATGTGATAGGAAACGTTAGCTAATGAGAAATTATAAAAAAAAACTTTAGATATATTAAAACACACTGTTTGATAAAGCTCGGCCTAATGTAATGATTGGCTCAGAATTAATGTTTAGTAGATTAGTAAGCATTTTTCTTTTCAACCGTTAACTACTTGAGATTTTTATAAAACTAACCTAACCTCACCAAAGGATATTAGCAAGAATTATGAAAAATGTATGACTAAAAATGAATAAATAGTCCGCGAAATACTTTTCGGCGGAATGATACATTCAACGAAATAAGTTTCTAGGAAACAAAGAGCTCCCCTTGGAGATACCTAATAATAATAATACGAGTATGTAGCGATGTGAAGCGTGTGTCTACGAACTTAAGTGCTACGATGCTACGACGCTACGGTGTATCGTAGCACTCAAACATGGCCGCCGGACATACAAGTATAATAGATATAGTATATTCACGGGATTTAAACTACAATACACCTATTTTAGCATTACGGCTAACGATGCCCAGGAGTTAACGTAGTACCTAAGTACAAATTATTAGTAAATGAGTGACAGTCACGGTATATTCCAAATATCAACCACTTTTGACCTTCATTGTAAATAATAGTTTTACGTTATTTGGTACTCCATAATTTGGTACGTCACTTTCATCTATTAATCTGTAAAACATTACTTTAATTATTTTAATAATAATTTCAAAAACAAAACTAGCTTACTAAAATTAAATTTGAGGAATTATCATACTCCTTCCGCCGCCGCACAAATGAAATCTACTTGTAATTATGAAAATAAAAAAAAATTATAACACTTTATACTGTGCAATGCCTCCCTTACCAAGCACTATTATCTTCGGATGGGAAGGGAAGCAATTGAAATCAAAAACACCCAAAGAATTTCAACCGGGAAGATGGTTTTATATTATCGCACACTTGGGGACCATGTGATTCAAAAGTTTTAACCGCGGGATATATCTTCAAATCTGTGCGCGGATGTTGTGCGCGTTGTGTGTCGGACCGGTGACAATAATTAGTAAACAAATGGGTGGTAGTCGAACATAATTTATCTCCCCACCAATCCATTAAATTAGACAATTTCGTCGGGTAGTGCTACATTTGGGCGACAGCTTCATTAACAACTCACACATCATCACTACATCTGAGACCACGGCGTGTGGAACCCCGCCGAAACGTTAGATTATGAAGGTAAATTAGAAATATCGCGATAGACCCGCTATAATTCATCATCATCATGCATCATCATCATCATCAGCCATAGGACGTCCACTGCTGAACATAGGCCTCTCCTTTAATTAGTGTTACCAAATGTTTATCACGAAATATTGGAGCGGTCCCGCACTGTTCAATCCCCACCGCCGTCGGTAATCAAATTATTACTTATTCCATTAATTACCTCTGTAATTTTATTACCAGGCGCTGCAACCGCATCCGCCGGAACGCGAGCAGTTTGATTAAAAACCCGCTGAGTTACGAGCCATTAATGTAAGGCGACCGCCTCTCAGCGAGTGAGGAGATTGATAGTTCACGCTCTTATGACAGTTTTAGCAGCGTTTTTAATGATGTTCAAACTGTCAATAATGTTGGATATACTTAGCATATCACTACTAAACTTTTTTTATTATAAACAAAAATTGTGAGTAGCCAAGGTTATTGTGTGTAACAATCTGGGGGCACGGTAGTGCCCCCGCCAAGACGAAAAAAAAAGAGGCGGGGCACTACCTACCTTTTCTCGAACCGTTTCATCTCATTTTCGAACCCTCATAGTTTCGTCCCAGTCCCGTCCAGAGCGCCCAAATTCACAGGTTAAGATGCAGTTAGGGAACATATGAAATTTATTAAATTTCATTGATCTAGATTTTATACTTTAGGTTTTATTGGTACCTAAAATACGCCGATTTTGCCACTCACTCACTGATGTATCAAAACCTCTGGGGTACTTCCCGATGACCTAGAAAGCTGAAATTTGGTATGTAAGCTAGGTTTAGTACACAAACAATAGAAAAATTCTGAAACTTGGAACTTTTACCCCCCAACCCCTTAAACTAGGGGATGGAAGTTTGTATGAGACTTCTGCAAATTTTGATACTAGAGGTCTGAAAATTGATATAGGGACTCCTTTATTATTTATAAATAATAAAATACATATTCTAGGATTTAAAAAAAATAACGCCCACCCTTTAAATAAGGGGATGAAAGTTTTTATGGGTTTTCCATAATGGGCGATAAAAGTAGTATATATCGGGCTAAACGTAAGTATTTCTTATACACAATTATTACTACTTCCATATCTACACTTCGACTTCGTATTTTAAATATTTATTTATCTGGGGGCACGGTAGTGCCCCCGCCAAGACGAGCAAAAAAGTAGCGGGGCAAGTGACCTACCTTTTCTCGAACCGTTTCGTCTAATTTTCAAACCCTCATAGCTTCGTCCCAGTTAACACCAGAGCGCCCAAATTCACAGGTTAAGATGCAGTTAGGGAACATATGAAATTTACTTAATTTAATTGATCTAGCTTTTATACTTTAGGTTTTATTGGTACCTAAAATACGCCGATTTTGCCACTCACTCACTGACGTATCAAAACCTCTGGGGTACTTCCCGATGACCTAGAAAGCTGAAATTTGGTATGTAAGCTAGGTTTAGTACACAAACAATAGAATAATTCTGAAACTTGGAACTTTTACCCCCCAACCCTTAAACTAGGGGATGGATGTTTGTATGAGACTTCTGCAAATTTTGATACTAGAGGTCTGAAAATTGATATAGGGACTCCTTGTTATAAATAATAAAATATATATTCTAGGATTTTTAGAAAATTACCCCCCACCCTTTAAATAAGGGGATGAAAGTTTGTATGGGTTTTCCATAATGGGGGCTAAACGTAAGTATTTCTTAAATACACAATTATTACTACTTACTTAGAAACGCTACGGCACAAAAAAAAATAAAAAAATAAACCTAAAAATTAAATACTACTTTACAAAAAGAAATGAGATCCCACCAAAAAAACATTTCATGTAAAATTAGCGGCCAAGACACATGCTCATAACGCTTTTGCTATTATTACTACTTACTTACAGACGCTATGGCCCAAATAAATGAAAAAGACTAGGGCACCTTACAAAAATAAATGAGATCCCACCAAAAACATTTCATGTAAAAATGGCGGCCAAGACTCATATGGTCTGGCTGTAAAAAAGTTATCAGATCCCTCGAAAAGCCAAGCCCCTAAGCCCTGAGTTTACTAATCCTACACCTTGGCTTCAAAGGTATGGCTTGGCCGTTTCATAAAGTACCGTAAATAAGTCTAATGGACTGTCCGGCCTGTATGGTAAGGAATTAAGTTTATATATATTATCATGGAGATATAAACTTAACTTCTTGATATCGTATGGGCCAGACGGTCCGTTGGACTTATTCACGGTACTTTATGAAACGGCCAAGCCATACCTTTCAAGCCAAGGTGTAGGATTAGTAAACTCAGGGCTTAGGGGCTTGGCTTTTCGAGGGATCTGATAACTTTTTTACAGCCAGACCATATGAGTCTTGGCCGCCATTTTTACATGAAATGTTTTTGGTGGGATACTTATGACAGTATAAATTAATGTCCTAAACAATTTGACTATTATTGAATTGGACTTCCAAGGCACTTGCAGCCAATCGCTGCTAATGTGTGTTAAGACGTCGCCTTAGGCACAGTCGTTGACCTAGCCTAAGTTACTGCGGTCTATGATAAAGCACGCACTATAAAATCTAAGCTCGGCTGTTAATTGCGCTTTTGGAACTGCCTTTGTACGGGGACAATGAACTCCAGCAGAAATAAGCTGCCGTAAAACCACCTAATTGCGCTTCAAATAATACAAGTGTATTCAATTCACCACGTATTTGCTTACTTACCAATATACTCCTAGCTTGGTTCAGTTCGGGAGAGTTATGAACCATAAAACTAAACATTCTATCGTATTAAATGCTATTTAAATAAATTTACACCTAGATTTCTACAGTCACAATATATGGAAGAGGGGTGTTTAAAAAGAGGCACCAACTCTTATTCTGTGAAATAGTTTTAAGCTACTGTTTTTTTCTTTTTTTTCTAATAGTGACATGGAAGCATGCGGTCCAATCCAAGTTGTCCAAGATCGGAGTAAATAAAGACCTACATCCTTGTGGAGAGTAGGATGACTGGATAAGAAGAAGAAGAATAAGACATACCCGTTTGCATTTAATTTAAAAATAAATAAACAATTGTAAATTCTGATGGAAGGTAAGGAAAGGGCGGGGGGGCGAGGGGATTGTCATGTCCAATAAAATATACGAGTTGGGATGATGCACAAATACCCAATTAGTATGGAAATATTATGGAATTCGTAATACCAATATCTTTTGAAAACGTTTTTCTAGTTTAACCCCGCGCGACATCTTAAATCGATATTCATTCACAAGTAGACAATTTAAATAAGAGTATATTTTGCATTAACCGCAATTAGAAAATAAAATGAACTTGCATTTTAAATAACAAGCGTAATGAATAATTCTTTTCTCGTCCAATATTTTGCCAATCCAGTTAATTGGCAATTATTTACAAAGCCTTGTCTAGCATTACAGCTAGCCTTATTATTGCAACAACTTCAGTATTTCTTGGTATTTCTTAGAAACGCAGCTCGCTTTACAAAGGCTGTATCCAAAAATAATAGACCTAGGTCACATTGTAGCACTAATATCCCAGCGTAATATTATAGTTAACACGTCAAGCGCTCATTAGAGCCATCAATCTTCCAGATGCTATCGGGTTACAACTAATTCCTGAAGATAAATCATATTTCTTGACCTTAATTTTGTAGAATGGGTTAATCGCAGCGAACACTCGTATTTTTGCCTCTAGTGTGATCACACTAATATAAAGACGAAAGTTTGTGACTGTGTTTGTGCGTTTGATATGTTTATTACTTCTTCACGCCCATACAGCTGAACCAATTTTGATTAAATTTGATATGAAGGTAGTTGATACCCTGGATAAACACATAAGCAACTTTTATCCCGATAACATGTAGTGTTCCCGTGGAATGAGCTGGCAACACCGCAAAGCGCAGCTAGTAAAATAATAAATGTCAAAAGAAACAGTAAGGACTTTTTTAAGTAAAACAACTGAAACGAACTTTTTAATGCTCTATTTTTTTTAGTTATTGTCCTAAAATAAGGGTCCGTTTATAATAATAACATCTTATTGTCGTAAGGCGTTCCTTGATCAGTGATCAGCAACCGGCCACAACAACAACGTAACCAAACATTAACTTTTTAAATTCACGGCAAACTTCTCAGTTAAATGCAGATTGCATTGAGCGAAATAACCAGCATCCCACATTGTACGCGACATTTATTGGGTCGCCACGTCGATTTTTATGGGATCTGTTATGGATTCCGATTCGACAATTTGCAAATGTTGTAAACTGCAATGCGTGGATTGCACTGGCATTGCGGTTTAGTGTAGCGCGGAATAGCTAAACAGGTTCCTTTCTTGAAAAGGATGATTATTTGTATTGATAGTCGAAGATTTGTATTGAAAATCAATACAGTGTCATGATTTCAGGAAAGCTCTTGATAGGGTGTTCCCACGTCATATTGCGGATTTTAGTGGTAGGTGCTAATTGATTTTCCTGGCAACGACAAATTTTGGTAACTGACGTTGAATGTTTGTGTATGTTACTGATGTAAACAAAGAGGAAACAGGAATAAATATTCCGCAAATTTCAAGTAATTTTTGTATAATAAATAAACCCAAAACTGTCCACAGTGATGAAAGTCTAGTTTTTTTTTCAATAGGATTCAGTAGGTATTTACTCCGTAAGGATAACGAAGTATTGAGCAGCATTCCAGTAAACAATGCTTTGAATTTGGTTGATTAGAAATCCTTGACAAATAGCTTACTATAACGTTAATAATGCAATCCTTGGACCGGGCCGACATTTGTTAGGCTATAATGTACTTAAATGTAATAGTATTTACTCTCTGGTTATTACATTATATGAAGACAAAAAAGATTTTTACTACTTATATCGATTAACATACCTACAGAATATTTTCCTCACATCTTGAAAGACCCTTGTCGAATATATCGACGACGCGTTTTGCTCGGTTTGTAGACACCTGCCTACTGAGTCGGCGGTCCCGGGTTCGAATCCCGGCCGGGGCAAATATTTGTGCAAATATTTGTTCTTGGGTCATGGATGTTATCTATATATGTATTTATATATTATGTATATCGTTGTCTAGTACCCATAGTACAAGCTTTGCTTAGTTTGGGACTAGGTCGATTTGTGTATGATTGTCCCTTAATATTAATTTTTTTATTTATCTACAATAGACACCCGTTGATATTCGTTGTCTGATTTAACTATTGCAGTGTAAAGAAATAGTATGTTATGCAAAGTAAGTGTAGGTAACTTCACTATAACACGAAAGACGAACAAACACAACAAAACATCCCATTTATATGTTGCGTCACGTCAGCGATATCGCAATCTAGGTTGCGTTTAAAAATAACGTTAGCTGCATACGTGTAGCACAAAAAGGGCTTAAGCGACTGAGAAAATAAGGCGTGTAGTGACGTTTTAAGAAGCTCCATATGACATGGGGTTATTGGGGTTATATACGGTGGTGCAAAAGGGCGTAAGCGGCTGGAGAAGTAATGGGTTCTGTGACGTTCTAAGGAGTCCCATATGACATGAGGTCGGTGGCGTGACTTGCAGCCGTGCCCGTCATAGCATAACCAAGCGATGCCGTATCGCGCTGTTGCGATTTTTCATTCAATTAACTGGGATTTACGACGCTGCGTTCAACTATTAAGTTTAAAACATGGTTCAAACATGCTACGTTGTGGTCAGGTCAGCTTTATACACGGTGGAGAAAAAAATGTATAACTATTTTTTTCAATTATGAAAATTTTATTAAAGTTAACGTGTTAAAACTTTAAGAAATCTAAATTTAATGATATATTTTTAAGTCATTGCAATCCGTTAGAGTGATTGTTTGGAATCGATTTAAAATAAAACGCTTTGCATTTCCTTATAGCTGGGCGTTATGCTTGGAAAAGTTTGTAGCTCACTCTTATATAAATAAACAAGAAATAGAATGATTCAAGGAAGAAGACCAATCGGAATGAGTCCCATGCGCTGGACCGATCAGATTCGCGACACAACGGTCAACAAGTTTCCCGACGCCATGCGTTCTGCAGTAGATCGAAACAAGTGGAGAGCGGTCGTCAGAAGAGTAATAAATAAAGGAGCCACTTTTTAATTTCTACCCTACTTGGTCAGACTGTAAATAAACACTGTTCGAACGCAATTAGGCCCCGTTCTGTGATAATAATTCATGGATTTATCTTTTTCTTTATACCGTATCTTTTTTAATGTTTACTTTTATTTAAACTTCGGAGTAACTACCCTCGTTCTTTAACTTTGATATTTGAATACAAGGATCAACTTTGATGCTCCTACGTCAATATTTGCGAGTTGAAATATTCTTCGGAACTATTTCAAAAACGGAATTTAATAAATCCCGACACGTTTTTAGCAACTTGTATCCCAAGTTATAAGCCAAGATTTTTCCGTAAAAACGGCCTACGCCCTGCAAGTTTTAATCTTGAGTTTGCCAGCTCAAATCTGTAATACTTTGAAGTTCCCTGTTTCTGCAACTTTAGCAGTTCATTGAACTTGGGTATCTCTAGTGGGCCAAAATGTGTAGATTATGCGCCTAATGTGAGTAGACATTTTGAATTTTTGATGATAAAATAAGGCTCGTGCTAGTTCACGACATGAGTGAGTGAGTTGGAAACTATGTATTGTAAATTTACCACACACTACGTATACACCACAACTTTTTATATTGAACGCAAATAAAAAAATTGATTGCTAAGGTGTAAAGCCACTCAAATAAACAAAGCTTAGGTCGACACACAAAGCATGTCGAAAAATTCGAAAGGTTATCTGGCGTTAGGGTTGTGGGTAGGTTAACTCGCTGGACCGGTAATCCTGAGGCACTGGGTCTGATTCCTGGTCTCTTTCACCAGGTTTTTCTTTGTGCGTTGATCTTTGTAACTATGTTATGATTTTCGTGTATCCAAGTATAATTAATTTACTAAACATACTGTCCTAGATAGATTAAGAACAGGATAAATATACCTCTTACTCTAAATTATCAGTGTAATGAGTGAATGACTGGCGCGCATGGCTGGTATTGTCATGGATGAAGCAATTATAACTGTATTTGCCTTTGGGTATAACTTACTTATCATAAAATCTTCTATTTAATCTCCTCGAACTGTTGTATAATAGTTAACAATGATGAACTTAAACAAAATGAAATTAAGTAAGGTTGAATGATGACATTATCATACTCTTATTTTCCTAAACAAAAGTAAACAATTTTGATCCATTAACCCATATGAAGACATATGATTGTAGCTGAACTGACTGTGGTGTATAGACACCTTTATGAAATAAAGGGTTGCCACCACCTGCCCGCTGCCGCCATTACGAAGACAGACGTCAACGGGAGCGGGCAGTTCGTGTCGACGATAATCTCGTTTACGTGTTTCATTGAACCTATTCCCGCCCTGAAACCCTGGACGTCACAATGGCGACGAGGATTAAAAACGGAACAAGGAAGTGTACAAATAACCGATAATAATAATCAGTGGAATCCTGTTATTTAATTTCTGTAAAAGGAAAAGAAAAGGAAAAAGTGGGTATAGTGGTTTAGAATATTAAAGTACCTACAACAAAAGTCGCATAACATTCTGACCAGTACTTTGTGCACTTATGTCAAAAAAATAAGCAGAGGAATTAGCCGTAGTAAGAGGATCTACTTATTGGAAATTGATGTTGATATCGTCAACAAAGGCGTCAAAACATAAGTGATAACTATTATTTATCAAGCTAGACAATCTAGCCCCCGGTATAATCTGTTTTATTTACCCATAAATTGTGACACGGTCAAAACATGTTATTGTAAGAACAATAGATTTTAATATATTTGACGGTCACTTGGCCTACTAACACAGGTGAGACAATGTAACTTAACCGACTATATCGGGTATATCCTCTATGTTTTTCATTAATACATTTTCGTTATCAAATATAGCCATCTAAATAATAACAATAATAATTTATTGCGACCAAGTACTTAAAGCTAGGTACAAGGCCCTGTCAGGGCGTAGCAAACATTTATTTAATATTTTTGGATTGGCTTAGTTACTAGAAAAGTCTTACAAACTAGGTCATAATTACTCAGTATAATAAATATTGCAATGAGCAATTAAATTAGTGATAATCGGTACGCTCCTGGCCTTATTTACTCCACAGGTTTGACTAAACGTGACACTAGGTCCGAAATTTCCAAAATTAAACTAGTTTATACATTATACAGCCTGTTACCGGCATGCGGGTATTATATTATCCATTAGTAATTGTTTGCATGTATTAGCTAATCATAATTATGTGAATTAACTGCACAATTAAATTTCTTAAATCCGTACATTCAATGTAGTGGGCGTACAGCGTAATTGTCGTTACTCGTATCACGCTGTCATTTAACACTCACTTGTCAATTTATTCACTGTACATCACTGGCAATTAAAATTTTGTTAGAAAGTTAATAAAGCCTGGATTTAAGTAAATTAATCAAATTAAGGTCATGGATACGTTAAAGATCTATGTTACTTTACTCTACTTCAAGAAAAGCCTACTTGGCGGTAACACATTGTATATGCTATATGGTAATTGGCGTCGTAATCACTTTATAATAGAGAAGATGTATGTACTTACCTAGTCGCACAGCTCGTACAACCGTACCGAAGACGTAATCAATATTTATGTATGAGTATAATACATATACCTGAAATGCCGGTAGACTCAGGCATGTAAAGGTGCCCTTTGAGGCCTACTTGCAGGATAAAGTGCATTATTTCATTATTACCTAAGTGTGACTAAAGTGTCTGCAATAACTACTAAGTATTGCGAATATTATCTTATGTTTGGGAAAAATAATATGCAATTATTTGTATTTTATATTATGTAGCAATCAAGAAAACTCTTCGAGTTTCTTTGTAAATGAATAATCCGGGTAACAAAAAATGCAAATCAAGGTCTAATCCTGGGTACTGTTCGTTTTGCCCCCCATACAAGTACTCGTACGTTTCCCTTGGCCAAGCCAACCGAAGTATCGACCGATATTTGGTAGTAACAAATTGAATGTACAAAATTAACGTAACTAATTGCCAATATATTTATGAAGTAGTGACATCGAGAGTAAGGTATGTGCATAAATCGGTTCCTCGTACTAACATACCGTTTTGACATTTCATTAAGAATAGCTGATTTGAGCTGTCATCAAATACCGTATTGGCACCTAAATAGAATTACATTTTAACTAGCCCGTCAACTGTTTACTCCTTGAGTACAGGGTGTCTGTCACTTTCATTTCAATGCCGTGCGAGCTAGACGGGTGGTGCTGTGTTGCGCCACGGGTGGGGTCGCGGCAAAATATTGTGCTAGCCATGTAGATGCGGCAAAGCATCGGAAATTCAAATATTCTTAATGCAATTAGTTTAAATAAACTACCCAAACATTTGGATACCTAGTAGCAAATAAAGGAACTGGGAACGTAATTAAAATATAGGGATATGGGAGGCAAAACCAACAGGATTTGAGGAAAACAAAACCCTATTAGGGTATCAAAATAAAATCGGTTCAGCTGTATCAGCGGTGAACAACTACAAAACAAGCTGTCATTGGTTGGCAATGACAGGCGGAAAGATCTCGTATCAGCCCTTAGAGTAGCCCGAAAAGGTACGGAAATTAACTACCAAACAAGCTGTCGTGCGTTGGCAATGACAGGCCGAGAAAATAGTTTTCTAAATTTTAAATTGTATGACTGATAAATGGCCGTAAAGGGGGTGCGAGTAATAAAATACGCTCTCAAACTATGACAAGCGCATTAGACCCTATTTACTGGAGGTCTCATTCGAGAGGCTGAACTGTCAAGTGAGTGTTGCGCAGATGACATCTCTGCACCCTTTACTGCACACGAAGCCATTTATGGCCGTTATAATTGTATGACTTTAAGTGACACCGTGTCAAATTCGAAAGTTGAATGATACTACAGTAATTCATGTCGTAGAGGGATTATTGCGAAATTGATTGGATATGTAACAAATAAAACATGGTATTGATTTATCTGCACTGGAACTAAATCGAAAATAAGTGTTATATATATTATACTCTATTAAATAAATCGTTGTCTAGAAGTTGAAACGATTTGACTGATTTGAGTTCACTATAGAATAAAGTATATAACAAAAGAATATATATACTAGAAATAACGACTTATTTGTCATTTAAAGTATTCGTGCATTATAAATAAACGATTACGAGTAAAACATGGGTATTATGGTAATGACATTTTAAAACGAATTGTCCAGTTTGTGACGGTTAAAGCAAATCTTCGCTTAGAAATTGAGTCGATTTGACTTGAATGGCATAGTTCTCTGGAATAGGTAAATTATACTAGTAATTGTGAATAATTTGACATTTATTACGCATTGTGAATTAACTAGTATGAGTATAGGTAATTTTATTCCATGAGCAATTGATAAAAGCAATTTGACAGTTGATAGAATAGATTGAATATTCTTTATTGCACACATAAACATGGATAACAAGTAAAATTAGAATTACAATGGAGGTAAACAACATGCAGTCTAATAGCTAAAGAGCGATATCTTTCAGACAACCTTTAAGTAGAGTGTTGTTCTTGTCTTTTTAGGCATTTAATGCTAAATCTGAATATTAAATATAATGACAACCCTTTTAAATTCTCATATTCTGAAAGTTGGTCAATTGTTTATCTTAATAGCGGGTTGAAAGTGAATTTCCATTTTGGTTTGATTTTGCAGGGTTAGAAGCAATGTAAAAACAAAAGTAACATTTAACTTTGCATAGGGAACCAAATGCGCTACAGGGCAACTTGTACAGCCAGAGAAATCGCACGGTATTGTCTGGACTGGATGATATAAAGTAAATATTACGCGAAAACTAGAAAATAGTAGAATTCAGTAAACTTTTCCTGTGTAATAAAATAATATTGATATGTTCCTAAATTATAAGGAAATAGTTTCATATAAACGACAATTACTACGTCTTTCAACCAAGTCCAAAATACTAAAAGAAAATATATTTATAATACATAATTGAATGATTGGCTGAATTTCCAAATTACGATAATTTATAGTTCAATCGAACATATTGCATATTGAGAAGATCATTATTCGGTAAAAGATTAAGTGAGAACTAAAAAGGAAAACCAATATTTAAAAATAAAAAAGCGCAATATGATGATTTTTCGGATGTCACGGGAAAACATTGCGTGAGGTACAAACGCTAAGTGTGCATTAGAGCAATGTTCCGGTTAAACAGAGGTCGTGTGTTCGAGTCACACTTGGATTTCACATGCGCGAAATTGTATGTATCCTTTGTATGAAAAAAAAATTATGGGTTTTTAACTACACCAATTTCAAACAGGTTTTACAAACTAAAATCTACTCGCATTATAAATGGCATGCATTTCTATGGGATTGTATCGATATTAATATAACGTCGTATTTAGTCTATGCATATACGCCATGCAATTGTTCTAGATACTCGTAGTGTTCGCTGGGTAGTGTAGTAGACACGTCAACACTACGTTAAAAAATACCTAGGTGTAGATACTGATAATCACATCTATTTCTTAATGGACCGAGTAGTACCTAAGTCGAAATTGACTGGTACTAACAACAAGTAAATAAAAGATCTACTCTAATGGGCTAAGTAGTAAGTCTCTGAAGACTGGTACTAACAACGAGAAAAGAAGTAAGTCTGGAAAGACTGGTACTAACAAGTAGTAAGTCTGTGAAGACTGGTACTAACAATTGGAAAGTCTGTGAAGACTGGTACTAACAATTAGTAAGTCTGGAAAGACTGGTACTAACAACGACAAAAGTAGTAAGTCTGGAAAGACTGGTACTAACAACGACAAAAGTAGTAAGTCTGGAAAGACTGGTACTAACGTCGAGCAAAACAATAGACTATTCTATTGAAATTTAGTAGTAAGTCTGTGATGACAGGCACTAAAAAAAAAACCAGAAGTAAACTGCGTAGCATATATATATATATGTTTCAGTAGTACTTGGAATGTGCACATTCAGATGATACTTAAAAAATAATAATATTAAAATACAGTTACAAACAAGGAATTGGTAATCAACTGATATACAATATAAAGTTAACGAATATCGCAATAAACTGATGTTTTAACGTTAATTGGCACCACTAACAGTAAGACTGTACTGTAAGGTCGCACCGAACGTGAGTAGTACCTCTACTTATGATAAACGCGTCTTTATAATCATACATGCATTAAAACGGTGCTGTCCCTGAATCAAATGGTAAAGTGAAATAGACTTCGGGTTAGACGAGGGTTTTCCAAATTGAAGACTTTGTTTTACATTAAGACATGCAGCGTTTATAATATTCATGAGCCCTCATAAGAGACGTAGGCAGCGTATATACCTACCTATCTATTCTCCTTGAGGTATACTCATTTGTATCTTTCAATGTAAATTTCAATAATGCAGCAGGAATTCGTGATTTCTTGTAAAGTTACTACGGTATTTGAAATTATGGTCGATATACCAATCAATAAAATTCATAAAGATATATATAAAAAAAAAAAAAAAAAAAACATTTTTCATTTCAAACGCTGACTTATAAACGCCGGTTTAGTATTCTAAAATACTTACATTTCATGAGAAGATTTTTAAATTCATACCAAAAATTGGAAAATGTATATTTCATTGAAAAAGGCAAACTGTGAGTTTTCTTGCGGCGCTTCTTTCTCACGGAGGCCTTAGTTGGAAGCGCTGGTAGATTCCTAAATTTTAGAAAATAATTGCTCTGCAGTAGATTCACGAGTAAATAAATATAACTTAATGTTACGATTGCCAAGGGAATTAAAATAATAATAACTGTGACAACACCAAATACAAAGTATTTAATAATTGCATTAATACATTCCGTTCTCCAATTAATAATAAGTAATTGACACTATTTTCTTAGTGCACCATGATTATGGAAAAAAAAAAACAAATGAAAAGAGAAGAAAACGGAAACGTGAGAGTTGTTTAGTGACGTAAAAGTGAAGACAAATTATTGAACTTGAAACTACTAAAATAATAAGTCCTCACTAAAATTAACTTTTTATATGCATAGATTTATGATTAAAAGCCTTGTCTCAAACGGACAATAAAGTGAATAAAAACAAAACAAAAACATAATTCTTTATGACACATTTATTACAAACTTACAATACAGTTGTTGATAAGATTAAACTAGTGTTATATTTCAATGTACATTCAAATTCATGATTGAGAATTAAATTAGAAAATATTACATTTTTAACTACAGTCTAGTGACCGGGATATTGCTATTGTTGCGCATACCCGTTACTTTGAAATATTGTTGGCTGGTCTGCTCACTGCGCCGCCGACGCGAAATCAATCCACATTAATGGTGGAATTATCATCTTCGCTGTCTCAGCGAAGGTGCTGAATGTACGCGATGCGCCACAATAACCGTGCTCAGCTGAACCCTGAGTCTGAGCAAATGCTTCACGCCTTGGTGTTTGGCGTGGTTGGCTGGTGTGGGGCGTCTGGATGTAGGCCTCGAATTTAGTTCAATTCACTCGGACGGAGCAGTGAGCGAATCCGCTAAGGGTTTGTAATTACTGATAATATAAATCAATCTAGATTCCAGGAATAAATAAAATGTACATGTAATGCAATCTCGATATGAGATATTAATAACTAGCAATAAGTAAATAAGTAAGCTATCAATAAAACTATTTCAAATTTATCAAAAGAGGATGGTGTGGTGTATAGACACCTTTATGAAATAAAGGGTTGCCACCACCTGCCCGCTGCCGCCATTACGAAGACAGACGTCAACGGGAGCGGGCAGTTCGTGTCGACGATAATCTCGTTTACGTGTTTCATTGAACCTATTCCCGCCCTGAAACCCTGGACGTCACACTGACAACTGCAGGCAAACAAAGCACGTGAATCCAACCTACATGCCAGCTACTTAACCTGCAAGTGACAGGCACGCCACGAAGCAAATGTATCCACAATACCCACAATACGCGACTTCCTTGAACCTGGCATCGTTTGGCATGCTAGCTTGATGCCATATTTTGATAGTAGTCTTGGAAAAATAATATTAGTGGCTCCGTAAACTGGAGGCCTCGCGAGTCTGTTTCAAAAGGACTGAAATATGTTTTTACATTTTCAATCCACGTATCTCAAATATTTTAAAACATTTCGAAAGACTCATACTGCAAAATGGATTATATTTGTACTTAGTCCGAGGTACCTTTATTCGTACAGCAGTAAGGATTTGTAACGATATGTTTGGCCATTTTGACTGCTTTTAACTATATACTGCTACTAACTATACTGCTAATAACGATATATACTACTATAAACTATGTTATGATGCCGAGTATACTCTGCAACATCTAAAGTGTCAACATGTAAATATCGTGAATAGTTTTCTTTCTCTCTTTCTATACTTATTCTACTTTATTGTTGTAATAAAATAAGTAAAAAGGACGCAAATAATATCGAACACTTTTGTTGCAATTTTTATTTACATCAGAATCACCAAGAATTTTCTACTCACTGAATATTAAATGTTTACTGAATACGGCTAACTGTGCAACAATTGAACGGTACTAGATTTGCAGAATTACCAGTGATATGTTTATTTGTAGTATTTCCAAGAATAGTATTTATTTGTAGAATGCGATTCAAAGAAACTTCAATGCTCGTGACGGCGCCTGGTATCGTTAAATGGTCTCGCTTTCTCATTCTCGTACGTTGCTTACTAGCTTGCTTCTAAATTGAACTTTATCTTATTAATGTTAGTTTGCTTTCGCAAAAAATTATTTTGCTGAGATACGAGATCGTGAACAGAATTAATACATTTCTAGCGTTGTCGATGTTAGTATAGTGAATAATAATTTATCGTGTTTTTGCTTCGGGTTGAAAAGACTTGAAAGGAATACTGTTAATAGACGGACTCACTTCAACAACTATAATTGGCAATTGCGATGCGTATTTGTTTTTAGATTTTTTCTTTACGGGGTACCTAACTCCTTTGTCTATTTGTTTAACAATTTCAGTGCCCTCGTAACACGCCAGTGCATTTATAATTCAAAACGTTTTTTCATCTTGAAAGATTCGCGAAAACTAGTTGAATGTCAACTTATTTAAATCTTCAGACGGTGAATAAAAAAAAAGGTAATTTGTTTTTCAGAAAATAACAAAGCTAATACATAACTTTACTTCTAAAATTAATACAAAGGTAGCTGACACCACTGGAAAATAGTTGAATACTTTCTTCGGTTTCAGAATATAATTTAATTTTTGCTGAACTATCCACAACGTATTTTTTTAAAGCCGTAACGTCTGTTAGCGTAAACCGATTGTTTACCATGAACCGAAAAATTTGAATATTTAATGTTTGAGGCAGCCATTGAATTTTTCAACCAGTTGCTTCTTGCATGCCTTTAGGTGGCCTCGTAGCGCGTTACGGTAGATGCGTAAAGATTCAGACTTAATGATCCGCACCATCGTCCCAAATTATGTTTAGAAACGACAGCAACGATGTTCAACAACAAATTTTTATTAAAGCAGTTAACAAATTAATGACTCGCATCGGTTCAGCGGTCCAATAGGTAGGACGGCCGTGTTGGCAAGGAAAGCCGTTAGAAACGCAGGTTCGAACCCCGCCTAAACCATGCTTTTTTTTTTATTTTCGCTTCATTGTAAATATTCACAATCATAATATAGCATGATTTAGAAAAGCTAAAAGACCTCAGTTATGAAAATTTTATAAAAATTCTTCGACATATAACAGAAAATTTTCGGCTGCACTCAATTGGTCTCTGTTCGTATGGAAAATTCATTTAAATCCAAATATGGCTGGATTTAAATCTGCGATTTGGTTAGGGATATTTCATGTTCTCATTTTCAAATATGTATATGAGTCGTGGTTTCAATGTGGTTTTATTTCATAGTGTCAACATTCGGTTTTTCGAACTCCTTCCGCGTAATTTTTTTTTGTACCGTAGCCGCTCAATTGCTTTTGGTAACTACAGCTACCTGTCAACGCTCTTATTTTATTAATTTTATTATATACTTTATTATATGTATAGAAATAGAGTTCTACTCGAATTTCGAAGCAAGTGAGGTATAGTCGGGAAAAAGTACTCTAAACCAATTCTGGTTGTCCAGCTATATGTACATTGATTGGCAGATATAATATATATACAATATACATTGATTAAAATCTGTCCAGCGATTTCGGCGTAATGAGAGGACAAATGTATTTTTTTACCAACAGACGCTGCTGTATATGGCTTGCATCGTGCGCTCGCGCAAATCCTGCATAAACGCGTCTTTATAATCATACATGCATTAAAACGGTGCTGTCCCTGAATCAAATGGTAAAGTGAAATAGACTTCGGGTTAGACGAGGGTTTTCCAAATTGAAGACTTTGTTTTACATTAAGACATGCAGCGTTTATAATATTCATGAGCCCTCATAAGAGACGTAGGCAGCGTATATACCTACCTATCTATTCTCCTTGAGGTATACTCATTTGTATCTTTCAATGTAAATTTCAATAATGCAGCAGGAATTCGTGATTTCTTGTAAAGTTACTACGGTATTTGAAATTATGGTCGATATACCAATCAATAAAATTCATAAAGATAGAGTCGTGGTTTCAATGTGGTTTTATTTCATAGTGTCAACATTCGGTTTTTCGAACTCCTTCCGCGTAATTTTTTTTTGTACCGTAGCCGCTCAATTGCTTTTGGTAACTACAGCTACCTGTCAACGCTCTTATTTTATTAATTTTATTATATACTTTATTATATGTATAGAAATAGAGTTCTACTCGAATTTCGAAGCAAGTGAGGTATAGTCGGGAAAAAGTACTCTAAACCAATTCTGGTTGTCCAGCTATATGTACATTGATTGGCAGATATAATATATATACAATATACATTGATTAAAATCTGTCCAGCGATTTCGGCGTAATGAGAGGACAAATGTATTTTTTTACCAACAGACGCTGCTGTATATGGCTTGCATCGTGCGCTCGCGCAAATCCTGCATCGCGCTAAGATTTTTCCTAAAATAATGACCCCTCTCCGTAGAAATCTATTTTTCAATACAATTTCAGAATAACAATACTATACAAAATACTTTATTGCACACCAATAAAAGTTTACAGAGCGGAACAAAACAAATTAGATTTTTGAATATCGCTAAAAAGCGATCTCTTCACGCGTTCTCAAGAAAAGGGGGTTGACCGACGGACAGACAGACGGACAAAGTAATCCTATAAGGATTTCGTTTTTTGCCGATTGAAGTACGGAACCCTTAAAACGTTCTATTAAACGTTTACCTGGCTAAAAATACTGAACTTGAAATTGATTGTTTAAAAAAAATATCGTATTAATTAATATTGCCTTTTACATTCGTTGAGCAAACTAATAAAGTTTATTGCGTGCCAAAAACAAAATAAACCGACTAGCTGCATTTTAGACTACATCGTAATAAAATTCACTGGAATAGAACATGAATTTTTCATCTGGTGATTTAGGGTTGCAAGGGGAAAAAAGCAACAGACTATTTTTTTCCTGGATAATAGCGCGTAATTTTGCTGCTTTTACTAGCAGTTTAATATATTGAAGCACATTTTATTCAAACGGCAAGTCATAATTATATTTATGTACGTTGGTATGTAGACACTTTATTGTACATAAAAACAATATTGGCAATAACTCAAAAATAATTCAATGTGTAGGGCCGAACTTATCGCTACATGCTATCGCTATACGCTAAAGGTGCTATTTATGTTGTTTACTTTGTTCTTACATTGTAATGTCCTGTTCGTTTTAGTGAGGTGTTCAATAAACAATAAATAAATAAATAAATATTAAGGGACAATCATACACAAATCGACCTAGTCCCAAACTAAGCAAAGCTTGTACTATGGGTACTAGACGACGATATACATAATATATAAATACATATATAGATAACATCCATGACCCAAGAACAAATAATTGCCCCGTCCCGGCGAACAAAGTAAATAACAATAATAAATATCGGACAACCTCACACAAATCGATCTAGTCCCAAATTAAGCTCAAGAAGGCTTGTGTTTCTACTAGACGACGATATACGTATATAGATAAATATATACTCAAATGCATATAGAACAACCAAGACCCATGCACAAATATTCGAATTCATCACACAAATATTTGCCCCTGCCGGGATTCGAACCTGGGACCGCCGGCTCAGTAGGCAGGTGTCTACAAAACGAGCCAAACGCGCCGTCAAATAAAAAGTATCTGTTTTGCATTGTACCGTGATACGCTTGAAGTAGCATGTGCTTTAAGTATGCAGCTGACCGACCTATTGTAAATTATTGTTATACGTATGATTAAGTGCCACTACGTAGTTTCTACACACGAGTATGTAAACTGCAGTTACTGATTCTATGTGTATGATACTACTCCAAATGTACATGAAATCTAAACAGCAATAAATTATATTAAACCATTGATATAAAGACCAAGGCACAAAGAAAAATTTAAATGCCTAACCTGGCGGAAGGGACCGGGACTCGAACCCGCGCGGTACCTCTGGATTACCGGACCAGCGTGTTAAACTTTCCAACACCATAACGACAGATAACCTTTCGTATTTTTATTTATGCTGTTTATGTCGATCTTTACATTGTTAATTTGAAAGGCAATAAATATATACACACAACATAAGATCACAGGTAAGACAAAATAAAAAAGGAAAAGAACACGCAGTAAACTATGAACTGGTCAGTAAGCACCCTGTCGAACATTCTAAACTTCCCCTTAAAGGGCCGACGGCTGATACATTATGTAAATGCGAACCCAATGACATTCACACCAAGCTTGGGCAACGACGTGTTTCCCATAGATAACATTCTCGAACATTCCGGCGGGGTCAGGGGGGCCTGAATATCAGGGTAATGGGGTAACGTCGGAATATGGGGTAATACGCGGGCAATTTCGGGAGGCCGAAGATAATTCGCTGCGGCCTGGACGCCGAGGTTAATGGTGAAGATGCTCGTTTGACTTGTACACGTTTCGGTAATTGCCCGTTTGCCTTTGACCCTTTTTCGAGTTCTGAAGAAATTGATTGCGTGCGTTCCGGTTGTTTGGTTTAAACAATTTCCTTTGTTTGTTGCTCCAGGGGAGCAGCTGCAGATGATTTTATAAATGGACATAATATATAAGTAGTGCAAAAAAGATCGCTACCGAAAAAACTCGGTAATTCTGTTCATAATGAATTTCAAAGCATGCTTAGAATAAATACGCCTAGTAACCTAGTCAGCGCTTGTTGGTTAGCCACGGGCTAAGTTTCGTCCGTGTGCGCATCTGTCACAAGCGACACTTCTCTAGATAAATAATTGGTTCGTAGACACGGGAACATAAAACCAAAAGCGGCGTCATCTTTTACAAATTTGTTGTGTGAAGACTCGTTCTAGGCGTATTTATTCTGAGAAAGAGTGTAAGCATCGCCTTGCTGGCGTGTGAAATTTCAGTCAAAACTGAGCATGAAGCACTTGAGAGAGTATAAAATGAAGTGAAAGAAATTCTGTAAGCAATCTTCCTGTCACTTTTCATAAAACATTCTCAGGAAGATTATTATGATGTAGGTATGAAAAAGATTTGACTTGCGTCTCTTTATGACGAGTGAGGTAGGAGGTAATTGAGCGATACAGTAAACATGTGTTACTACATTTTTTACCACGGGAACACTACATTTTCTCGTAATAAAAAGTAGCCTTAGTGTTAATCCAGGGTGTCAGGTACCTTTATACCAAAATTTATTAAAATTGCTCTAGCCGACTGAGCATGACGAAACAACAAAACACACTCATAAACTTTCGCCTTTATAATAATATTAGCATGATAAAATGGTGTCATTGGTAGTGATTTCAAAGCTTTTTAACAAAGTATACAATAAAATACCCCCACAACTCTTACACCTTAATCAGAAACCTCATTACAAGTAAACAAAGCACACAATTACAATGCCCATTTTTCGCGCTTAATAATTTTCCGGGTCCCAACTTTTAATTGGTTCGCGTATCAAATTTATTCAATAACACACGGAACGAGGGATTAAGGTTTAATTCGATCCCGGGACAGCCGGCGGGATTAGAGGGCGAAAAAAATACAAACAAAGCCCACAAAGGCGATGGGATGGAGGGCCTGCTTATCTTCTTTGTCCAATTGTCGACGCCAACTTGGAGAGCTGGGAAATGAACATTTCTAGTTTCTGAATGGACATAGCAGTTGGTTTGGAGCAGACGCTTGAATCGCAGGATAAGATGCAATTCAACCATCACCTTAATTTCATTTATTTATGAATTTTATGATGTATAAGTGCCTTAAAGCATAGTCCTCACAATTTAAAGGGTTAGAAAGAAATAAAAACAATTATAAATATTGTTACGCCGGTAGGCTAGGTCAAAAACTTTGAACGTCAATTTCAGTGCTTTAGAGGCGTTTTCAGCAGGCTGAAAAGTCATTTCAGGCCGTTTCAGAAGTTGCTCTATCACATATCTAAAGATCGAAATTTCACCCATGTTGCCGTCGTTTTCAGGCGCCTGAAACATGTTTTCAGTCCGTTTCAGGGCACCCTCTATCAGATGACGCCATAACCTGAAAACCCGTTTTCAGGCGTTTTCAGGACCCCTTATGGGCCTCTGAAGCACAAATCATTATATGGCGAAATTTCCAGTAGGAGTGACAGAGATAGCACTAGTAGAAAGAGATAGCTATGCTCAGAACATTCGAGAAGTGTGTAACAAGGATGGGACTACTAGAAAGAGATAGCTATACTCGGAACATTCGAGAAGTGTGTAACAAGGATGGGACTACTAGAAAGAAATAGCTATACTCGGAACATTCGAGAAGGGAGTGACAGAGAGTGCACCATTAGAGAGAGACATATATGGCCTCGAATGTTCTCGGCCCTCACGCTGGACTTTACTAGAATATTCGCGATATGTGTGGACAATGCGTCTAGAGCGGTTCCGCGGGATATATAAGGCGCCGACGGCCGGCGCGAGTTAGTTACCTTTTAACTGCGATACAGTACGAGTAAAAGGATATTCGGAAAGAGACTCTTAAGTGGTTAGTGCGCTTTAAGTACAGTTCGCGTGAATAGTGAGTGCGTAATTTGTGTAATAGTGTGTTTGTGTTAATTAGTGGATTTTAAGTACAGTTCCTGTGAATTGTAAGTGCGTAATTTTGATAATAAAGTGAGTGTTCTATTTAGTGGATTAATTTGTGCTTTTCTATCATATACGAACCCCACGCTCGTAACAATATGTAGTTTAATATTTGTTCCAATATTTCGAGTCTTCCTTACTTGTTTGAGTGTACTGGTAGAGAATGCATTATAGTTCGTGATATTAACTTTTTTTTAAGTTTAAATAAATAAATAAAACCTACACCTCTATCTGTCCACTACTATCTGTAACTAACATCTGTATTGTTTAAATAAAACAATATAAACGGATTATATCGCGTATATTAATTATTTGAGTGTCCCTGACGTTTCAGTACCTTTACAGATACCGTTGTCAAAGGTTGACTGAGAAAAACACAATTTTTCTCTGTCAAAGTTACATTTGTGCAAACTACCCATTTTGTAAATATTAATTTAAAATATAGGTGTTCATACATGCCAGATGGGCCTAATGTGTAAAGACAGTTACACATGTGCCAGAAGGGCATTTATTATTTATTAAAAATATCTACCAGCGGTTCACTAAAGGCTTACTGAGGAGAAAGAACCGCCAAAGAAAACTCCCAGATTGCCTTATTTATTACTATAAAATACTTATAAACAAAAACTCTACATATACTACTTTTAACACTAATTTGTTTTACACCGTTCGAGGCCCAAGGTTTCCAGTCTTGTGTCTTGCTTGATCCTTGATAAGATGTACAACAGGATCCCAAGCCGGTGGTAATGACAAACCATCTTCTCTATTGAAATTGGGATATTTTTTGATTTCAATAGCCTCGCGCAACATTCTGGGAAAATATCGTTTCTCTCTGGCAAGGATTGAAGTGTTATCAAACTTAATTGAATGGTTTGGTTTGTCCATGACATGCTCGCAGACTGCAGACCTGTTGCAACGACGGTGCTTGACATCGGCTACATGCTCCTTAACCCGTGTAGCTATACTACGTTTCGTTTGGCCAATGTATGACAGACCACACTCGCAGTCCAGCTTGTAAACACCAGCACTCTGCAAAGGGATGCTACACTTCACGGGCCTCAGGTATTGAGACATCTTCTTCATCGGCTTGAAATATGTTTTAATGGAAGCCCGTTTCAAGATGTTTCCAATCCTATCCGTGACCCCTTTCACATATGGCAGGACCGCAGGTTTACGCTCGACTGTAGGAGTCTTCACACGGGGTTTCTGGTTGAGGCGTGGTATCTTGAGCCCATTGGCCCAAAGCGCACGCTTGACATGCTGTAGTTCATCAGTCAAATGTTGGTCGTCACAGATTCCCTTGGCTCTCTGAAACAAAGATTTACCCACTGTAGCAAGTTGACTAGGATGGTGATGTGATTTGCCATTTAAATACCTATCAGTGTGAGTAGGCTTTCTATAAACAGTATGACCTATTGTATTATCAGACCTTCTCAACACACTGACATCTAAGAAGGTTAGTGAATTGTCATTTTCTAACTCCATTGTAAACTTTATTTTCTCACGAATGGAGTTTAAATGGTCTAGGAAAACTGAAACACTAGATTTAGGTAAAATAGTAAAGGTATCATCTACGTATCTTTTAAAGATCCTCGGCTTGACAGGTGACGATGAGAGTGCTTTCTCCTCGAAGTCCTCCATGAAGATATCGGCGACAACAGGAGATACTGGAGACCCCATAGCCACACCATCCACTTGCACGTAGAATTCACCGTTCCATAGCATATAGCCAGATGTAAGGCAGTGTTCTAATAATTCAGCATATTCCATTGCCATATTCTGTTCACGTAGCCTCCTCCTCACAATATTGATGCAATCCTGTACTGGTAGGCATGTAAAGAGGGACTGGACATCAAAATTACCATAATTTCATCATCAGTTATCAGATCTTTAATTTCAGTGATGAAATGGTATGAATCCCGTGTGTATGCCTGCGTCTTTCCCCGCAACGAAGAAAGAACCCCAGCTAGGTACTGAGCCAAGCGATAGGTGGGAGCATCGATTTGACTCACTATAGGTCGTAGAGGCGCATCTTGTTTGTGTATTTTTGGCAAACCATACAACTTTGGTGGCAACGGGCAGGAGGGAACTTAACTTTTGACATCTAGATTAAGGCTCTCGGAGTGCTTGCTTATTAGCTCAGTAGTAGATTTTCACTTTCGCAGTCGGATCACGTTTCACAGGCTTATATGTTGATACATCCGACAATAAAGCTGTTATTTTTTTATTGTAGTCATTGGTGTTCATGACAATGGTTAGGTCTGGGTCCTCACGCAAGGTCTTGAGCGCGTGAAATTCAGTTTTTGCTAAGTTAACTTTCGGTGGCGTTGCCTTTCGTAAAACAGACGAAACGTCTTGGCGAATTGCCTCCAAATCTTCCTTTCGCATTTGATTTTTCACCAGACAATCTTCTACGCCGACTATAATATCTTCGAACGGGATAGTACGCGGAGCAATAATATACGCGATATAATCCGTTTAAATTGTTTTATTTAAATGTGTGACAGTCGCGGAAACCGAAGAAAATATTATGTTTATTGTTTACCATAAAATAAGAAAAATAAATTTCTCATTTCGTTTCACTTCATTTAATCTCATTTCAACAACTTTATAATTATAAGTTAGCATGTGATTTCGGCAGAAATTAATTTCGGGGTGTTTGTTGCTTTATTATACCGCGCAAACCGCGAAATTAATTTTAAATATTTCTAAACATTCGTTTTTTTAGATTCTTTGGACATTTGTAATTAGGTGTGGATCTCTGAGCGGTGCTCAACATGCAAAGGGTCCAAGCCATGGCATAATACTTTTGACTGACAAAGAAAATGACTCTTTCTTCCTCCGCTGACTAAGTTGCTGACGCCTTTTATTTGTAAATTGATATACGTCATCGTTTTTGTTACTCTTCCATCAAAGATTTTAAAACATACAGTATATAATATCAGTTACTTAAATAACATTAACTATCCTACTGAGTAGGTACAAAAATCGTGCGGTTTATTGACAGTTGATCTGCTGAGCTCTCTGCAGCTGACAGATTTATAGGGCTCAAACACCAACTTTTATTAAGGTTTTGTTTTGTGGGTAATGAAAGTAGTTCAGGTGCCGGTAGTTTTATTGGCGTCGAGTTGCTGCGGTAATCAAAATTCGGGGCCACAGCATAATTGGGTTAATATTATGCTAGTTGTAAACTGTCGTCACGGACTAAGATGAGCCTGTGATCAACAATACAATCCTACTGACATGTACGTTGTTATACCACCTGTGTAAGTTTATAAAAATGAATTATAATTACGATATGATATTCATATTCATTTATTTATAATAATATTTTCAATATTACACGTCAATACATGAAATTATTTATAAATTAATATACAAATTTAATTAACATTTACTCCCATAAAGCAATGCCGTAAATAAGTAATACTATTTCATAATTTAACATTTAAAAATTCATTGAAGCTATAAAATGTGTGCTCGAGAAGCCAACTTTTCAGTCTCTTTTTAAAACAGCCTGATGTAATTGCCACTGGTAACTTGTTGTAGACTGTTGGGCACACAACGTGAGTTACCTTTCCAGATCTTGCTAGTCGTCGTTTAACGGGCAGGAGCCTATCCGGGTGTCGGAGCAAGCGGGCTTGGTCTGCACGTTTTTATATGATATGATATGATATGATATGATATGATATGATATGCTATAATAATTATATGATACGATAAGATACGATACGATACGATACGATACGATACGATACGATACGATACGATACGATACGATACGATACGATACAATACGATAAGATACGATACGATACAATACGATGCGATACGATACGATACGATACGATATGATATGATAATAATCTACCATAAGGTAAGGCTATTTGGAACCCAACGAGTTATTTGGTACTTAGAAAAAAAAAAGCTCTTAAGCCCGTTATTTTTACTATTGCAATATAAGGAACATATAATATTTCCAGGTATAAGATATTTTGATCAAACTATGTATGTGTTAATTGTGTTTCTTAAAAAGTTCTTGTTACTTTTTTCAGCACGCGGACTGCCGATGATGTCACGGTACTAATACTATCAACAGTATTCTGTCTTAAAGCAGACGTAGATTATCAGGGTTCTGTACCAATGAGTGCTAAGCCTCCGCTCCGTCTGCCACAGGCCTATATCGTCACCTGTAATATGAATTAATGTAACCGCCAAAATGACGAAATTGAGTTACGTATACAGTTCGTCTGTAAATTTGACGATCTATCCATTGCTGTTATTAAAATTACGATATCTTGAAAAAAATGTTGGTTACATTAAACAAAAATTGACCGTTTTTTTTTAGTTTTCTGTATTTATTTTGGTGTATGGAACATTGTTTGTAAATTACTTAATATCAGATTAACGTAACCACAAGTATTGGCCAAAGTTGAACAAAAGTCATTAATGTAAGACTCATCGGTAAATAAATGACTCTTACATTACTCAATTTAAAGCACTTTATTACCGATTGACTGTTACGTTAACTTCAAAGCTAGATAAAAAATTTAAAATGGTTCTTACATTAAATGGGTTATAACTACTTTTAGTTTTTGAATCAAATCATGTAAATAATAAGGTACATAAATGATTTACATGCTCAAATAAGATAGTTTAAAAAAAAATAAACGAGATTATAAGAAAGCAACCATTTAAAGTCAATTATAGTCTTATCTTGTCACAAATTGTGCTTACTGCAAGCTGGGTGAATATAAAATTTAGTCAGTAACATTAAAGTTTTCGTAGTTTTTAAAGCAATTAATGCCTCTTACATTATTATTTGTCTTCCCAAGGCTCGAGTGATGACGGTTACATTAAAATTATGTTCTTAATTTAGACGGACCTGGTGCTTACTTTATTTTGGTTACCAGGAACTTTGCGACCATCTCTTTCCTTTGCAGTGTTAATGAGTAGATACCGGTGAGACGACCATACATTTGCCTGTAGGAAGCAATTACAAACACTACCGCGTGCGTCTGTTTACGATTTGGTGTTGTGATGGATATGATAGCCACTTTAGTTTGTACCGACCAGCGATCGGATGCCGGTTTTCGACTCCATACAAATACTGGTATTAAATTTCGGTATTTCGCTTATTATTACACATTTCTTTATTTTACTGAGCTAATTTCAAAGTTCTATACCAATACTTTAATTATATGTAATGGGCATTTGAAATAAAATCTGTAATATTTTTTTTGTAATTTTTATGAATACCGGTAATGATCCCTGGTTCCAACAATTCGTGATAAGGACAGTATTGTGCGATTGCGTTAAAAAAGTACAGTTAAAAATTACGAGTTAAGTACATTAATCGCTTTACATCAGGCGATCCGTTTGCTCGTTTGCCCTCAACGACATAAAAAATAAATAAATAATAATATTACAAAAAAAAACTCAAAAATTAAGGGAAATTTGAAAAGGATAAGTACTAAGTATTATAGAAATTGTTATCACCTCAAAAGGGAGTTCTAAGGCGGAATAAATAAATAAATAAATAAATAAATAAATATCAGACAACCTCACACAAATCGATCTAGTCCCAAATTAAGCTCAAGAAGGCTTGTGTTATGGGTACTAGACGACGATATATATACTTATATAGATAAATATATACTTAAATACATAGGAACAACCATGACCCAAGCACAAATATTCGAGTTCATCACACAAATATTTGCCCTGGCCGGGATTCGAACCCGGGACCGCTGCTCAGTAGGCAAGTGCTTGCAAACTGAGCCAACCGCGTCGTCAAAAAAGTATAAAGTTAAGTAGTCATAAAGTTTGTCGGGATTTCCAGTATTAAATAGAAATTGATGTTTTAAACTTTTTAAAGTTAAGTTATTTATTAATTAGCCATATCATGTCTAGTTAGGGACTTTTAATTGAAACAATCTGGCTAAATGCATTTCGTTTTTAGGGAATCTCCTAAATGTCTGGTTAAACGGACTGTGAAAACTTTTTCTGTGAAAATCAGTCACTGCCACTACCATGTAGCAACATGTAGGCATAATAAAATGTATATACTTGTATATTATTTTTAGAAAACAAGAGACAGGAATGAATGATGGTAGTAATAGTGATATGGTGGAGGTTAGTGACATTGAGATACTCCCAATCATTTTTTTCAGTAGCCTACGTATCCAACGTAATGTCATTGTATTGATGCGATGATTCAATAAAATACGTTAACTATTTGCTTGCCCCTTGACCATTATTTTTTTCAGCCAGAGAAAGGCGTTGAGCTGGGCCATACTTTCTACTAATAACGGCACACCAATGATGCTTCAAATAAGTAGTTCGCGAGAAAACAACAGCTTACAAGATATAAGAAAATCTCTAAATCCGTTTCAGCTCTATAAGAAAGATGTCGAAGCCCAATAGCGAAGGTATTCGAAGCATTTCAGTCGTAAATTTTCCCCTTGACGTTCATGTTCATAATAGTGATGTGAGAGTGAGTTACTTATTATGTGACGAAACATTTAGTCACCAGTTTGCCAGGAAATGGTCAAATTACTAATGAAGAATCTAATAAAGATCATTCGGCTAGTTTCAGACAGGGACAAGCCTTATACTGAAAATAGGACTTAGGGTTTGTAAAGACAAAATTGATTATTTAAACGAAATTATACAACGTTAAGCTGAAGTTTAAACTTAAGTCACTAAAATCAAAAGGAGGGAATTGATGAATGGAACAGAAAGAAGGTAATAAATACGAAGAAAACTATATAGAAAGAAATAAAAAGAAAGAGAAAAAGGGAAAGCAGAATGTACAGTAAAAGTCGTAGGTAAAAAAGGTACATAAATATTGTAGGAAAGGGAGAAAGAAAAGCAAAGTGAGGAAAAACAGTAAGGAAAACTATCAGATTGGAAAGAAAATGAAGTGTTTTTTTAATATGTACTCTTTAAATCTAAAGGTGCCTTTACCAATTTTGGTTTTTATAAACCATTATCAACTGAAAGATCTTACAAAATTAAGCTATAACTACTTTACATCATTTTAATCGGATTAGGAAATAAAATGCTACTGCACTTTTTTTAATTTGCAATTTCGTTTTTGGCCTCTCCTGAAAAATCGTCATTTGGCGGTTACCTTAATTCATATTACAAGTGACGATATCTTTCCAACCGAAATAGTTAGAGACTTAATACCGAATCAAAGAGCCCAAAGGTTTACAATATTTCGATTTGGTAGGTGCGCTTGTCTTGCTGACGCACGACACCAAGCCAGCGCTTTTCAGCCTTCCGCGAGATCTTACTCTAGGAACTAATAGGTCAAGATATTTATTCCCAATATACTCTTTTGGTCTACGAGCGACATGGTCCAGCTAACGAAGATGACTTCTCCTTCATTTTGTCCGCTGTTTCACGAACACCGAGACTGCCGCGAATGTACTCATTACAGATACGAATCATAACTCCAAACATCAACACCGAAAAAATAAATAGCTCAACTAGTTTAACTACTTGAGAAATAGCCAAATTGTGCTTAGAATTTAAATTATGTTAATTTTCCACAACTTATTTTGGTTACTAGGGGCCCTCAGTTTGTCAGTCCTCCGATTTATCTAACTAGCAGCGAACATTTGGGCTATTGTTAACAAATCTTTTTTTTTCAGTGCACCTCAGCATCTTCATCTCTTGCGTGCTCTTGCGTGTGACGTTTAATTGAATATCTTTACAAATAATTGCCCCATTTGGCCATAATACCTGCTTTTATCTATGACAATTTAATTAAAACGCTCCAGCTGCCCGTCCTAAGGGTTCGAGTAAATGTTCCGAGCGAATGCGAAGTCGACGACGACATTCGTCAAAGTCGCGCGCGGACTGCCGATGATGTCACGGTACTGATACTATCAACAGTATTCTGTCTTAAAGCAGAAGTAGATTATCAGGGTTCTGTACCAAAGAGTGCTTAGCCTCCGCTCTGTCTGTCATAGGGCTATATCTTTCTAACCGTAATAGTTGGTTACCTATCATAATCCCGAATTTTTGTTTCCCCGCTGTAACCATTCGTCAAAGTTTCATTTGCCCGAAAGCTATTTATTTCAAAAACGATCAATATTTCAAAATAATTATAAAAAAAACCTTACCTAATGGGTCCTTTAAAACGATGTTTAATAAAATCCTGAAAATATTATGGGTTTCAGGAAAAACAGCTTTCGGGCAAATGAAAATTCGGCGAAACGATACAGCGGGGAAACAATGTTTCGAAGTTGCGATAGGTTACCGTAATAGTTAGACTTGAAACCGCTATAACGACAAAATACTAAAAATATAAACTGTAAAAATAAAAGGGGGTTTGTGATTAAACCTGTTTTTTTAGGGTTATCTACGATTTTTCCGACGGTTGAAGAATGGTATTAGGTAGAAACTTGTAATAGAGGATTTATTACTATGACCACTATATCGAAGACTTAGGACAGTTCCGCGTCGCCTGGCGCTTGCTTGTAAAAACTCGCGCGTCATCGCTCCCACGTTCTATGACCGACTACCCGCGGAATTATGAACATATGAACCGAGCCATCTGACGACAGTTTTAAACGACAATTGAGAAACTTTTTATTGGATAATTCATTATACTCAGTAAATGAGTATATGGAAATGTAATTTATATTTATATTGTAATTGACATTGTTTTTATTTATACTCCAGTTTTGTTGATTATGACATTATATAACATTCATTACATTATCTATTGACAATTACCTGTTACTTTTGACCTTATTTCTAATTATTGCCTTATTTGACTTTTTAATTTTCAGTGTTATTTTTACCGTGTTAATTCTTGTATTTTGACAATCCATTTATGAGCTTCTTTGACATTTTGATTATTATCGATTCCGTTGTTATTATTATCGATGTCATCATATTTTATCTGTTAGTTTTAATATATGTGACGATCATAGTATAAGTGCATGTAAATTGACTTAGTGTAATATATATTGACATTTTATATTATGAAATAAATAAATCTAAATCTAAATCTATAACAACAAATACTTACTAAAAATAACTGCCAACGATAATATAAAACCAACAACTAAAAACGCCGTAAATAACAAACAAAATAACTGCTTATGGTCACATACAGACCGATTGCACGTTAGCTAACAAAATACTAAAAATAATAGATAAAACAACTCGAGTCAGACTTGCACTAAACCAATATTTATTTATAAACTAAGCTGGAATGAATCGGCTATTGCTGAACCAGGCTCCATCGTCGACTCTGTATAGTTGCCGGTAAAAATGGCGGATCTGCGCATGTACATTTGTATGTAAATCTGCTACTGCGCAGTCAAGGTTCTTCTCGAGATGTTTGCCGGCAACTGTATTAATTTAACTTTAACTTTTCTGTAAATGGCTGTCTTATACTCACTAGTATCGGGGTAGTAATTATTTGAAATTTCGTCTGATGTCATTGTCATTTTATACAATCCTACAATGGAGATTCGTTCTGACAGACACACATAAAAACAATAATCAGAAAAGTATAAAATACTGTCAACGATACTTTGACTACAACATTGAACGATGAGGGCTGTTAATAAATATGACAGGCCATTTCTTATCAAAGCTTATTTAATATATTTCGGGTGCTTTTGTGCCTTTAGAAAGCATTTCAATGAAAATGACAACTTACTTATTAATGGATTGTACGGACGTCCAACCAATGAAGTAACAAGTCACTGCACGCCGTTTATTTACGAAAACATTTAAATAATAGGGCATTTTTTTTAAAACTCAAACGCAACTTTGTCCATGGAGAAAAAAATCATAACCTTCTTTTCCTTATGAAGTCGGCTAAGAAGTATCCTATCAACCATTCGTGGTCTTCACACCGCGGCAAAACTGTTAGCTAATTTCCTAAAGTTGGTAAAAACGACACACGCTCGTTTCTCAAACAAGCCGAGACTAAACCCGAAGTTTACTCTAAGTTTGACCGCCAAAAGAGTTCATATCAGAAGTATAAAGTTCATGTCCGATGCACATACATTCCCAAGCAGAAGAAACTCAATTTTAAAGTTGAGACTCGGTCCGGTCGACCGGACGGCGTAGGGCGACCAGGTACGACCAAAGTGGCAAACTAAGAAGTTCGATCGGAGAGTGATTTAGTAACTAACTATAGTGCTCACTCAGACAAGTTCTGGTTAAACAAACGTAGTGCTCAGAATTACTTAGCGTCATGTCATAAGAACTTAGTGCTTACTTTTGTACGTTATTTAATCATTTGGATTACAAAATGAGAAATTATCGCCTTTTGTGTCAAGTTTTATAATGACAGTTGTTGTTGGTAATTCCCTTTCAGGAACAATTAGATGAATAAGTTTTCCTAGAAGGCACTGAAACGTTGCCAAGATTCCCAATGATTATTTATGCTCAATTGTCATTATAAATACCGTGCACGGCGTGAAGAACTTGATAAGTCCAAAATGGCAATTGTTCAGGGCGTCGATTTTAAAGTTTGACATTTTCTCCAAAATCCATTTTCATCTTTAACTCGTGTTTAAAGCTTGATTTATGGATAATTTTACGCGATCTTTTCATTTACCTTACGTATTCTAGTAAAATCCTGTTATTTTCTGTGATATAAGACTTATCAACATAGGTACCAACGACTTATCAAGTTATTCCCCATACATTAGTGCCCAAATTGGTGAAAATGTTTTTAAATTTAATTCCTAAAAATCAGTTTTTCATAGTAACTGAAACGTCTAAATCGATTTATAGGTAATTTTATGCAAACTTTTTAATTATTTTACTTATTTTGGTAGAAACATTGTATTTTGTGAGATATTAGACTTATCAACATAGGTACCAACGACTTATCAAGTTATTCCCCATACATTAGTGCCCAAATTGGTGAAAATGTTTTTTAATTTTATTCCTAAAAATCAGTTTTCCATAGTAACTGAAACGTATAAATTGATTTATAGGTAATTTTATGCAAACTTTTCAATTATTTTACTTATTTTGGTAGAATCATTGTATTTTGTCAAAAAATATGTTGATAAGTCTAATATCTCACAAATTGTGAGATATTAGACTTATCAACATATTCACCGTAGAATATAGGGTATCAATTAAACAATTCTATCGTTTCTATACAACTGTTTTGTTTATATAAGGCGATTTAAATTCATTATATCGCGTGTGTTCGTTGTTTGAGTCTCCTGACGTTTCGGCAACTATTTTTGACAGAAGAACACAAATTTTCGGTGCCAAATACGTCAGAAAGGCACAAAAAATGAATAAATATGTTACAATCCGTTTGAATTGTTTTATTTTCGTCACGAAACCCAAAGAAAATAAAATTTAAATTTAAAAAAAATATTGAATAAATTGTAGTAAATGAATCGTCTTTAATTCAGTAATGCAAAAGCACTTATTCTACAGAAAAACTAGATGAATTTATTTTATTTTTAACTGGCAACATCTTTGTTTCTTATGCGTTTTTCTGATCCAATAAATAAAACTGGTCGATGGTTGACAAGGTACCGGTAATGTGAATGATACATACGAAGACACTGTTAACTACCCCATGGACCTTAACACGTTGTACTAAGGTTTATATTAGTTCACAAATGTACAGTTATCAGTGTTTTCCTTTATACCAGAGTACACCTCAGATGTGAGAATAACTTGGCAAATCGAAATATACATTTCAACTTATTATTTGCTGTGTCCATCAACCTGAAAATGGTGAATTGACTTATAAATTTACGTAAGTTTTATCGGTAAATGATAAATCGACATATGAATTTACGGTAGTTGTGTATAATGAGATAAAACGATATATTCATTTGCTATCGTTAAAGTGTGCTTGTCGTCATTCTAATATCTTGTTTTGTCAAGTTACGAACGCTTTTTTGTTTTTGAGAATACGTTGATAAGTTGATATGCAATATTTTTTGTGCCTCATCGCGCTGATATCTCGTTTTGTTAAATAAAATCCGCTAAATATCCAGATATCAATATGATGTCACTATCATATCTTCAAAAGTATCATAGATATCGAGTTGTTAATTTTTTTCCTACAAAACCTTGGCCGTAGAAAGCCATTACTCCAATAAAAAAAAAACGTATAAGTCGAGTTATCAAGTTCTTCACGCCATGCAAGGAATAATAACGTTCCAAAAGTGTGTCACGAAAAATAAAGTTTCACCGTATCTTTACCGTCATACAACACAATAGCAACAAAACGTAGATTGATACAGAAGGAATGTGCCGGTCTCCAGGGTGTAATGCCATCAATAGATGCGGTAAAATATTGCGTCTTTGTGCTCTGAGCTATCCCGATATTATTGAGGGAGAGACAATTCATTGTCGTGTACCAGTAGATATACCTATACTTGCAGGAAGTCTCACGAAGTATTCCTATATTGATACCTACTCGGCGTATTTTAAGGTTTTAGATCTCAATAATATTTGATACTTAAGTTTTGGTTTATCTGCACTGTCCGTATGTCTACCAAAATCATTTTTTAAAGTGCCACACCCAAATATTGCCAATGAAACTCTAACATCAAGGTTCACTGTTATTACGTTGGTATCATCTTAGGTGGTCCCATTAGCTTTTTTTTGTCAAGATTTTTATTCGTCACACCTGTTTCATTCGTAATTTTAAAGTATTTTTCTTAAGTTTTAATTTTTTTCTTATCATTATTATATGCCGTGGGACGTACGGCGTGTTGATGGGACATTTTACAAGACTGTTAACTCAACCGGTGTTTCGATCTGACTATTCATATAATGTAGACGAATTCAAAAGGAAGCTTTATATAGGGACAAGTAAAAAAAAAGCAATAGTACAGTACAGGCTCATGTAATAATAATTATAGATAACCTTAAGTTAGACTTAAAACGAGTTTTACTCACAGTAGTGCGCTAGAGCGAGATTGCGGCTTAGCAAAACCGTTTATAAACTCGAACTCATTTTATTAGTGAAACAGATCATAGGTCAATTAATATTAACATCACTAAGTACTCATATAATGGGCTCACGTGATAGTATAGGTAATAATCTCAATTCGTTTATTAATAAAAAATAAAAAATAAAATATTTATGTGTTTTGTTTTTCATAATAACAATACAATTAATAATAAGACAACGAATATTTTTATTCATTATTTATTAGTGATGTGCTTTAATAGTTTTGTAAAGCCTAAATTGTAAATTTAAAATTTATTACGTATAATTTATAATACAATAGTTAATGTTAAGCCTACTGATATACTAAATAATTACAATTATTAACAAAATCTAAGTAAATCCAGAATTAATTGTTTACAATAACTTCCATAACAAAATTGTATGTTACAGTACTTATATGACTAATTAATTAACATTATTTATCAAGAAAATCACTAGTGGAATAATAATACATCTCCCACAACAGTGACTTCCATTTCATTTTAAAAATGTTTATATTATATACAATATTAATAATGATAATCGTGTTTTTTCCTATTTCTCAATTCTATTTACTATTTTTGTATCAAACACCTTATGAGTCTATACTCGAAATAATTGTTTTTTATATTATTTATTATTATTAAATAGCACTGCAATCAGAACCAAAGTCACGTTTTGTTCTTAATTTAATTTTCCATGGTCCTTTACTTACTTCGATATACAATACGTCCAATAAATTTCTCACTACACTCGTAACCACAAAACGTGAGGCAATGCCTCATTTTCGAGTCGCTCTCTCATCAGACAATCATTTTCGTTTCTCCGCAACAGGCCGAGCCATTTCGTTCAATATTTCGTTTTACAAACTTATATTGACATCGTACAGCGACATTGATTGCGACGTGGAATTTAAAAAGAAATTTATAAACAAATGTCTTTTGTTTCTTTGTTCTTTACAATGACCGAAGTTTTAAAGTCAGATACATAACAATTTGATTAACACGCAGAATTTCGGACCTTTGTTAAGTATCTATTATGTATGTATATAGAATTGTGTATTGTCTTGTCTTGTCTCTAAGATTAAATTATGTCAAATTAGCACAAGTGAATAATTCTACAACGTGAACTAAACAAATATTATTATGGTCGTTAGTTACCTGTTTAAAATTACATAATTTGATCTTAGTGTTTCGGATAGACTAAACCTGCCCTACATTTGTCGCCTCCTTTTGGGGTGCTATTCTACTAATCCTTTCGCAGAAGTAAAATGAGAAAAATATCTTTAAATATAGGTATAGGAACAGATATTTCGTTTTAACAATTTTATAATTGAAATAGATTTAGTCTTTATCCAATTCATCTATTCTCCAAAAGGTTAATGTAACTCGAGCCCAATTAAACAACCACTAAACCAGTTAAATGTTGAACAAATACTCGGCCCAATTAAAGCCCGGTTTCACGAAACTTCCTCACCTGTTAGCCGACCTGCTCCCTTTGTTATACAGTACTCCTAGCTATGCTTGCCTGGGTTTCACTAAAAATATACATATTTTACGGGGATATTAAAACGAACTATCCTAAGAGAAATAACCGTTAATTTGTCACTTTTATATTACCTTAATTATTTAATATTGACGTAGCTTTTAATTTTCATGAAAACGAGATAAAAAGAAAATAGTGAGTATTTTGGTCCTGTAACAAATTAGTTAAGCTAGGAAAATATATTCGAAACACTCAAGACCTCAATAATTGACACTCCACTTAAAGAAAATCCCTAATTCAGCGTCATTAAGGATTTCAGACCCGTGCGTTCGCTTCCGTAGTAAAGTGCATAATAAATCACAGAGAATCGTTGCAGCGCGTCCACTATACCGGCTAAGTCGGGCGCCGGCAGCATTACAGATAGGGGTGCACTTACTGCGTGATGGGTGGTCTGTGGCATTAACTATTCGATCACTTAATGACCAGTGTTAGGAGCAGAGTGCCTGATTAAATGTTTAGTAATTCAGCTAGCCAATGACATCACTTCATACTTCAATCGGTTTTCAAAGGATTTTTAAAAGGACCCAACTGTTAAACGTTCACTTTTAGTATTCTTACACCTGTCTTTTCATCGTGTTAGCTGGTTTTTCAAATGCATTATCATTATCAGTAATGTTCTTACACTGGCACAGACAGTCTCCACGCTTTTCTGCGCAATGATAGAAAGATTTCCGTACTTTAGATTTTGTTGATCGATTATTTCCAGGGTTTGCGTTTTGTAGTGCATCGAAGTTGACTTTTCCAGAACCGCAGGGCTTGGAAATATATTTTTCTTTATTCAATGGTATTTTTTGTCTTGCAAGGTCATAGTGGGGCTTAGTTGGCAAAGCTTTGAGTGGTGGTCCGTTTTGGTATGAAAAAACGGCATTAAGACCAGGGTTCGAAAACTTTTCGTTTGTAGACACAGTTTGGTACGGAGGTGGAATCATCCCCGAGTTAGACACAGTTTGGTACGGAGGTGGAATCATCCCCGAGTTAGACACAGTTTGGTACGGAGGTGGAATCATCCCCGAGTTTCTTCTGTGTGTTTTTTGATTGAGCGTGGACGAAGGGTTGACATCTGACAATGCGTTCGGCGAATACTCATTGTCCCACTCGCTGCTGCGTATAAATCCGATGCTAGGGTAATTGCTCAATCGCTGGACCGTGTTTACCTGAACATTTTGCTCCGGATAGTTTTTAAATAATGGTGCAACTTGCTCGTTCAACAGATTACTGTGAGGATAACGTACGTTACCTGAAATATAACCAGCAGTGTATCGAGGACCAGCCGGCATTGGGTTAGCGTTGCTTGTATCTATCTTTCTTTGTTCTTCCCAAGCGACGTCCCTGTGGGACCTCGGTACTAATGCAGCCAAACCACGTATTCGATGATTTTTGTCCGCCCAAATTTGTGTTTTAACTGTTTTCCTGCCCTCCACACATATCGTCAAAAATACTAGAAGTAACCTAGTAGTAATATTTATGAATATCTTGTTCATTTTACGAGTGGCCCGTTATCTACCGAAGGTAAAGATTAATTGAATTGCTCAGAGTAACTGCACACGCACAGTCTCCATTTGTTGACACTTAAAGTTATGCACAACAATGACTTCTCTCGTATTGATAAAGGATGGTTCAATTTCAAAATTATTTTTTTATTTGAACGAATTTACTCCCATTCAAATTTTCACCAAGTCAGGATCTGATGATACCATCATCCCAGATAAATCGACGGCAACCATCAAAATATGTTACAGGCACTGGAAATGTTTTGTGTATATTTTCAAAAGTTCAATAATTGTCTCATGATACTGACCTGATGATGGATGGAACTCCCCAATCGCCCCTGTATGGTTTGTCTTTTATTTCAATCGCTAATAGGTAAAATAAAATAAAAAACGCCTTCAAAAATAAACTGAGGAACTAAAAATAATCCGTTCTTTTACGAATTATATTTTGAATCACCTTTTGATGTTATTCATCACTTAGATCATCCATCTGCTCTTAAATACATCACACTCCTGGGCTGACGTGGGGATATGCATAAATTCCATGCCTCGTACGGAACCAGGTCCATACAAGTAAATGATAAAGCCTCTTACGGAACCAGTTCCAAAGCTCCGGTTCTATAGACGTCCGAAGGGGAACCATCCTGTATTACGAGCATGATTGAATGTCATTTGTTTTGTGTAGATTGTTGGTAAACTAATGTGAAGTCATTCAATCCATTGTGGGAATCATTGGCAAATAATATGGCATTGGCATTATAATTGCCTACAAAAATTTCTGGTGATATCACAACAAAGCAGATCTGAATCAATATTAGTATGACTTTTATAATTGTGTTGCTATTTAGCCGTCTACTATATGCAATATGTAAATCATTTTTTAAATAAGTATATAAGCAATTCAATTCCGTTTCGTTATAAACCAATTAGTGTAACTGGGAGTAGTAAAACTCCGACAAGTTCTTAAAAGTATTTGGATGGTTCAAGTGGCGTGGTTATCGTGAAATTATGCAAATAGGTACATCAGCCCGCGACCAAGTACAGGACTAGAGGTTTAAGATTCATAAAATGGTGGTGAAAGTTTCATGTGTAGGCTGGGTTATGCCATCCAAAAATCTTACAAGTACCCCGCTTATTACTTTCCACGTAGAAAAATGGTAACGTTATTTAAGTCCGAGACCATAATCAAACTGAAGACCGTAACTTCTTTCAATACGATGATGTCGTATGATTATACATAAAAAAAAAATTTAAACATTGAGAATTATTGCGTTTCACTGAGTATCTTCGCCTGAAGTTCAGTTAGCTGAAACTAATCTATTAATAAAACTGTGAGAACAATTCGCCCCTTCTTTTAATGTAATTATTAATGATAATAAACAATTTATTATTTTATATAGAATTTATTATTATTGAAAATTATAGTGACAAACAGTATTAAATTTTTTATGTTTGGTTATTATTATTAAAAACTTATTAAGGTACATTATAATTTTAATTGATGAACATGCGTTGGTATTTACACAATTAATATGACTAAATCAATTATTATGGTTTTTAAATATAATTTACATTAAGAAAACACAATATTCATGAATACTATTAACAATTTAATACACATTTAAATTGATTCACCAAAAATTATTGATTACCTACATAACTAAAACTTTATTTTTGTTGCCCCTTTAATTACTAAACACAAGTCATTCGCCATATTTTGATCGTTCATTCCGTAACGCCACCAAAATTCTCATTAACCAACCAACTTGTGGCAAAAATGCAGAACCAAATCCTAATAAATTGTCTTAAAATCTTAACCCTTAGTCGGCATTTATCTTTGTAAAACAGATTTCTTTAACACGTTTAAAGCGCAATTAGCTTCGCAGTTAATTAATAATGGATCTCAAACACTTAGCGGCAATTTTTGCAGTCTCGGCCGCCATTACTGTCTGCTACGGCGAGTCCAATATTCACGGCTAAGAGGTAATCTTAGTGAATAATGTTTCAACACTGTTGAAAAGGTTTTATAATACACAATATGCATTTTATAATAGATACCAGGTAAATTGAAGTTCTTTAGAGGTTTTTTTAAGGTAATAAATGATGATGATGATGTCCTCCCAGACGTATCCGTCGACGGCGACAACCTAACAAGAACGTATTTTACGTTTGCCTACGCGCGTGAGCGCGGGCATGACTAGCAAACCCGAATTTGGTTTTGAAAGTGCGGCAGCATGTAGCACAGTACAGGATCCCATCTGTGTTATAAGTGTAGTGGTAGGAGGGCTTGGGCTGAGTTTTACGGAGTTGACGTTTGGCGTCAAGGTCTTCAAGACGGATGCGCTCAAAGTTATCAAGACCCGCATTGACAGCATTTCGCCAATCCAATCTGTGAGCAGCCAGCTCCTCCCACGACTCACATGGTATGCTCACTACAGACAAATGACGTTTCACGACGTCCCTATAACGCAGGTATTGACCTCCAGCTTTACGTTTACCTGAGGCTAGCTCAGAGTAAAAGATAGTTTTGGGCAGCCTGGTGGTAATAAGGTAATAAAATGTGTCTAATATAGTGTTTATTCAATTAATTCGACTATATACAATACAAAGTGTAACTATGCGTTTATATTTTACCTTTTGTTTTATTACATGTCTCGAAGTCCATTATACTGGGTGTGGCCTGTAATAGGAGCAATAAATTAAAACATAGATTCTACTAGATTCCGCCAGAGCACCAAAGTTACCGACATAGCTCACCGTATTACTTAGCTATTTGAAGTGGCAGTGGGCTGGCCATATTAGCCGAAGAACCGATAACCGGTGGGGTAAACGAGTTCTTGAGTGGAGACCGCAGATCGGCAAGCGTAGTGTGGGACGCCCTCAGACTAGGTGGAGCGATGATCTTTGCAGGGTGGCTGGCAAGAGCTGGATGAGAGTAGCCAAGGATCGTTCACAATGGCGTGCAGTTGGAGAGGCCTATGTCCAGCAGTGGACACGAATAGGCTGATGATGATGATGATGTATAGTTTTCAGATTTTTCCCTATAATTGTAGTATAACACGGTGCTACTTGCCAAAATGTATAGTTTTACGTCAACAATAAATACCCTATACATTTTTATTCCCTTGAGATTGTCATATTATAGGTTTTTTTTGGCGGCATAAACGGCCGTATCTTCTTTAAATTGGCTCAGATGTGTGATTTTTTCACAGCTTCAGGGGACTGTAGACTTAAGTATATGGTTATCTATTGGTTTATAATTTCAACTCGATACCTATATACACGTCCCTAAGATAAAGGGTATTGACAAACAGACAGCCGAACAGAGAGGAAAGTGATCCTATAAGGGTTCCGTTGTTCCTTTTGTGGTAGGGAACCCAAAAAGTACAAAATAAATACACAACATTTTTGTCCAGCTGTCACTAAGCAGCATTCGCTATTTTTATTGGATAATGGGCATAACGAAAAATATTTTTTGATGATTATATCGATTTAATTTTTTATTGGGATCAAAGTTCTATATGGGAATAACTAGAGAGACTGTTCTAGAAGTTAGAAATTACCGTCAAAATCCACATTCCTACGGAGCGCTAAAAACGATGTACACAAATGCATATACCTACACTATGCTGTAGAATTTAACATCCGTCATTAAATTATCTAGTACCCTCGAAGTTGTATATTTTGAAGTCTTTTATTTCGTCAAAATGATGGGAATATTGAAACGATTAGAGCTTAATGAATATGTATGTATATTTCACAAATAATATTGACAAAAACTCGAAATCAATACACGCGTACAAGGGCAAACCCTACAAGGGATTTCTTTCAGTTAACCTTTGAGCAATTATCAGAGAGAACTAAATGTGATACTGAATAAAACTCTGAGAACAACCTAAGCTGTATATAATTGAGTAGTTCTATGAGAAATAGGTCTCAATCAATAGCCACTTGCAGAAACATGGGCTCACACGAGCCACTCGTGGCTTAAGTTGAGGACTCACCAGATGCTAGACTAAATCAAAATAACTTAAGTATTACACTGAAAAAGAAATCCAGTTAGGCTCAGTGAATCCCACTGACGTTTCATTAATCCTAACTAACTGCAATTTTTTTTTCAGTTTACCTGCCTTTTGTGTTAACCTTTGATCGCGTTTTAGTTTTGTTTATATCAAGACTTACACGTGTAGTTTAAATTTTGTTTTAATTAGTCTGCAGTATTTGGATCGAGAACATGCATTATGTTTTGCATCTATTACTCTATGATTAGTTTATTATTTTTATCATTGTTGCTATCCAAAGTTTGTCTGGAAGAGATCGCTTTTTAGCGATAAGACTGTCAGTTGTCTACCGGTAAGTATGTTTCTGTTGTCAGACTTTTCAAATCAAAAATGGGCACCAAGATGCGGAGACGTCCGATTTTTTTTATGCCATAGGGAGCAAACGAGAGACAGATCGCCTGATTAAAAGCGATTACCGTCGCCCATGGACACTTGCAACAACAGAGGAGTCACAAGTGCGTTGCCGGCCTTTCAGGTGGGTGTACGCTCTTTTCTTGAAGGTTTGATGGATCGTATCGATCCGGAAATACCGCAACGACAATTCATTCAACAATGCAGTTTTGCGAGGCAGGAAATTTCTAGAAAAACGCGCAGTTGTGGACTACCAATTATCTAAGTGATGAGGATGAACAAATTGTCGCGTAAAGTGATAGCGGAAATGTGCAGCAAGGATCAAACCGAACAAGTCCTCGGAGCACTCCCCGTTACATAAGCGGTAAAAGATGCAGAGAGAGGCTACATCTCTACGCAACGCCAAGGAGTCAAGCCGATTTGAAATTCGCTGGCAGCCGACGATACGAGTCACTCTCCGTAGAATGCGGTCTAGAGGCAGAAGCTATTACTTGGGATGTGAGTGGATTAAACCCTCAGCCGATAACTTAAAAGTAGATACAATTAAAAACAAAATTAACCTTGTGGACCACGGGTCTAATAAATTTTTTTCTGCTGGGAACTTTGAATCTTTACGATACTGCCAATATTTTCCCCATGTAAATGAAAATTTCACAGTTGTATACTCAGCTTAGCTGTCAGGGTAGGCACGTCCGTCAGCATTCCTAAGTTATTCCCATTCGTTCATTTTGTTCGTTCATTCGTTCCGGTCGGAATGGATCGGTCAAGTGCGGTCGAGGAGTCATTATCACATTCAGCTGAGCTGTTGTTCATATTGAAAGAGAATAGCTTCTTTATACATAAACTAATATAAAACATGATCACTCGTATATATATACGTCAAAGGATTTTTGCACAGTTGAAGAGTGATGTATACTGCTTTTTGATCTACAGTCCGACACGAAAGAGTAGAAATAAAAAAGTGAAGTGTAGCTGTCGTCCCGTTTTCTTAGATTGATTAGAAAGGGACGGCGCTACAGTATTGCCACCTTTTTATTTCTACACCTTCTTGTCGGACTATAAAAAACAGCAATAAAATACCAAATCTGATCTCATTACTCCTGTGGCGCGGAGATATTAGCGAGTTATACTCCCACACAAAGTCCGACTACTGGTAGTGAGGGCTAAACAGCACCGATACCGTTCAAGTCATGTCTAAAAAAAAACAAGTCTGATAAGTTTCACAAGTGGGTGAGTCTTCGTGAAAAACTTGGCCAAATATTCATGTGTACAATTCCAATCCCACAGTTATGATTACAGCAATAGCTGTGGTAATAAAGTACGTAGGTAAGTAGTATATTGATTTATTGCTATAAAGCTTTATTCCTCTTATTTCGTAAATTAACCCAATCGCAAGAAGTTAGATAGTTTCTGAGAAACAAAATTAGTTAAGTTGATGTAATGCTCTTATTGTAATTAAAATAATACCATTATTTTTTAGACTAAACAAAGCTTCAGGGCCTTATAGGCAGGGAAATTATAGGCACTACACAGTAAAAAAAAGTCATCAGTAGCCGAAATGTTAGCTGCTAGTTACATAATTAGAGGACTGACAAACTGAGTGCTTAGTAACATTAAAAGTAGTAAAATTAGCATAATTTTGGTTACTGCTAAAAAGCAAAATTGTTTTTCAGTGTAGAACATTTTACTAATACTTCTTAACACAATCACCATAAATCCGGTAAATCTACATAATATGTGCATAATATTATGTGGTATGGGATGGAATGAATATATTATATGGATGTACTGGAATGTTCTCATTTCTAAACTTGCATTATTTTTTGATTACCTATCTGATACACAATTATTTTTTGTTTCCCATCAGTAACGTTTCGCTAAGTATTCATTTTCCGAAATCCATTTTTTTCCAACTGTTAATTTTTCAGAAGAATTATACAACTTAAAACGATGTTTACAAAATTCTGAAAATTTTACGAGTTTAAGGAAAAAATCTACTTTCGGACAAATTAAAATTTGGCGAAACGTTACTTATGGGGAAAAATGTTACGGAGTTGAGATAGGATACCTTTTTGATTATATAAATAGATAATAAATAAAATGGCTGGATACTGGCTTCTCCACGCTCCCATGATCGGTCCTACTCAGCACAGCTAATCAACAAAATTAACTTTCTACCCGCCCCGTCAAATCACAAAAAGTATTAACAGTAAAAACCGAAAACTTTTTACGAGCGCTTAGAGTGTTTTATTGGCGCACACGAAGGCAAATGTAATCAAGCCTAATGAAATTGGCCGAGTCGCTGATTAAAATGGGAATAAGATCGGGTAGAGAGACTGTAGCTGCTCGTATTGCAAGTATTGTAAAATAAATTTCAGAAAAACGACCTAAAATTTGTTAGTCGTAGAAATGAATCAGTAATCAGTCATTTATTTGCTAAAACATGGTATATCTTTACGGGTGGTCTTAAATCTATTTACTGAACTACATGTTTTGTCACAGAGATATACAAATCTTAGGTACTATGTGTGTGCACCACATGCATAAATTAGTTATATACTAGGAGTTTCATTAAAATATTCCTGAATGAACGACGTGCAGCGTAAAAATCCAAGGCTCAGCAATATGACATAACATTTTGCAGCATTGTACCACATTGCCTCGACAAGAGGTTGTAATAGGCTTGTTACTCTTCGAAGACGATTCATTCTTTCTTTTTTTCCATCCTTGCTCTAAGGATCTACAGTCTGCAGGTCATTAATTTTCTTACCATGGTTATTCCGAAATTATTTTTGTAATTGTCAATTTGACAGTTATCAATAATAATGGCTGAAGGAGCCTTCGAAACTTAATTAAAAAAATATTGTTGATGGTTGGCATTTGTCAAAGTCAAACCGGTGAAATTTTGACATAAGTACGTCAGTGTCAAACCATTGAAATTTTGACACATGTCAGTGTCAAACCAATTAAATTCTGACACATGTCAGTGTCAAACCATTGAAGTTTTGACATTGACAAGTGTCAACTATGGACTAGTTTTTGGATTGGGTTTCGAAGGCAAAGGTCCCTCCAGCCAACACTATTGCGAACTGTCAAATTGACAATTTGAAGAAACATTTTGAAAGAAAGAAAGAAAGTAAAAATACATTTATTCGTGACGTGCTTAATAACACATAGGGTGTGACAGAAGTGATAAAAAAAAACAATAGATAAAAAAGCAACACTGACAGAAGTGATATAAAAATATAAAACAATAGATAAAATAAAACAATAATGACAGAAGTGATAAAAATAAATAAAACAAAACAAACAATTTAGGAAAAAGCCCGTACTCGTATTGGGGTGCTTCAGATGCAATCCATCTATTTATCACGTGATACATAGGCAATTATTATAGGCCTGCTAGGAGATCGTTATTACTATAGAGGAGGTACAAGTGCATTGCCGGTGTCTCATATATGGGAGTACACTCTTGGTTTCGTGTACCTATTTATTTCCATGACTTGCACGTCCCATAGCTTAGTGTCTTTTAACTGGTCTATCCACCTAAGTAGGAGATCTACCATGTGATCTTCCTTCAACGGTTCCGACTATAACCAGTTTCTCCAGGTTGTCATCTGCGCGTCTCACAATGTGGCCGAAGTATGACAATAGGTATGCGGCGGTGGCAAACAGTGGATAGACGACTTATTTCCATGACACGATCTCGTAATGTGGACTTTGTTGCAAATGTCGCAATGTTCCACGTGGTTACGACGTGTATTTTGCATGGCGTACGTTTCTACTTTATAGCGATGGAACGTTACGTGCTCTTAAACGTATCTAACATAAAAGAAGCGAGAGAACCCTAAGTACCTATGAATACGATTCAACACAAACGTTTCTATAGTTCAAGCAACGCTGAAATTAAACCCCACTAGTTGTGGCAGTTTGGTTTACCAGCCAACGACAACTGCTCAGCTTCGTATTAAGTTTTCCACGAAAATCATTACGTTTCTCTCGTGAGCACAACCATTTTCCATAAACACAACGTGAGCTGGCGTCTACGACGAAAACGTAAAAATGGCAGCCGGAATGCCTTGTTAGCAAAACGGCTTATGTGCCGTTGTGAATTATAAGCTGTTACGTCTATTTTTGAACATATTAACGCTCCGTTCGACTTGGTTGCTGGTTTTATCGTCATTGCTTTTTACTGAGTATAACGTTATTTCTGTTGTTTTGTTATTTCAAACTATTCGTTTCCCATAATACAATAAAAATAAGCTGTGTCTTTATTCTGTGGTTTTAGGTAAAATTTGTGTGCTGCAATACAGTCATTATAGTCTTACAACCAAAACACAAGTCGTAACGTTGCAAAGAAGTGTAAAGTCACATTATCGCGAGTGAAAATCTACGTGGTCTGGTGCAAGAATTCGATAATTCTTACAGTACACAACATAATTATATTTTTGTTGTACAAACGAAGACAATGATAACAGTACATTTTTAAACTAATATAAACCTTAGTTACAACGTGTTCAGGTGTAACGTGTCTATAGGTGTACTGGTGTATATTTAACTGTGTCTTCGTTTGTACAGATGCAACTACTGTGCGTGTGGTACAAAGATAAAGTCGTTTTTTAGGAACCATTTCAAATATACAATACGGATATTAATCAATCGTATTTTCTTAAGCGAGATGTTTTTTATTTGGTATTCGACTTACAGTTAAGTCCATAACAAGACGACAACAATAAAATAACTATACAATACCATTGGAAGATAACTCAAAACAAAAGTCGAATACATGCCCTGATCAGTTTTTGTGTAATACTTGCATATCCGTTAAGGTGGAAATTTTTTCATTCTGTTTGATCTTTGTATACTATCTATGTATAAATCCACGTTAAAATACATGAAGATCATAGAGGCTTCACCACGGCTACATCATATTCTTCAAAGTTTAAAAGACGCTTATTTTCACTTACTTAAACTGATCAATTCCAGGGTTATGAAGCAAAGTTTGTTCAACGGAAGGAAACACTAATATTTTCTTCACAACAAATACCCAGTTAAAACGTTATACAATTTTATCCCAAATAATAATCGTACAGTTCGAAAAATCCGAACCAAATCATAACTATACAGCGAAAGTCCCTCTCGAAATGTGCTGGAATTTTCTAGAAAGGGATCAGGTTAAGAAGTGTTTACCCCGCGCTATAACCGCTCTGCCATGCTACGGTAAAAGGACGTATCTAACTATGACCTCGCTATAAAGATACGACCTTTTACCGTAAATCGGCAGCTTTGGCACAGCAATGTGTGCCTTTATTATTAGCGCACTTACTGTAAACCTTGGGCTTAGGGCCGTAACGAATAATTGTTACAGTTCACAAGGCTAAAATAAGCTTGAAATATTATTGTGGGTTAAAAAAGTCCTATAAAAAGCATACACGAGAAAGGGGGTCAAGTTATGCCATGATGCCTTATGGAAGTAACTTTAGGTAGCCATATTAGGCGGTATTTACACTGTCCACGCGCTACGTCACAAAGTAAGTCGTCATTGTACGTGAAACTTAGTCGATTTACCTGTAATATATCTTTGGTATGAATCACAAATTCATTGTATTTAAAATGTCCGGACCACATCTCAGGCGCTTTCGTTTATTGTAATTTGTTTTTTTTTAATTCAGCAGGCTATATTATTGACCTTATACGTTTTTGCTAATTTGGAATATGATATGATGATTTTAATTTAGAGTAAATATTTGGTAAAAAATTAAGAAAGGATTTACGTTGTTTTATTAACCTATGTTGATCAAGAATGTAAAGTTTAAATTATTTATTATGAGTAAGAAGATTCTCGAAAAAATCTAAAATTATTTTTAGGTAGCTCGGTCAGTTTCTGCTCTCAACTCGAACATTTAATTTGAATTTACAACTTTGGAAGTTTCTGAACAATTTTAATAGTTAGCCATGATAAATTTAGAAAAAAACTCATAATCTTTTATGCTTAATCTAATGTAGGTACATTATTAGAAATTTTACTTTAGTCATGGGGTGCCGCAAAATTTCATTTATTTACCAGACAGCGCCTGCAATTTCGTCCACACAAAAGAAATTATCATAAACTTCTCTATTAGTGTGCGCGTAGTCAGGTAAAAAGTATTCTAGCCATCCGCCAAAATACCTACCCAACAAAAATAATAGGAATTGCAGAATTCGTACCAGGGCATTACATCAAGAATAATTGAAACAGGCCGTCGAGAGTCTTGCGACACACAAACACACCGACAGTAAAGATTTATTGACAACGCAACAGATAGCATTCGATACTATTTATAAATTGTATTACAGAAACAAATGCCCAGTGCTATTCGGTTGCTTCGACCTAACTCGGAACTAGCCAGCCAGGGCAATTCTCCCAAAAAATCACCAAGTTTTTGTCACAGTTCCCTGCTCGGTGCGATTAATTAAATGAAAAAAAAGACGGAATAAGACGTTAAGGGCAAGATTAATAGCGGCTAACGGGATTATTAATCGCGGGACATTTGGTGTATCGCCGGACGTAGCTTTCCTCCTAAGGCTTTGTTTGTTCTTGTTTTTATTTGATGAAAACTCTGTGTGTAATTGTGTTAAGAATATTGTTAGTATGTGTTTGTATTCTCTGTTGTTTTCAAGTCATTTGTTTTCTTAATTATCCTAGTTTTTCTAGTATATTGTGATCTTAGTACTTAATTAGGAGTTCCATTGTGTAAATCAGCGTTATGTTATGACTTGCCGTGATATTGTACGGAGTGTATCTATGCTTAACAACGTAGGTACTATTTTGATTTTATTTTTATTATTTTATAACCGCTATTTTCCGGGTCATCACTGCAAGAAAAAACTAGTTTTTATCACTCAATAGTACATTACTGCAGACGCCGGGAAATAAGGGCTTGCCGGCTGAGTAGGTATACCTAGACGGATAGTGATACGAAGCCGGCAAGCCCTTTTCACGGCTAAGGCATGTATGCTTTTCTCAAACATATGCAATTAAATAAAAAATTTACCACTCAAAAAACATAATTCAGCTGTTTAGCTCGTTCTAGAACACAGACGCCATGTTTAAAAAAAATGACTTCCCGGCCTAGGCCTTCAATTTTGTATGAAATTCTTTTACAGTTCTCTCGAATTGTTCCGCCCGAAACGTGACACTTTGAAGCCTAAACTTTCCGTACACAAAGACAATACTATAATATCATAACCTAGGTTGAGAAAGCTTCATTAATCGTAGTCCCTTCATATTAATCGGTAACGTTACAGGGACCTCTCTCATTAAATATAAATAAATATCAGACAACCCCACACTGATCGATCTAGTCCCAAATTAAGCTCAAGAAGGCTTGTGTTATGGGTACTTGACGACGATATATACGTACTTAATGTACTTATATAGTTAAATACATAGAAATCCCATGACCCAAGCACAAATATTTGAGTTCATCACACAAATATTTGCCGTGGCCGGGATTCGAACCCGGGACCGCCGGCTCAGTAGGCCGGTGCACTACAACCTGCGCCAACCGTGTCGTCATAACGCGAAAAACGTCCCTTTGATTTGTTACTTCTGGATACTTTTTCCTAGATGCCCTTACCAAATTCTTGAACTAAATGCGATTTATGCGGCACGAATGCTATAGTTTTTGCATGAATAAATAAAGTTCATGCACTCTGGTTGTCGAATTGGAGTGAATCCAAATTCGGGATTTATCATAATCACATCGGATTATGTTGGCTTTTTGTAGCATTACATTAAATATGGTTATCTTTGTCTGTACCTTTTCGATCTGAGACACTATCAACAGTATTATTAAAATATACCAGCATTTAGTGTTATCGTAAATATATGTACATTGTAAATTAAGTTAAAATTCACATTTTGACGGCATTTAATCTCTCATTATTCTGAATTACAGGCTTAGTACAAAATGTTAAGCCCCGGCTTATCTTTCAAACACCCGAAGCTTTTACACTAGTTCAACAATTCATTATATAGTACCCTGAGCCATTTACGTTTTTAATCTCAATATTCATAAACCTAGAAACACCTGTAAACTTAAACTTACAAGCAGTTTTAATATTAAACCTCTGCTATATTGTAAATGGGAACGAATAGAAAAGAGCTTAAATATTCACTAAAAATTACATCATTATTAAATACTTATACCTCTATATACCAGGTGGGCACCTTAACAGGAGCAATACATTAAAACACATGGTATAAGAATATAAAACTAAGTGGTAGATGCCATTTGGAAGTAAGTTCGCCATTTGTATTAACTTTTGTTTTGTGCAATAAAGTTTAAATAAATAAATAATAATTACCAATAGCGTGGCATAATGTTAAGTCTATTTTATTTTAAAAACTTAATGATATTTATTAGAGAAAAACTACGTTAGCAAAATTAAGCAGTAAGAAAATATTGGAATATGGAAATATTATAAACCTTTTGGCCAGTAAACTAATATAATTCGGAAAACACTGTTTTTAAAGGAGAAGATAATTTATTATTACGTGTATTTGCAGATATTTTATGCAAATAATGAAATTAACTAGTTGCTCGATTGTTACAGGAAACGTTAACATACACACTTCCGCATTTATGAGATGGGTAAGGAAGCCAGTCAGTGAACATTATGGTAATGCCGAGCCGAGGGTGAAAAATGAGCGCCAAGCAAATTGGGTGAAATGTCAAGTCAGTTTTAGCCGTAAAATGCACCGCCAAATTACCCGTGTGAAGCAGAGTAAGAATGAATTATGTAACTAGATCGAACCACGTTTTACCCGACTGTGTCAGAAGGGGAGTAACGCTTTTTGAGTGCATGCTTGTATGTCCATTTCTTTGTCTATCTTTTATGGACATTTCACATTTAGATTCTTATGTACTTTATCACCAAGTTGTTAATTTAAGTACTTAAGACTATTTTTATGTGGAGACCAGGCCTGGTCTTTCTGTTTCTGTTGACGGTATTTCTAACCCGAAGTGCGTTGCTAACTTGTTTATGAAACATTTTAATGTAAAATCTGCTCCCATCTCCGCCAGTGGGACCCTGCAGCAGCACGTGTTCGATGCTGAGGTGGACTCGGATGTCCTTCAGACCCGATTCAGTGCCAAGGAGGTAACCAGGATACTGAAAGACATGAAAAGAGGTAAATCTCCCGGGCACGACTATTTGAGTATTGAGCACTTGCAGCATGCCGGTTCCCACCTGCCCCGATTGTTAGCGATGTTTTATAATCTTTGCATATGTCACGCGTATTTACCGCCTCTTATGACAAAAACAATTGTTGTACCTATTGTCAAAAACAAGACGGGTGACATAGCTAACAAGGATAATTACAGACCTATTTCGCTGGCAACCATTGTGGCGCGGGTACTCGACGGCCTGCTTAATAGTCAATTAGAAAAACATTTGAAATTAAATGACGCGCAGTTCGGGTTCCGTGCCGGTTTATCAACCGAGAGTGCCATCATATGCTTAAAACAGGCTGTGGAGTACTATACTCGTCGGAAAACGCCTATATATGCGTGTTTTTTGGACCTTTCCAAAGCCTTCGATCTCGTTAATTATGACCTGCTTTGGAAAAAACTTGACGAAGTGCAATTTCCAAGGGAACTCACACGCATATTTAGGTGTTGGTACGCGAGCCAACGAAATACGGTGCGTTGGGGTGATGTGCTGTCTGACGAATATGGTCTTGATTGTGGTGTGAGGCAGGGGGGTCTCACTTCTCCTAAGCTTTTCAATCTGTACATGGATGCCCTGATTGGCGAGCTTAGCAGTACGCATGTCGGGTGTCACATAGACAGGGTTTGTTTTAATAACATAAGCTATGCTGACGACATGGTACTGCTGAGCCCCTCGGTCGGTGGTATGCGTGTGCTGATTGAGAAGTGTGAGGCCTATGCTCAAAGCCACAACCTGCGCTACAATGTGCGTAAGAGTGAGTTCATGGTGTTCAGGGCGGGGAACAAGTGCCCATCTCACATACCACCCATTTGTTTGAATGGCGTACCACTTAAAAGGGTATTCAATTTTAAATATCTGGGGCACTTGGTCACCGATGACCTGCGCGATGATGCTGACTTGGAGCGCGAACGCAGGGCTTTGGCCGTCAGGGCCAACATGATCGCTCGGAGGTTCTCCAGGTGTACAGCGCAAGTTAAGATAACACTATTCCAAGCCTACTGTACTTCGCTGTACACCTGTAGCCTCTGGACGAGGTACACGCAGCGCGCTATGAATGCCATGCGTGTACAATACAACGACGCGTTCAGGGTATTGTTGCGGCTGCCGCGATACTGCAGCGCGTCCGGTATGTTCGCGGACGCGCATGTGGATTGTTTCCACGCGACGCTGCGCAAGCGCTGCGCCGCGACGCTCCGCAGAGTGCGCGGCAGCCGCCACAGCCTCCTGACAGTTGTGGCGGAGAGATGGGACAGTGCTTTAATCAGGTACTGGACCTCTCAACATCTTAGTTTAGGCACTAACATAGTTATTTAAGTTTTCACGTGATACTAACAACATATGGATAATTTTAGTCCGAAATAAACGCTTTTTATTTTATTTTTATTTTATGTAATTTTCTTTCCCTATATCAACTAGAGTTGATCAAGGAAAACATTGTGCTACATCCTGACGCCAGTAGTCACTACAGAGGGCATTCCCTGTGTCATATCAGATTTGTCAGGTTAGTTGTAAAAAAAATATTATACGTTAGCCCATTTTTGAGCATCTAAATAGTCAGTAGAGAGTCACAGATCACCTACTTATTATTTAAAAAAATAGAACAGAGCTTTAGTTTCATTTTCCGTGGTATTCACAATCAAGCTGAACCACACCGCCCCAGGTCGAAACAGCGTAATATCATAAAAATGTTGACGTCACTTAAGTCTTTATTCCACTAACCAGGTATCCGCTAATAGGGTCGTGTCGAACCGTCACGTCACGGTAAGTAGGTAAATTTTCAAGTTGAACGTTTCGGGCGAGATTGCGTGGGTTCGGCCGAAGATGGATTCAGACTACGTGCACTTAATGATACGGCGATATTTGAAGATTCGCGATGATGGTACAGTCGGAATTAAAATTAGATGACAATTAGTAAGTCCTTATGCAATTTTACATAAGCCAGTTCTAAGGTAGGAACAATTTTTGGAGGACCATTTTATTTATTCGATAGTCCTAGCTGTCTACAAACTGCAGCTTATTCCTTACCACTTTTCCAAAAATATTTTTGAAGTTGACAATTTGACAGTTCGCAATATTATTTTGGCTGAAGGGATCTTTGCATAATAAAAGCTAGTCGATAGTTGACACCCGTCAATGTCAAAATTTCAATGGGTTGACATTGACAAGTGCCTGCCGTCGACAATTTTTTTACTGTGTTTTGGAGACAGTGCTACTTTTGCTGCTAACCGTACAAATGCTGAAATGATGCATGACATGTTAGTGACAGTGACAGCAATATGCAGTAGAGTTAGAGCGAGTGGCAGAAGCGCAGAGCGACTCATGGACTTACTGCTATAGTTAATAGGTGCATAATATATTAAGACTACTTGTGGTCATATTCTTATGGTGCCTGTAATGATAGATTTAAGTTATCGAATATAGAACTGCTTTTTACAACGTGGGACCCTTCAAACGAAGCATGAAGTATCTCTCGGGCCAGCCTGGCAGTGTCGACTGACATGGCACCGTTGGTTTCTTGTCAGTTACCATTGCGAATTGGGCTCCCCTTTTCGCTTACCATCATGCGATGTAGAGGCAGTATGTTGTGCCAATATAAAAATACATATATTTATAGCATAATGAAATAAATAAATATATTGGTGAGTAACTTGAATTGAAATGCGGTGTGAAGGTAATCGAGATTTAAAATAAATATTAGACAACCTCACACAAATCTATCTAGTCCAGCAGTAACAACTAAAAGGCTTTTGTTATGGGCACTAGACGACGACGAATAAGTTCTTATTGTGTACACATTTTTGGATAAACGCTTTTATAAAGAATAAAAAAATATTGGTATAAATTGTAGCTCAAAGACCTTTATATTCAATTTACTAAACAACTACTAATTAGAATACTCGGGATTATATTATATTTTATATAGTTATGTTTATCAATATAATTCAAGAGTTGTCATGAGATTAGATCTGTATCTTGTGTATCTGTCTAACGGAGGTATTAGTATACATGTAAGAAAATTGATAAAAATAAAATAAGATTTGAATCGTTTCAATATTGAGAAAAAGTTATTAGCCGTATTTTGCGTCTGTTCGAATCGACAATCTTAGTTCTGATCATCTATTGTGAGGATAATTTCTCCTTATAGTTGTCGTTTGGAGAATCAAAGTCCTAGAGTGACGATTACGTATAGGAAAGCGCAGGTTGGGACGGCCCCCGACTAAGTAGTAGAGCTGGGCGTTTTTTTCTGTAACAGTTTCGAGAAACCGTTTTTTATAAAGAAACGGAGTAACGGTTTCTTGCTATATCTAATAACAATTTCTTTAAAACTTGCTACTACCCGTAGCCGATACCATTGTGTTAGCTAAATTTTCTCAAAAGACAAAAAAAGAACGATTCTTGATTAAAATAGATTTACAATAGCTAACTAAACATTTTATAAACTGAAACTGGTTCTTGAAATAGCGTTACCCCTAGTAACTAATGAAACCATGCCGCAGCAAAGAAACTGTTTTCTATGTAAACTCGAAACGGTTACTTGTCAAAAAGAAACGGCGACGTTTCGTTTCATCGAAAACGGGTAACGACCCAGCTCTACTAAGTAGACGGATGACCTCGTGAGGGTAGCGGGGAGTCGATGGATGCGGTCTGCACAGGATCGCACCTTGTGGCGAGCTATAGTGGAGGCCTATGTTCAGCAGTGGACATCTGTGGCTGATAGATACATGATTAGCTAATTAATAGAAACCCCTAGATCTAGGAAGGTAAGAAGATAGGTATTGCTTTAGGTATTTCAAATCTTCCTCCTTTTGGTTTATGATTTCTCCATCCGCCCCGAAGCCCACGAACTCACGGATTCTAGTTTCTTACAAAAGGAACAGAAATGCAAGTCTAGGATGAAATGAAATAGATTTACTTACTGGAAAAAGGAAATGAGAGAAAATGCTGTCGGGAAAACGGGAAACAAGCGGAAAAAATGTGACGTCATCGTTTTTTTATGGAAATGAATGCGTGGCTTGCGATTTTAAATGCGGGTAAAAAATGTTGACTGAGATTATAGTTTAACTTACATGTTATATGTTGGTTTCAGTGCCTGACTTTGATTGAAATGGATTTGTAACTCTACTAGCTTTTATCCGCGACTTCGCTCGCGCAGAAGGATGGAATGATGCCATACCAATTCCTGTTTAAATAAATAAATAAATTCAGGAAAATCTTACACAACTCGACCTAGTCCTAAATTGACATTATTTATCATCCCTATAATTATAATTTTAATAATTTCTAAATAGGAATAATTTTAAAATCCATCGCCCTCAATTTCATAAGTAGAAAATGAAAAAAAATTAAAAGTGTTTTCAATTAAGCCTGGCCAGTAAACAGAAGCGAAGGACGCTTAATTTACACTAATGGTTAGTCGGTGCAACTGGGCATGCACGCTACGGTTTCACGACATTATAATATTATTTTATTACAACTACAACAATTTTTATACGCATTGTATGCAAATGTGAATTTATTGACGTTATTTATTATTTTGATCACGCACGTAGCGCAGTAAGGTGTTGTTTTTTTAAGCAGATAGAGAACCGTGTTCGATAGACAATTTTTTTTTCGGAAGATCTATTTTTGAGACAAGCTCTTACTGTATTATTTGCACGAATATCATATCAATTGACAACATCTATTTTTTTCGGCTTTTTCCCGATAATATCAAATAAAGAATAATAAAAGAAAAAATTAACACACTATTAAATTTTCAAAAATATCCCTATTGGTGATTGAAAAATTCATTTGAAATGTTCCTCATTCTAAAAGAGCGTAAGCAACCAGTAATAAGTCACATCACAGAAAATCATACAGTCGGACTACTACCTAAGGCGAATTTAGTATTTATTTATTTATTTATTCGGCAAGGTTACAAAATGTAAATTGTCATTAACATAATAGGATGTAGTTATAGTTAGACTGTACTAAATTTACATTTCTATGACTACCATGCATTAACATTCATTTAATGGGTACATACTAAATTTAAATGTTAAACTTATCTAAGAGGAATACATAATACCAAATAATACTAAGATTAAAATTTATAATAAAGAAACAACAAAAAACATGTGTATTTTTACACTTATCTAACTTAATAAATAAATATTAAGGGACAATCATAGACAAATCGACCTAGTCCCAAACTAAGCAAAGCTTGTACTATGGGTACTAGACGACGATATACATAATATATAAATACATATATAGATAACATCCATGACCCAAGAACAAATATTTTGCACAAATATTTGCCCCGGCCGGGATTCGAACCCGGGACCGCCGACTCAGTAGGCAGGTGTCTACCAACCGAGCCAAACGCGTCGTCACTTAAACTGTAATTGAGATCTTCGTTTTGACTGAACTAATGAGATAGTTTATTAATAGAAAATTTGAACTGATTGAGACTTAAATGAAATATACCAAGTTCACTACAAATCTTGTTATAAGAATTACACATACGTGTTATAGGACTATTTTGTGACACATTATTATTGGCTATTGGGACTAGAAACTGAGCTGGCTTACGGCAAGGCTTTGAATATATTCGGAAGTTAATGTTACTAATGAGCTCAGAGTCTATTTCGTTATTAATAATTTTATGTAGTGTTATTAGTTCATACACATTTCTCCTGCTTTCTAAAGTATCAATTTTGAAGTAGCTCAGTCTTTCCTCGTATGTGGGTAGCTTTCGTTTAAGTCCCAATTTGTAGATTAAAAACCGGAAAAACTTCTTTTGAACAGCTTCTATATGGTCTATGTGTACACTATAATAAGGTGACCAGATGGTGGAGCAATATTCTAGACAGCTTCTAATTAATGCACAATATATTATTAACATACTATTCGGGTCTTTAAATGGTTTCATTGTTCTATAGATAAATCCTGATAATTTATTTGTTTTTCCTACAATATGGTTGTAATGCGCTGTAAATGAGAGCTTTGTATCAAACCATACTCCAAGATCTCTAATAACTGATACTCTACGAAGGGATATTCCATTTATGTTGTAATCGAAGATTATTGGATTTTTGTTTTTAGTAAATGATATGATATTGCACTTTTTAACATTAAGTGCCATATTGTTTCTAGTGCACCACTCATTTAATAAAAACAAATCATTTTGAAGACTATGGCAATCTTCGACATGTTTTATTGTGCTGAATATTTTAATGTCATCTGCGTATGCTAATAAATTATTATTTAAAGACTCTAAAAGATCATTTATGAAAATTTTATGTAAATTGTACCACTGTTGTTTTTGTGTGTTTAAACTGACAAATTAGATTTATAATTTTTTTTTCTTTGTTTGTCACTATTTATCTGCGGAATTGTGTTTTGTCCCCGAATAAATGTTTTTCTTTCTTTCTTCCAAATTTTCCAAAGGTGACGTCATGGGCCGAATTGTAGATGACGCTGCATTCACTTTTTTTTTCAATACTATTTAGTCTATATACCCTAGGCACAATCGTACGAAATTTTCGGAAAAAGTAGTTTAAATCAATATCTCTTGAGAAAGAAAATCTTGAAAAGTAGGTACACACTTCCCATTGATTGAGCTGAAATGAAATCGAAATGATAATGCAATATTGTATGTACTTATAATTAATGGGAAGTGGGTTAGATTTAACTTGCAAGATTTTATTACAGATGGCAGATAAAAACGTCAAAATCTTGGCCAGTCTAAAAATACCACTAGTAGTGAAAAGAATGAACAGCGTTACAAAATCAGGCAGATCGTTTAACTCCGAAAATGAATGTAGTAGTTACATTTACGTGTAATCTGCCTCGATTTTGACAGCTATATCTCCCTATTGCTTGATGTCAGTAATATGCCAAGCATATTACCCGCTCCAAATTATCTAAAGGTAAGATGTCACAGGACTAACTATGACAACGTCCCGCTAGCTATATCGCACGGTTTTGCAAAGTGGGCGACTCGAAATGGTCCCTTGACACTTGCGACTTAAATCAATATGTCACGGTACGGAGTTATGGCTTGATATCATTTGAAATTGTACGAACCGGACAATAACTGATGATGAATCATATATCCCTACTAATCCATACTAATATTATAAATGCGAAAGTGTGTCTGTCTGTCTGTCTGTGTGTCTGTCTGTCTGTCTGTTACCTCTTCACGCTTAAACCGCTGAATCGATTTTGATGAAATTTGGCATGGAGATAGTTTAAGATCCGAGGAAGGACATAGGATAGTTTTCATCCTGGAAATTATACCTAAAAAGATTGAAAAGTTAGTAAGTAGTTCATAATGACATTGATGACCCTGTAGAAAATGTAACGATTAGACCAAAAGCACAATTGCTGTTACTTTTGCTTAGGCGCCCCCTTTTATTAATCGTGTTGTACGAGGTTGCTTCCATACTTCCAAGTTCCACGCGGACGTAGTCGCGGGCAAAAGCTAGTATTATAAATGCGAAAGTGTGTCTGTCTGTCTGTCTGACTGTCTGTCTGTTACCTCTTCACGCTCAAACCGCTGAATCGATTTTGATGGAATTTGGCATGGAGATAGTTTAAGATCCGAGGAAGGACATAGGATAGTTTTCATCCTGGAAATTATCCCTAAAAATATTGAAAAGCGAGTAAGTAATTCATGATAACATTGATGACCCTGTAGAAAATATAATGATAAACCCAAAAGCACAATTGCTCTTACATTTGCTTAGGCGCTCTTTTATTAATTAAGGTGATTAGGTGGATATGGTGGCTATCGTGTTGTACGAGGTTGCTTCCATACTTCCAAGTTCCACGCGGACGTAGTCGCGGGCAAAAGCTAGTACTTAGTATATATTATAGTATACTGAAAGTGTAAGAACAAGGAAGCCTTTTTGTTGTAAATTAATCTTCTTAATTGCATGTATCGGGTTCGTTGCTGTCAAAAGCAAAGGTGAATAACTACATTTTCAGTTCATGTTTCAAGACTGGGTCTCCAGTGTATGCTTACTAGTTTTCATCATCTAAGAACCATGATTACCTATAATAATCTACGGAAATTTGTATTTTGCTCTTACACCTATGGTTCACAAGCCAAATACAGTCCTTTATCATAACAAACTCGTACTTAATGGTATTTAAAGAGGTTTTTATTTAGTTACGACGTGATGATTCGTTCATTATATTGGTCTCGAAGGGAGTCCCAAGACGTCGTGGTAATTAAATAAACACTTTTTAACGCGATTTTGAAGCATTTTGTTATACGAAAGTCGTGTAAGTTTAAATCAAATACAGTCTTGACACAATCTGTTAAGAACATTCTAATGATGATTAACTGACGCAAACGTTAAACGGAGACTTTCTCATACCTTTTTAGGGTTCCGCAGTCCACTAGGAACCCTTATAGTTTCGCCATGTCCGTCTGTCCGTCTGTCTGTCTGTCTAAATAAAAACTAAAAAAAAAACTTCTTTCGGTTACCTCTCGTACATCTAAAGTGGTTGTTTATTACTACGACGCGACGGTGGCATACAAGCATGCGGCCCGTCTGATGTTAAGCCGTTACCGCCGCCTATGGACGCTTGCGACGCCGAGCCTTTAAGAACCTATTTAATCCCCTCTTGAATAACCTATTTGCAAACTCATGTTTTATTATCCGTGGGCTCCATATCCATGGGCAACGTACCTACACGTACTCCTAATCTAAATATCGGTTTAACCGTGTTTACACACGAAAAAGCACCGTTGACCGCTCGGCTCGCGGTTTCCGCCAGCCTTTTGATGTGGCCCATCTGTTCTCAAGTCTATTTTAATCTCTGGCTTGTCTAAATTTACGTAATCTGTGGTAGGACAAACAGTTCTTCGAACATTCTTCAGAATTAAGCGTAGAGATGAACGATTAATGCAGAAATTGAAAGCAATCTCAACTTACTGTCGGTAGTCAACTAAGATGGCTGTTTATTTCATTTATTTCTGTGTGTAATAATTTTCAAATCCTCACTCGACTCTCTTTCACAAATTATATAAAAGTATATAGTGATAACAGTTATGGCAAATGGAATTCGGGCAAGTGAAGGTAGGAAGACTTGTTTAATTGATTATTTATTATTAATTGTTAATCACTTCAACACGCATTTTTTGAGAATTTCAAGTTTTATGGTTTAAAGTTATGGATAAACAGATGTTCAAATGAACGGACAGCGAAGTCTTAGTAATCGGATCCCGTGGATGCTTTTTAATATCCTAGAAAATGATATCTCGCTGGGAAAATATTTAACAAGGAAAAAATTAATGAGCATTATATTGCCAAACGGCTAATATTCTCCAACTTTACGAGCGTTGTCCCGTTAAGCAAAGCTTTATACTCCAAATATTAACTAGCCAAGATCCGCAGATTCCAGAACTCCAACAAAATCATAATTAAAGCCGGAGCAAAAACGGAGATGGGAAGTTTTGGTATCGATCGATCGGTAAAAAAACTATCTAGTTTAATTAAAAGTGAGGCGGCGTGCGCGTTTCCTGCGGCGTCCAGTAATTTGGGAAGTTTATGGAAAGACGTTAGACAGGTCTGAAGTTTTTTTACTTAGCTTTATTTACATTGAGATTTTCAGACAGGAAGACGTTAATGTGAGAATATATTACATACTAGCTGTGCCCCGCGGTGTTACCCGCTCATCCCACGGGAACACTAAATTTATTCGGGATGAAAAGTATCCTATATCCTTTCCCGGGTGTCAAACTATCTCCATACCAAATTTCATCTAAGTCGGTTCAGCGGTTTAAGCGTGAAGCGGTAACAGACAGACAGACAGACAGACAGACAGACAGACACACTTTCGCATTTATAATATTAGTATAGATATATGGTAATGACACCGTATGTTACCAGAGTCAGTTTTGTCACCACACATGTTGATTATTCGTTTTAAGAAAGCAGATTTAATATTTTCTTCATCGGCAATCACGGTAATCGGTAATCAGAAGAAACTTTCCAACAAAACATAATATTACACTAGCTGTGCCCCGCGGTGTTACCCGCTCATCCCACGGGAATACTAAATTTATTCGGGATGAAAAGTATCCTATGTCCTTTCCCGGGTCTCAAACTATCTCCGTACCAAATTTCATCTAAGTCGGTTCAGCGGCGGTTTAAGCGTGAAGAGATAACAGACAGACAGACACACTTTCGCATTTATAATATTATAGTACTAGCTGTTGCCCGCGACTTCGTCCGCGTGGAACCTTTATCTTGAAAATTTTACATCTTTATTATTTTCAGATCTAAGTAATGTTGAAATTGCTAAACGTGCTTTTTTTTGCAATTGTATACGAAATAGTAACGAACCCTTCGTACGCGAGTCCGACTCGCTCATGGCCTTTTGATGAGTCAGTCAGTCAAGACACTTGCATTTATATATATATAGATTTGCGGATTTCCCCATACAAACTTTGCACCCCTTTTTAACCCCCTTAGAGGTGAAATTTCCCAAAACGCGGAAATAACTTTTTTTTGTATTTGATTACGTAAGCTTTCTACAAAGTTTCAAGTCTCTAGCTCTAAAAAAAAGTTTCCCCCATACAAACTTTGCACCCCTATTTAACCCCCTTAGAGGATGAATTTTTCAAAATCGCTTCTTATCTCTTGTACACTTTATAAATGCAACCTAGTGTGCAAATTTCAACTCTCTAGAATTTGTAGTTTCGGCTCTGCGTTGATGAGTCAGTCAGTCAGGACACTTGCATTTATATATATAGATTAGCGGATTTCCCCATACAAACTTTGCACCCCTTTTTAACCCCCTTAGAGGTGAAATTTTCCAAAACGCTGAAATTACTTTTTTTTTGTATTTGATTACGTAAGCTTTCTACAAAGTTTCAAGTCTCTAGTTAAAAAAAAAAGTTTCTCCCATATAAACCTTGCACCCCTTTTTAACCCCCTTAGGGGTGAAATTTTCTAAAACGCTGAAAGTACTTTTTGTGTTTTTGAATAAGTAATCTTTCTACAAAGTTTAAAGTCTCTGGCTCTAAAAAAAAGTTTCCCCCATACAAACTTTGCACCCCTATTTAACCTCCTTAGAGATTGAATTTTTCAAAATCGCTTCTTATCTCTTGTACACTTTATAAATGCAACCTAGTGTGCAAATTTCAACTCTCTAGCATTTGTGGTTTCGGCTCTGCGTTGATGAGTCAGTCAGTCAGGACACTTGCATTTATATATATAGATATAGTATGGATAAATGATAAAGTTATGTACTTTGTATCTGATTGAATTTAACAATGCTTCCTACCTGGCTACTGGTATTGTCCGCGACTTCGCCTGTTTGCCCACCCGCATTGATAACAAACACTTTCAGCGCTCTATATCAACCTTTATTGCACTAGTTTTATTAGTTGCCAAGTTTTCAAGTCAAACGGCAATGCTACGGTAGAATGCAGCGCGGCCTGGCTGGGTAAGATGGCGATTGTTCAGTTTGGAATGACCCAGTAAGAACATTAGGGTTATCACTTTTTATGTATCCACATAGCACGGGCACGACACTGCATTGAGGCTCTACGTTACATAGGCTACTTTTACAGGAACTTACGGCTGATACTGGTCTTACGTAAATCATGATAAGTAAGCCTTTGCTTATTTCGATAGAAAAACAGATTGTTACAAAAACCTTCTACCAAAATTTTCGTTCGTTTTTAAGACTATTTATAATCCCTAGAGGACAATGAAATTTATTGAGAACCTATATTTTTCATTTGCTCTTTATATGCATTCTTGTGGACAGTTGTCAAGTAATAAGGCATTTTCCTATCAATTATAATCTATTTCATTTTGAAGAAAAATAATCAGTAGTAAGTGCTAGATGATGAAAACGAAAGGGAGTGAGAGAAATTGTTTGAGATATCTTACAAAGCGCCTTTTTTTAAAGCTTATATTGTCGGTTTTGAGGCAACCCTGATTGTGATAACAGAACGGAGGAAACTAGGGACGGAAGAGTTGAGCACGGCCCGAGGTTAAATAGGCACGGTAGAGTGCGGCGCACCCCGGTCAAGTTTCGCACTAAATAACAAAAAGGTAAAGATACGGTGCGCCGTTAACGCGATTCGCGATAATGGAAAGACAAAGAAAACATTTATTATCTGAGTCATAATTGTTTTTAAAGCTGGCCGGGAAAATTGGATGGGTCCTGTAATTATTTACAGTTCAAGGGAGTTTTGTGTTAATCGGATTTAGGTAATATTTATTAGAGTCAAGTAGGTCAGTAGGGTAGGACTTTTTAAAGATGTTACTTTTTACGGCTTTGTTCAAATTGTGACTTACCTACCTTCCCTTCAAAATTCAAATTCAAATTCAAAAGTATTTATTTTGTCATGCATAGGTAAAATAAGGTGACATTTGTGAGACATAGTACAGCTATGATGTGCTTTTTGGCGTACGAAATTTTGCCATGTACATAAAAAAGAAAAATTAAGAGGCCCTTAAGAGGCCTCTGTTTGTGGCAAAGCAGCCACGAATAACGATAGGACTTCGTTATTCGTGCAAGTAGGCACTTTCCCAAATATAAAATTTAAAAAAAACACATTCATAGGTTTGAGATATTTTATTCAACTTGTTTGTAACAATCAAGACTGCGCCCAATATGCGCGCATCGCGCAACCTAAGGTTGCTTTAAAAAATCTGTTGTTGTGCAACCATGCTGGCAGCTAAGCTTCGTATAGAATTTAGCATACGAGTAATATTGATAGACAATCCGAAACTTAAATATTGACAAACTACGATAGTGTAAACTTCTTTACATAAATTACATAATATTCCGATTTTTTATCTGGATATGTGCCGCAGCTCGAGGGTGTGCTCCTACTGAGGCAGAAATGAGTGAAATGAACCAATGACGTGAGTTTAAATAAATAAATATCAAGGGACAATCATACACAAAACGACCTAGTCCCAAACTAATCAAAGCTTGTACTATGGGTACTAGATGAGGATATATTTAATATTTAAATACATATATAGATAGCATCCATGACCCAGGAACAAATATTCGAGTTCATCACACAAATATTTGCCCCCACCGGGTTTCGAAATCAGGACCGCTGGGTCAGTAGGCAGGTGTCTACAAACTGCGCCAAACGATAACTATCTAACTATCCATAACTATCCCAAGTTGCACACATGCTGTATAGGAGCTTGTACAGCCCTTACACAAGTTTTATAAGTCATATAAGCTCTAATGCAGGCTGTGCGCGTCCATTCTCCGCTCCGCTTCAATTTTGTGATTGGTCGATTAAGTACACCTTCGCTTTGCATCGTCTCAGTGGAAACGCAAGTAAGCCAGTTATTTTACCTCTATTTTCTACTCTATAAAAGAGTAAAATAAAAATATAAGCTTCTAACCATTGAAATCACGTAGCAATATACCTCAGCAAATATTCACTCTTCACCGCTCATTCCATAAATTTTATTCACATCAACCCGTCAGAACTTAAGCAGGAATAAATAATAAATGACTCGTTACTCAACGGGCACGTAACAAGCAAACAGCAGACTTTCACAAACACGGTACACTCTTACAAATGCACGAAATCTTTTAACAGAATCGTTGTAAATATTTTATCCGTAACGAAACACATTTGTAACGCAACGGGAGTGTACCGCGGTGAAATAACACTGCATTGTAGTTAGATGCAAGCGATTCACGACACAATTTCACAATGTAAAAGAATTGCAATTCATTTAGGGAGAGCAGAATGCTTTTATTATTGATTATGCGCCTAGCATTTATTTAAGTTTATGGTTTTTGGATTCAGTTGTAGTTTTATCACAAATCTGTCCAGAATTTTTGCATGGCATTAAGGAAAATGGCAATCGTTTGATATCGACTTGTTGCTGCAGTAACGATGGACAAGCTCTTTTAAACGCTGTCAAAAATTTAAATGTAGTTAACAAGCCTCTTACTTACTTTGAAATAAAGTAAGTACGTTTGCATATGGCCGGTCACTTATTTTGGCCGGATAGATTTTAAATTATTTATGCAAATGTACTAATCTAACAATAATAACATAAGCTTAAATATTATTTATGTGCGTGAAAAAATATATGACAAATAATTATAATTATGCTAAGGCGGGGAGGCACGCCCTATATGAACTGAGCTCTTAATTTTGTAGCTATGAATCTTTGCATTTTTGTTCTAAAAACCATGAAAATTCTGATATAAAAAAATGATTTTTGTGAAAAACAATAAAAAAATCTTTGCCTAGTTATGTACCTAAATAGACTGAAAGATTGATTGTCTTCATTTTCAGTGCGCGTGGAGTACTCACACTTGTGCTGTAGTAACCGGTCCACCCTTTTCAGCGTTAATGGGGATGAATTAACGCGCCGCGGTAGGGGTAAGCCTTTAAAGGGCCCTTTACAGGGTCCCCAATTACTGGGGACGTGATGTTTTCCCGGACGAGGTCCCTTTTGCGAAAAAGGCATATCTCTTGTCCAATCGCGATATCGTTACCCCCTTTTAAAAGTTTTCTCGTTGAAAGGCTGATCTGAAGCTTAGATGGAAATAGGCATATGTGCAGTGTAATTTGTGATGTTTGTGAGCTGTTTTCGACCTGGTATGGTATTGTTGGGATGTACATGGGCACAAAGAGGTCATTGTTGGGAACTAGCAATGTTTATTTCTTTCTGGGACCCAAAATAAACCTAAATAAAGGTCTTTCACTTGATGCCGAGGCTCAAAACACTCTTATAATGAATCTTGTACATAGTATGTAGCCATCTGATGATAATGTTCATATTGATAGACATATCTAACATCGAACTATCTAGAGTTCACCGTTTTTTGGGATATACCGAAAAAATAAATACCCTATTCTTTCTTAATATCGTAACATACCTACTTATAGGCCAATTTAGGATAATAATTTCACCCGTTTGCCTATTAGATACGTTTATTATTTATCTCGCATAGTAAGCATTTTGTGATGACGTCACGATTGAGTTGACTTGAAAAAAAAATGAATAAGTATTTATTTCACTGCCCTGGGTGCCTATGATGGTTGCGCTTATCACGTGATAAATAAAAGTTACAAAGCATCTGTCACTCACACTCGCATATTGTCAAAACGTGACGGATGCTTTGTGACTTGTTTATCGCGTGATAAAACTTACTTGTTTACTTGCCACTTGTTTGTTAAATTAGCATTTCTCAAAAAGTTTGTACAAAATTAAGACGTCAATTCAGAAAATTTTCCTGTTTCGTTACCAATTGTACGTTCGTTAGTCATGGATGTTATTTGTATTTATGTATGTATTTATCTATATATTTATCTATATAAGTATGTTTATCGTCATCTAGTGTCCATAACACAAGCCTACTAGTGCTTACTGTGGGACTAGATTGATTTGTGTGAGGTTGTCCGATATTTATTATTATTATTATTTATATAATTTTCTTTGTGATTTCCAATACTTTGATTTCAGATTAATTATTTAAAAAAAAGTATAAGCATAAAAGTACCTTAATTAACAAACAAAGCCATAACATTGATATAAAATTACTAAAAGAATTGGTATCGAAATAGGAAATAGTTATTTGTGCAACAAGAGAGCAAAGTTGTTTTTTGTTACGAGTGCTGATTTTGAGTCCCGAGCAAGCGAAGGATTCTACGTTTGAATCACGAGCGTAGCGAGTGATACTATGTTAGAATCCTGAGTGTAGCGAGGGACTCAACAGCACGAGATGCAAAAAACTTTGCTCTCGTGTAGCACACACAACTTTTCACCTCATCAGCGAGAACATATTCTAAATTATGTGATTTTTCTTCCAACGTATGTTTATAGTCTTTGTTGCTGATTTCAATAATATTATTAATCAGAAAATAGATAACTGCTGCTTAAAAAGGAATAACAATATAATTTAATTGAAATTATAATCAACCTACCAACACGGTTATTGTCATTATTTGATCATGAAGCGTGACGTGTTTATTTATAAATAAATATTATATTACGAGATTTTTTTTATAAATTGATTAATATTTTTACTCGTAAAACACCAAACAAAATAAATGAAAAAGAAAATAACAATTACAATATGAACTCGATATTTTTTAAGGTATGTTTCGAATATGCATCTTTGATAAAATGGTGAAATTATAAACCATTATTATATTTACAATAAGTAATAAATAAGTTAAAAATCTTATTTTATTTGAGCAATGATCTATTTACGTATTTATTTATTTTACGTTTTATATAAAAGGCACAATAATTTTAATATTCGGTCGTTAAATAAAGATATAATAAAGAAAAAAAATACGTTCCAATAAAAACTTTTTCGGGTGTTTTTAATGATTTTTTTGGTATAACGCGTATTCGAACTGTTCTCAATCGAGGTCGGATTCGAAAATCGAATTTCAAATTGATAAGTTCCTATCCCTCTCTTTTATATACATATGAAAGAAACAGAGTGCATCGAGATTCAAATGAATAGAATTTTATAATTAACCTTTGGCTGAAGAATGACAATTCGTGGTCAGATATTGAAAAAATTAAAAAGCTACTTTCTACTCACGCTCGAAACAAAATCGCATTTTGTTCACTGTTATCTATTTATTTATTTATTTATTTATTTATTGATACAAAATCCACAGCACAAGTTACAATATTTTTTTAACAGATACATATTTGTTTAACATTGGCCAATTACGGATTTACATTATACAGACTTATCACTAGCAAATAAAAACTAACGTTGCGGTAGGAGACGAATACAGATAAGTGATCAACTGAGTAAGTAAATATCCAAGGTGGAAACATATTATAAGAAACTGAAAAATAAACATAAAAGTAAATGTTTTAACAGTTATTGAGGAACCAATGGTAAGCTGAATAAATAAAGAGAGATTTGGAATGGCAGGTGTTGCATTGATGTTGAGTGTGTGTGTGTGTGTGTGTGTGTGTGTGTGTGTGTGTGTGTGTGTGTGTGTGTGTGTGTGTGTGTGAATGATTTCAAACTGACAGCAAAATCGCCATGTTTGAGCTGGTGAGGTGAAAATTATATTAAACTTTAATTGAAGTCTTAGTGTTCCTACCAACTTTATGAGAAATGCTCTAATATCCAATCCCACGCGGTAGCGTCAATGAGACACTAAATAAAGCACCCATACGACCGCCTGTACATTTGTGAACAGATATTATTGTAATTCTATTTATTCATCGTAAAATAAGATTGAGATCTCAGTCATTGCCTTAAGATGGTCTAGACATAGTCTTACGATGCCTTGTAAGTTCTTAAATATTTTCAATTTGATTATGATAATTTCAGTCAGCTTATTGCAATATCATTTATATATTGAGGTATTTTAAATGTAATGGGGAATAGATGAGATGTAGAATTTTTGTTTAATAGGTAGGAACATATAGACAAAAACTTAAGATTTTTTTAAAAACCCTCCTCATTCCTAGAAAAAAGTTACAGATTTTTCTATAGCGTAGAAAAAAAAGATGAAAATGTTTTTCCCGTCTTGTATGGGCATCGCCCATGAAATTGGATGAGTGCGTTGCAAGACAGATTGTTGTGGAGGACTTTGGGGGAGGCCTTTGTCCAGCAGTGGACGTCTATCGGCTGATATGATGATGATGACGATGACGGGCATCGCACCGGCATCCTAGGTAACCTCAACCGAGTGCAAATTTTTCGACTTGGTAGGGGTGACAGAAAATCTTTAAGTATTCTTGGCGTTCAAAGTGTTAAGGATGGTAAATTGGTCCTTACACAAAGTAGATACCAGCCATACAGTGGCGTGACGTCCATAGAAACCGATTCACATCGGCTTGCCACTTCAGACCAATAGAGGTCCTTTTTTATTGCTATGAAGAAAGGTGATCGAAATCTACCCCGGTTTGCCTTGAGTTTTGGTTGGACTTCACGCTACTGAAGTCATAACAGCTACTCTCTTCGTCTCTCCTTGCTGAAAGTCAATACCTTAACGGTACGTTAATACTTACAAAGGCAATCCTCGATCGTGTAGCATGCAGTCAGTTTCGCTTACCTGAAATATAGAAAGTTATATATTTTTTATCATGATTGCGGAAAAAATCTAGCGCGATGCATGTAAATGTTTGTTCAGTAGGGGCATTGATTATAGCGCCATCTATTTTGAATATCTTATTTCTTGGTACGCATACCACGCCAAAACAAACTTAAAATATACATATGTAAACGTTATATTTAGCCATGGATTGAATTCTTTTTAGCTTCGTGATACTACTTAAAATTTTACTTTTTGATAAAAATAATATTTACATGTATATGTATATATTTCCAAATTAAAATACATTTATTAACTAAGAACTTAACTAACTAAAATTTACATAGAAAACTATCGTGAGTCTCAGACATATTAAAATACTTAAACGGGTTTACTCACGTCGTAGAAGTCGATGATGAATCGCGTACCGATTCGAAACATGTCGAGTGTTATTCGACTTCTACGACGTGAGTAAACCCGTTTAAGTATTTTAATATAACTAAAATTTACTCAAAGGCGGAGTAAATTTAAGGTAGGTTGAATTAAATTGTCCTTCTATACAATTACCCTCGACTTCTATACGTCCTCCAATGTTATCGAAGTAAACTACATAACATTCTTTGAAACAGCATTTAAAAAGGCCCTTTGTTTCTCATCATCCCCATTACTTCCCGGCTGTGACCTGGACTTCAGAATACTTTAATTTCACAAACAATCCTACATTAGCGCTATGGAGATAAGCGAAAAGTCTTTTGTTTTGGACCCATTGGAGTCCAGCCGAGTTTTTCGAATGGACCCGTTAGATGGGTGCGATAGGCGCCCCATTTATAACCTGTCCCACGTCGGGTAAGTCCGCGTCGGTGACGGACGAGCGGATAAAATAGTGACAGAGATAGACAGATGTTCAAACGGATTTTCAAATCCGTTCCAACGGGTAAATCTAGTTCAGACTTTGTAATATACCTCACGTTCCCACGCGTCAATCGACGGGCATTTTAATGGAAACGTTCACATTGCAGCGCTGGATTACATTAAAATTCACTGACATACACGTAAACTGCTACATTTGAATCAGATATTTCTACTAAGATCAAAATATGGATCTTAATAAAAGCTTTTGTTACGTAAGACGTGAAGTAAACTGCATTGAACAGAGAAGAGTAGGCTAACAAACAATTCAGGTCGTTGCACTACTGCAGCCGTTAGTACGAGTAGTCAGTAAAATTGGGAGATAGCTAAACAACTCAGTACTTAACCAGCAATACATTACGAACCCAATTCCGATTCATCTTCGCCTCTTAGAACCGCTACCATGTATCCTTCCATTCTAGACTCCTCACCTCCCGGCCACTACCTCGTTATTTATTTATTGGTGGTCTCATTCCTGCCCTAGCACAACTATACTTCGCGACTCTTCTCGCGCGACTCAGCGTCACATGTCACTCTCTTCCCGTACTGTACAGAAAGAGAGAGGTAATATATATCGCGCGAGAAAGAGTCCCGTGTCACAGTTATGCTAGAGGTGCAGGTGCTACGTGCCCGGCCCGCTGATACCCGCCAGACTTGTTGAGTCCCGGTATTTCCCTCATTTGCTGAAACCGCTACCGCGTACGCTCTGCTACCCGCTCCTCGTCCTCCCGGGCACCGCCTCGTTCTTTAATTATAGGTGGTCTCATCCCAGGTCCTACGTGCCCGGGGCGCTGATACCCGCGATTATATAGACTTGTTGAGTCCCCGCCAGGTATCTCCCTCATTTGCATTTCGAGGCTGTTTATTTGGAAGGTTTATTGGTGGGGAGATTTATCTGTCTTAATTAAGGACTGTTTAAGAATTTGTCGGGAGTGCTCAGGAAAGAATACATTTATTTTAAGCTATATGGAAATGCGTTGAAAGTTGTGTTATAAATAATAATTGGAACAATCTAGATGCGGCTAGTTTTACCACTAGATACTATCACTTTCCTGACGCAAGTATTGTAGAAACTAACTACCATAATAGAAAAATATTGTCAATATTGAAATTTCACCGCAAACACAGTACGTTTATTTTTTTATTTTTTCAATATATGCGACGGGAAAATATCAGCTGTTGAAACGCTTTGAGAACTAGCCATCCCTAAGTTATCCCTCCATAAGTATTTTTTCAAAAAGATAAAAATTTGATTTGTTGACCTACTCTACTAGCATTTGGATAATTATCAATGCATGTAAAATTTATATACTTAGGTGAATATCTTCCTTTTAAACGCATAACCTTCGTAGCAGATTTCCATTAAGGAACTCCGTAATATAGATTCGATTAGAAAATATATTTTATATGGATATATTTTTTTCACAGGGCTAAACGAAAGTTAAAAATTTGTATCAGGCACATTTAGATCCTTATAAAAGCTAGTACATTTATGAATCCATTGAAAACCTACCACATTTATCTCAACTATCGTTTGCTGTTGTGTAGTCTGCGGATTGCTCTATTTACCTACCCAGAAACAACAATCAAGACAAGAGGGCCTGAAGTCAGAGCTTCAATCAACTTGTGCAAGCGTGATGTCTAGGACTGAGACGTCACAAGTGCTATTCAATGTATTAGCATTCTGTATCAGATGGCTTCAAGTACGTATCTAAGGGATTCTCCAGATAGACGTAAATTGTTTGCATTTTGTTAGTGGATTTTATTTAGTTCCAACACAAGAACATTGTGTACGTGCTTTAAGTGAAAGTTGCATGGATATTTAAATATAATGACATCGTGAGGTGAGTAAAAAGACTCAGTGTGTGCGTGTTTTTTAATAAAAAATGTATCATAAAAGCATTCCGCGCCGACCTCAAATAAATGGCATAAGGTCAAGAGAATGAAGAAAGGCTATATCGATAAAATTCGGAACGACACAATTATATTCCATTCAGAATAAGCCACAGTCCTTTCCAGTCACGCCCAGTCACCCGGATATACAACGGCGATGGCACTAGCAATCTTCAAACTCACGAGGAAATCCGAACCATTCAACTGCAAACTCAAATAGTACCAATCTCAGTTTATTAGTCGGGTCGAACGCCTGGCCAGTGCAAGAAACGGGTAACCCGACTGGGTCAAGGGTGCTTCCAATTAGACTTGGATCAATCGGCCCCGGTGCACTCGCTAACGAGCACAAATGCGTTGATTTTGCAGGAATCTGTTACATTCGGACGGGACTATACTAGTGGATACAATACAAATCAATAGTTGACTCGTTTTTAGATGGGAAGAAACCAATTATGAAAATGATAATAAGTACAAATTATACGAATTGAGAGTTAGGGGGAGGAAACAAATAAATACGAAGACAGCTACTTCATAAGAAAATGTGCAACAAGTTGGGTTGTTTAATGTGAAAGACGATTTAAAATGGAAATAATAAGCAAGCGTTACCAACGTTCTACTGGCAAGGGGCTGGAAAGAACGGACCAGGAAGTGACCGAGCACATTGATTCCACTCACGTGCGAGCACGAGTGGAGGATTGTCCTCAGAATAGCGTTCAGAAATAAAACCGTATTGAATGAGCAAATTGCTCGATATCGTAGTGCAAGAAACCCGGGCGGGTCAAGAGTGCTGCAATTAGTCGCGGATCAATCGGCCCCGGCGCACTCGCTAACGAACGGCTGCGTTCCATCTGTTGGTGTGATCTCGCTTCAGCTAGTCTGATAATGGGAACACCACTGCACCATCTATCGCTACATAGGGGAGCAGAATATAATTACCAGAGTTTAGAGTTGTAGCAAAAGTTATAAGGCAAGAAACGGCAACTTATGGCAAGGCTATAACTTATGAAGTGAGTAAAGTCAAGTGAGGGACGGATGTATGATATTATGCAAAAGAAGATATAAATAAAATCGACTAGATTAGTTAAAAAAAATGTAACAATGCAAATAAGATTTTTTGTTCCATAATTTAAAGAGAAAAACGTTGCATTAAATTTTTCATACGATATCAACGTATTTTTTTGATTGTTGACAAAACAAGGAGTTGATCATTTTTAAATTCGAACCTTACACATCAGTATTCATGTTACACTATTTGAACCTAACTCAAATAGTGCGTACTGTGCTAATTAAACTCAAATACACGTGTTCTGCAGTTTGTAACCTAAAGACTAATTTCATGTTCCTAACTTTAGTAATTTAGGGTGTAGATCGTTCAAGGAATAGATAGTTTTATAACCTATCACAAACAGTACACTAATTAAAGCTTTATCAGAGTTAGTTCCAAAAGTCAGAGGGCGGCAATATATGTATAGTGGGTGTTATTGTATGTATCCCAGGCCAAGCAGGTAGACCAGATATTATTAAATTGTTTTACAACCTTAAAATATATAACAAAACAAATTGATTTCGCGGAATGGCAAGGGATTGATTTAATACTAGAGCATGACAAAAGTGTCATTTATTTTTCATTTTATTTTTCAAATTATCCTTTAAAATGTCACGGCACGTTTCACGAAACATCAAAAGATGCCTCTCCTTCCTAAAATACCTATAACGACGCTATCCCCAGAAACATTAAGCAATATACGGCTTATACCTGTACAAGTGTGCATACTCCACGCCATATTCGTCGTTAACGATCCTCGTTACGCGCATCCATTGTTTTTCAATTATTCCTGTTTTCTTTGTCATTATCGAGAGAGCCCTCGAGTGGAGTGTGTCAATTTTGTATTATTTTTCTCTGGATCTGATACTGCTAGCAAGTCACCTGCCAATAATGATGTATGAAAAAGTCGGGGTCATTCGGCAAGTCATTGCGATATCCTTAAGAAATACTTCGGCTTATTTATTTTATTTATCATTCAAATAAGTAACACAACATAACAGTAAAAACCAAGGCACTGTGAACTACAAAAATACATACAAACAGAGACTTAAACTTAGGCGACACAATGGCGTGGCTCCGTTGCGTCGTCTGATCTGGTGTAGATTACGGCAGATTGATACCTCGGCTTATATTCTACAGCATTTAATGGACATTTATAGATTTCTGCTATTTAGCTGTATTAAGTGACAATCACTAATTTAAAATTTAAAGAAGATTTGACCTCTCGAACATTTCAGTTTAGACTTTTGCATATTTCTTCTCCATATACAGTAACAGGCTGTAAGTAGCCTGCAATATTTCTCCGAGTTCCTCATAAGTTCGCGAAACAACTGTGTCACAACTCCTCACAAACTTATCAGGGAATTAGGCCGATATTTCGGACAACTGTGGGACAATAAGCAATATACGGCACTCGGAAGTCGCCGCCCTACATTATGGAGGAAACTTTGACAGCCACGTGCAAACTGAGCCAATTTGTAAACTTTATTGAGAGATTCATTGCAATATGTTTTCAAGATGCTTTTGTCTAATTAAGAAGACAAGACATCATATTTGCGAACTTGTGCTTTCGTATTTATATATTTATTCCTTTTGCAGTTCACGTACAGAACAGTAAAAGTAACATAGACTGGAAACTAACATAGGTCACTACCTATAGCCACTGTTAAATGATAATTATTTCCTTTATTTGCATAATGACACAAATATAATGTAGGTAATTATAATAATTATAATAGGTATAAACGTATAGCACTTTAGTTTGATACAGAATTTACTCTATTCTCAGAATCAATGCAACATAATGGCCCAATCTTTAAGAATAACGTTTTCTTTATTCGCAATAAAAACAAATAAAACTTTTTTTGTTGACTTCTCAAAGGAATAACGTTTTATGAAACAAAATATTCAAATTTCTTTCAAAACTTACAATAGAAGTAGAACGAGCTGATTTCCCAAAAAAAAACCTCCGTCAACTTCGTTAATTACACTAAACGGCGAAACCTTTTAAAATTATCGAAAAGCAAAATTTCAAGGCGCAGCATCACGAGAAAATAACAAAGACCTTTTTTAAAAGAAGCGATTTATAGGTATCACGGGGTACAATAGACAAAGGAAACACATTATCTCGGTGTTTGGGCTAACAGGCGTGGGGAGGGGAAAAGGGGCGGGAGGAGGAGGGGTTCTCAAAAAGCCATTGAGAGAGCTTTAAAGGTTTCGTTAAAACAGACAATAAGAACAGTGCAGTGTGAGGCACAATGAGAAGGAGTAATCGAGTCAAAGGTGTAGGAATCGATGGTGCCAGCTAAGAAAGCCTGACGATATACTACAATGATATTATCGATGCCTTCCATATTGAAAACGACAACGAAACGAGACAACCTACAATGTTCTCGCAATAACAGGTTATTACGGAAGAACCGTAAGTTGTTTCCTTGTTAAGGTATTATTTTATACAATTATTTGTCATTATGCTATTTTGCGTAGGGGTAGCAGGCTAGCAGGTAAACAAGCCTTTTGATCAAATACAAATTGAAAGATGAATTTTCCCACAACAACTCCCAATAAGGATCGTCGTCAAAACAACATCAAAATATGTAAACAATGAAGGTACATTTATTAATTAAAGGATTAGTTCCATGTACTTGCTTACTGAGCACAGAGGGATGTCTAACAAAACATTTCTTTGCCGACATGATGTCATGGTATTCATTTAATCGGAAGAGTATCATAATAATAAAACCATTTACTGTGCGACTTGAATGGCGTTGCGTTACGACATTAAAGACGAAACATCAAACAAGGCGGGCTGGCGAATCCTAAGCGGAAAATTCTTTGTCAAGTTCACCTGTACTTACCATGAGGTATAACGTGACCGTACTCGCAAGCGACGGCGTTAACTATTTGTATGGAAAATAGTACAGCGGCAGCGCCCCTAGGGGTTCCTTTGTAGAGCTTCCATTCTCCATACAGATCGTTTACGTACTCGCTAGCGAGTACCGTCACTGTAAATTTATGGTAAGGGTTTCGTGGACTCGCGTATTGTGTGCGATCGATGTGGCAAGAAATGCCGCGCTGCTATAAGACTCCATCGCAACACATCACGAGTGCAGACATCTAGCCGACGGGTGTCGTGTTTCGGTAGTTTCGGGGCAATCTGCTGTATTTTACACCACATCAGACGACGCAAGCAACGGAGCCACGCCACCGTTATGTCGCCTAAATCTAACTAGTTATAATTATAAGTCTTGTTTATATGTATTTTTGTAGTTTACAGTGCCTTGGGTTTTACTGTAATACTGTATAACTAATTTGATTAATAAATAAATAAATAATAGCCATCATCGTCCGTCAAACACCCAAGATGACACAACAGCTGCTGCTGTGGCCAATGATGATGATGATGGCTTCTGTTTGATCAATATTTCTAAAATAAATGGTAATGATACTCATTAATTTTAATGTACAGTAAAGAAAACTAAAACGCGTACCTTTTTGAACCCTATTGTCACTGTGACAAGAGCAAAAAAGATACGTTCTTTCATTTCCTTGACTGAACCTATAGGATTAATTCACTATGTATGGATTTTACGTTCGCGTGGAAAAGCAGCTTTAATTACGAACTTTGTTAATGCCAAAAATGTATGACTAAGTAAGTCTAGCTGCAATAACTATGCCAGTCTAACTATCCAATGTAACTAGAAATTAGAAAAAAATAATCCTGCGTAAAAAATAACTGGTCCATTCAAAACACAATATGTAGATAATAATATGGGCTTGTCAAATTATTATTCTCAGACTGAGCTTTTATCTAGGTCGTTGATACTGTTTTTTGTCTAATAAACAAATTAGAGCGTCGAACATTTTCCTGTAGTCAGTCTTTATCGACAAAAACATTGTACCCTACTTTCGCTAAACAGTGGCACAAAACGCGATCCACATTGGGTTTACCTGGATGCAATTGAAATGTAATTTGAAAAATGTTTAAAGTAACAAACCGTCCTTCTTACCTAATACGAAATTAACTTCCTACCCCGTATTCATGAATATAAGCGCAAACACAGTGCTAGAATAAAAATCCGTATTTTAACATGATAATACAGTGCGTCGCCAAGCGCACCATTCGTCTAAATGATGTGGATGCGACATTAATATCAAGATAATTAAGGTTTGTAGATAAAATTAATATGTTATCATCCGAGGATACTACTTTTACTGTTCGGTGTCTAAGTAGATATACCAGAAGTCATGCGCAAGAAGCCACTGCTCATTCTCATTAAAAAAAGATTCACTATTTACCATACGATTAATTAAATAAGAATAGATCCGACCGTTTAGGACAATTTTCTTCATGAGTCGACACCCGAAGAACATTAGGTATCAATTAGAACAATATAATTTTTTTTATCTTCAAGAAGAGATTGAATAGTACTTAGTAATAAAATTAATAATAGTCCCTACTATTTATTTTCCATCGTCGCCTTTATTGTGACGGATTGCTACAGGTGAGATTGGAGCCAAATGCTTGCCTATCATGCACAGAAAAACAATTACGTAAAAATATTAAAGATACTGACAAAACTTATACTGTGGCGCAGAAGCCGCCGAGCATAAATCAAATCCGCGCACTCCAATGGCGCCGCACAAATTATGCTACATCGCGAACATATATTATTAGAAGTTGGGGCCCGGCTAATTTATATATCGCCGTGCGGAGTTTTATTGGCGCTAATATCGTGTACGTGGGGAAAGGGGAGACAAGAGGGCTTAGCCTGGATTATAAACAAGTTACTGCGTATCCCTGTTACAAGGAAAGAGTGCGTGACCCACTAAGGTAAACAATAGTACTTTATCGGGAATCTCCACGCTGCGTTATCCGGCACGTCTCCTCCACTCATCAAACTTTCTGCCCCAACTAGTGATGTGCCGTTCTCGAGAACGTTTCTCGATTTATATGGGGAAAGAATGTTCTAACGGCACATCACTAGCCCCAACGGTAACTGCTCCTGACAAATAATCCTTCCAACAAGGAGGACCGACGATTTACTAGAGTTTTCAGAAAGATAAAGGTAGGTACCGCGTGAGGTATTTGTGGAGATCCTGTCCAGTGGTAGATGTCATTTTGTGATATTATGTTGATAATTACGTATCTTCAAAGGAAAGGGTGGGTTCGGGTGACCAGTGACCACGACAATAATAGTACGCATTACTGCACACGCCGGGAAAGAAGGGCTTGCCGGGTGAGTAGATATAGATAGATAGGATAGTGATACGAAGCCGGCAAGCCCTTTTCACGGCTAAGACATGTAAAGTAATTTTCTCCAACATATGCAATGAAGTAAAAAAATACACCACTCAAAAAAATAACAGCTGCTTAGCCTGTTCACGAACACAGATGCCATGTTTAAAAAAAAATACTTCCCGGCCTAGGCCTTAAATTTTATATGAAATTTATTTTACTAAAATCTCTTACCTTTACAGTTCTCTCGAGTAGTTTCGCCCGAGACGTGATACTTCGATGCCTGTTATAACGCACATCATGACGAAATTTCATTGCATGTTTGAGAAAAGCTAATTATTCTTATATACACCTTGGTGGAGATGTTCTTTCGTGAGTAGTTAGCCGGGGAATCAAGCAGCAGCATAGCAGTGGTATGTTTGCATCATAAATAACTGTACACGCAGTATAATGCACCTAACAGTAAAACGGACCCAGATAACCAGTTAATTCCCATAATTTCCTACACTATAGGGTCACAGTACAATTGCACGTCGCCGTGACGTAGAAAACTGCATCATACAACGAAGAATTCACGGTACTCCGACGTTGTTGCAGAACATTGCGACAACGGACCGAGTGTAATAGTGTTTCAGCTGTAATGTTCAACAGTAACACATTCATTTCACATTAACTTTACTGCACGTTCCGATGAAATTAAATAAGGTACGTCTGAATAAAATTCCTAAATTTAGAGGCAAACTATATGTATTTTAAGGTACAAGATAACTCAACAAAGGAACAAAAGTAGCACATGAATATTTGACTACACCTGCTGAAATGTATTCAAAACCTTTAAAATGAAATCCAGCAAAACCCGAGAGCCTAATTCCACTCCCAACTAATGCCGTCCTTGTTTTAATTATAACCGGAGCGTCTAACTCTAACTTCAACGTATGTATGGCCTTTGAAATTCAGTCTGCTACTAAACAAATTACTTAGCTCGTTGTGCTAAAGTTGTTAATTATTTATTAAAATCTCTTTTCTCAAACACGCAATGAAATGTCGTCATAATGTGCGTTATAAGAGGCTTCGAAGTAACACGTTTCGGGCGGAACAACTCGAGAGGACTGTTAAGGAATTTCATACAAAATTGAAGGCCTAGGCCGGGAAGTAATTTTTTTTAAACATGGCGTCTGTTCATACATTTTATGGTCCTTCGAACCTCTCCGTGTCCTGCAAACTCAAAAAAAAGGTACATAGTGTTTTTGTTACTTTATTGCGATAGTGAATCGGTTTGCTGGCCTCCCACAAGCGGGTCTCACCAGTAAATTGAGAAGGCACAGATATATCGTATATAGAGGGCAGAAGCGCTACTTACCTGTGAAGAAGGGCATCGGATTGAACCAACGAAAAATAACATCAGGATTACTTCACGTGTCTATCTCCGCTCGTGCTTCGGATCTACAACTACAAGAGGATCTGGAAGTGGACGGAAGCAAGGTCTACGTGTTGTGAACCAGTCAACTAACCTATCGTCGGGCAACTACTACAAAAAAAAAACCGACTTAACTAAACTTAACTACTCTGGGGCTCAACTTAACTATCTTCAAGATCAACTTTCAACTTCAACTTTAACTTACAATGAACAAGCTACAACTACAACAAACTTGCCTTGAAAGCATCAAGTCCTTGTGTGTCAACTACAAAAAGGACTCAAAGGACAGAAAAACCAGCGACTACTAGCGGAGGTAATCCCGGACGAGAATGGCCGCCAACCAGTGAAACTGAAATTATTAACTTACTACAAACTTCAACTGCGAACTTCAACTATAAGGTACAACTACGAACTTTAACTAACTACTACTACAACTACAAGAGACAACGTCAAACTTTAACTACAAGCTACAACTATAAACTGCGAACTTCAACTAACTACTACTACAACTACAAGAGACAACGTCAAACTTTAACTACAAGCTACAACTATAAACTGCGAACTTCAACTATAAGGTACAACTACGAACTTTAACTAACTACTACTACAACTACAAGAGACAACGTCAAACTTTAACTACAAGCTACAACTATAAACTGCAACTTCAAGCTACAACTACAAACTTCAACTACGAGCCTCAACTACAAACAAACTTCAACTACGCACTTCAACTTTACTTAAACTTAAACTCGGTTATCAAGAACTAACTTAACTACAACTAATAATGGATAAACTTCTCAAACAGCAATCCTGTTGTGAGAACATCAAAACTCTGTGCGTCAACTACAAGAAGGATAGCACGATCAAAAAAACTAACTACAATAACTTCAACTATTTCAAGAATAACTCTAGGACATATCATGCGACATATGGACAATGTCCTCTATGTAACGGGGCACATGTGTTGATGCAATGTCCGAAGTTCATCGACCTAGATGCACTACAGCGCAACAGCACGGTTGCGAAACTACAAGTCTGCAAAACCTGCCTATTTAGTCACGGGGACAAAGAATGCAGATCTAACAAAACGTGCAAAGAATGTAACTTGAAACATCATTCATTATTGCACAATAATATGATGAAGAAACAAATAGTTTCTAATTATGGAAAAAATAACTCCGAGCCGAACCCATCAACTTCAACTCAACGATCATCGAGCCATCATATAGCTACAGATGATTTGGAAGTCTTGTTAACTACGGTTCAACTTCAACTTCAAGCGAGAGACGGGTCCCTTATCACACTTCGAGCATTACTGGACCAGGGGTCTCAGATAAATATTATAACTGAAAATGCCGCACAACTACTAAAGCTACCTAGAGTGAAGCTAAATGGAACCATAACTGGAATCGGAACTTTAAGCTGCAAAGGAAAAACGGAGCTTACTTGCAAGTCCCTGCATTCCGATTACACATTTAAAACGAATGCACTTATCGCCCACAAAATAACTAGAAACTTACCCAACTCTACGTTCAAAAAAGGAAACTGGCCGCATTTACAAAACTTGGAACTGGCGGATGCTGACTTTAACGTATCGCGCCCCTTTGACCTCTTGCTAGGAGCACACGTTTACGCCGACGCTCTCATGGATGGAGTGATCAAGGTTGATAAGCGGGATCCGATTGCCCAACAGACCCAGTTAGGGTGGATTATCAGTGGAAAACTGACGAGCCGTGCCTCACTAAACTGCCGCGTATTTTTAATTAACATGGAAGAGCTTACGAAATTTTGGGAAACAGAAGACATCACCCAAAACGACGAAGACAGATCTGAAGATCAATGCAAAAGTTACTACCAGGAAACTGTCGAGCGAGGCTCCGATGGAAAATACGTCGTAAAACTGCCACTGAATGTGGACTACGAAGAAAAACTGGGAAACTCCAAACAAATAGCGATATCCCAGTTTTTACAACTTGAACGAAAACTACAAAAACAACATAAACTTGCCGCAATGTACCGGGATTTCATGAACGAATATATGAATGTGAAGAAGATGTGACGTCACACACTATGACGTCATCCGGTATCGTCACCTTAGCACAAAGCTGCGTACTACAATCTAAATATCTAACTATACATTCGCTAAACCAATACAACAGCAAGATGAAGATGAACTACGAAATTAACGTGCCCTCGGTAACATCATCAATTAATCAAATTGCAAATCTGACTTACCACAACATACCGCATCCGTACTATGCTGAACACAAAAATACGGATACAGAAGAAATCGACAGAAGATTACAAGACGAGAAGAATAAGGAGCAAACCTTACGAACAACTCTCACTACCCACGATGTTCATCAATATGCCATTAGTTACTTTCTGCTAGCCGCAGGCATCTCTGCTGCCGTGATTTGGGGAGTGAGAAGGCGCTGTCCCAACCTATGTAACCCAAGCAACCGCAAACAGCGCTCACGGAAATCACAGAAACCAATCTACGAAGATATCGAACTTCAACCGATGCCAGAAGAGAGAAGCCGGCCACAAACCGGAGCGAGACCGACGAGCAGCCCCGCGCCGCCACCGAGCCATCGCCTCGCGACCAACGACAATGTGGCGTTCAACTTTGACTGATTTAAATTTTATTAAGTATTTTGTAATAGCCTTTCCTTCTATTGACCATTATCTCAACCTTCCTTTCTTTGGAGTTGCCAGCATGTACAGTCTCACTACTGTACATTTTTCCGCTCACGCTGCGACCTACTTTAGCAAATAAAAGACGTGTTGCTCGTTCACCATTTATTCCGAGACAAAACTACCTACATACAAATATATGATTCGTTGTTTGCTTACCCTACATATACTAACGTATACAACACCTCCGCCTTTATTTACTAATATAGCTCAGAATGCAAGGTTTGTACATATCCCTTAACACTACATAATTATATAACTAATGAAGCTAATAAGTACAAAGTGCAAAATTACTATGTTACCCCTTGACAATACATACTAAATACTATATGATCCTTGATACTATTCATGGTACAATCGAAGACATTGTTTACTATAAGTACTTCGTAATTCGTAAACATATTAGGTTTATAGGTGTACAGTGAACTGTGCCTCCATTGGTACAATAATTAATACATAGGAAAACGACCGAATATACTTATTCATGAAAGCCTTTATATATGCACGAAACACACTACAAGTAGGTACACATAGTGGAATATAAAAGTAATTCAACCAAATTAAATTAATCACGATATTCGTCATAACCAAATCTAATCGGTGGTTTGACCACTCTCTTGGGTTGCACATCTCGTGTTATCCTAGGAGTTTGTGCGTCTGCGCCTACATCAGGACCCAACCCTGCTGCACCCCTAGCATGAGCACTGCTCTCCGACACCCCGGGTCGATCCACATCGGCTGACGGCCCTGCCACCGCCTGCCCCGGCGCCATCGGTGACCTATTGTTATTTCCTTCCCGATGGGGCTCCTCCTCTATCGGTAACACGAGCGAACTACTTCGAGCTGATCGACGGTGTGCGGTTACTTGGGGTATACGTACATCTACGCTAACATCGGATACCCTACGTTTCAATTGATCTATGTGCCTGTGTAACTCGGTCCCATCGTTAGATGCAATTGTATAGTCGGTACTCCCTAGCCTTTTAGATACCTGGCCCGCAAGCCATCTGTCCCGCGAGCGGTAGTCGCGGTACCACACGTCGTCCCCCGGGTGCAGCTGGCGGCGCGCGCCGCGCGCCCTGGCCGCCGCCTGCGCCTGGTGGTCACCGACTCGCGCACCACGATCCGGTTTTAAGGTGCGCCCAGACCGCCGCTTAAAATAAGGTGACGGTACGGAATCGCAGTGACGCATCGTATCCGTACCGTTTTTGTCGCATGCCCTCCACACCGCCGCTTAAAATACGGAGACGGTACGGAATCGCAGTGACGCATTGTATCCATTGTATAATAATTCAGTGAATTAAGGAGTTTGACCTTACAAACGGTCCAGAAGTTTAGAATTTTTGATAATATGTTGTCTGGGATGGTTAGTGAGTGTTTAAAACACATTTTTTTTTAATAAAAAAAGAACCGACTTCAAAATAACTGAAAAGCCGAAAATAACCCGTTCATGTACAGATTACATTTGAATCACTTTTTGAAGTCGGTGCCAAACCACTCAACTTTTACTATGAAAAATGATGCCGCGCAAATTTTTGTTCGATATTACCTATATATTATTATATTCTAGTTTACGTGAGGTAGACCACATATTATCAAAAATTCAAAACTTCTGGACCGTTTGTAAGGTCAAACTCCTTAATTCACTGAATTATTATACAATGGATACAATGCGTCACTGCGATTCCGTACCGACTCCGTATTTTAAGCGGCGGTGTGGAGGGCATGCGATAAAAACGGTACGGATACGATGCGTCACTGCGATTCCGTACCGTCACCGTATTTTAAGCGGCGGTCTGGGCGCACCTTTAACTGATCCAGACGCATTCGTAAATTACGGCCTTGTAAAATTTTAGCTGGACTTTCACCGGTCGTGTAGTGTTCCGTATTTCGGTAAGCTAACAGGAATCTATTTAAGGCGACATCAATATTATGTCAAGTTTTTGTTTTTGGGCTTTTTTTATAGCCCGCTTACAAATTTTTACCGAATTTTCAGCAGCTCCATTGGAAGCCGGATGATAAGGTGACGAAAAAATGTGTTCTATCCCGTTACGCTTGAGAAATGATTCAAATTCACTACTAGTAAACGGAGGGCCGTTGTCACTTACTAACTGTTTCGGAAGGCCAAACCGTGCCCACATTTCGCGTAGCACCGCTATTACCGCATGAGCAGTAGTACCCTTCATTTTCGCGGCCTCTATCCACTTTGAGCAAGCGTCCACGGTTATCAAATACGTGAAACCTGATATGGACAAAAAGTCTATATGAAGTCTCGACCAGGGACGATCCGGCCACGGCCACGCACACGGCACGTGCGCGACCGGCGCGTCGGCGACGCTGGCGCACACCGCGCATGCGCGGCATCGCGCTTCTACAGCCTCGTCCACTCCTGGCCACCACACGTAGCTCCTAGCTAATGCTTTTGTTTTGACGATACCCATATGTGCCTCATGTAATTCCCTTACCACTCGCTCCCTACACGATGACGGAATTATTACTCGATGTCCCCATAGAATACAGCCGAGCTCGCAATATAACTCGTTACGCCTATTGAAGTAAGGTTTAAGTTCCTTAATATCAATTTCCTGTGGCCAACCGTCTGCCAGATAAGCTAAGACACGACTTAAAAGAGGATCATTAGCAGTTTCACGTTTGAGCACATTATAATCTAACAATAATGCTTCCATCGCAAAGTGCAAATAGGTCTGCTCGGGCAGCTCGTCCTCCGCGGCGGCCGCTTCCTCTTTATGCGTTTTAATCAACCGCGAAAGGGCATCTGCCATATTTTTATCAGTACGAATGTACTCGATCGTGAAATCGTACGCAGATAACTTAGTCGCCCACCTTTGTAACCTGCTCGCTGCCGTGACCGGTATGCCGGTGTTAGGTCCGAAAATGCTAACCAGAGGCTTGTGATCTGTCCGTAGAATAAATTTCCTCCCATATAAGTATTGATGGAATTTATCTATTGCAAAAATTATCGCGAGGGCCTCCTTGTGAATCTGGCTATAGTGTTTCTCATGCGCGGTCAGAGTGCACGACGCATACGCCACCACGCGCTCGCGGCTGTCGGGCGCGCGCTGCGCCAGTAACGCACCTACCCCATGCCCACTAGCGTCACAAGTCACTATAGTGGGACGCGCCATATCATAGTGCGCTAGCACTTCCGGACTACAAAGCATTTTTTTTACGTACACGAATGCATCGTTATGTTTCCTACCCCATACGAAATGTTTACCCTTTTTTAATAAATCATACAGAGGGGCGAGATGATCTGACATTTTTTTTACAAACTTCCCATAAAAGTTAACCATTCCCAAAAATGACTTTAACTCTGTTGCATTAGTTGGATGAGGCATGTCGACGATGGGTTTTATTTTCTCAGGGTTAACTCTCACGCCGTTTTCGTCTATAATGAACCCTAGATAATGGACCTGCTTGGACAAAAAATCGCACTTTTTCCTTTTAAGCTTTAAGCCATTATTCTGTAATACAGAAAAAACCTGTTTAATTGTTTTTATATGACTCGCTATATCCCTACTTTTGATCAAAATATCGTCGTAGAATACCACTACATCAGGGATGTCCCTTAATAGGTTAACCATGAACTTCTGGAACAATCCAGGACTTGAAGCCAAACCAAATACTAGCCGATTGTACCTAAATAATCCTCTATGGGTATTAATAACCGTATAAGCCCTAGAATCTTCATTCAAAATCAATTGATTGTACGCCTGAGATAAATCTAATTTAGTGAAATATTTATTATTACTGAGGCCGCTAAACAAATCATCTAATTTTGGAACCGGGTACCTATCTACTTGTAAAACACGATTAAGCGTTACCTTATAGTCCGCACATATACGTATACCGCCGTCCGCTTTGCTCGCTATTACCAGAGGAGTAGCCCAGTCGGATCGGTCGACCGGCTCGATGACGCCTGCGCGCAGCATCTCGTCAAGCTCGGCGTCCACGCGCGCCCGCATCGCATACGGCAAGGGCCGCGCGCGACAGAAAACGGGTTCCGCGCCCTCGCGTATAGTCAGCCTCACTGGCTCGCCCGTGTACCGACCCAGTGTGCCGTCGAACAATGACTCATGCCTGGAAATAAGGTCGTTAATTACTTTATTTTTGTCTAACTTTGTCATAAGACTGAACATATTAATTTTAGGAATTTCAATATTCAGCTCAAACAACCATTGCCTTCCCAATAAGTTAGTAGTACCGTTATCTAATACATATAGATCTAGTTTTTTTTTTTACATTATTGTAAGTGACATCCACTTCGATATATCCTAGAGGTTGTATCACAGAGCCATCATAAAACTTTAATTTTAAACGACATGGTTTTAAAATTAATTCCTTAAAGTATTGTCGATAAACATTACCACTTATACAAGACAAAGCCGATCCCGTATCCACTTCCATATTTAAGGATCTATTTTGTACTAAAAGAGACATACACACCGGTCTGTAATTCGTCAAAGACATCTGGTACATCGGTTCTTGATCGTCGCATTCATCATCGCCATCAGTCACGTCCGACTGACCCGAGGCGATGTTATCCGTTGCCGGCTCCTGCATCCAGTAGGCGCCGGGCCGGCTGCGCCCGCGCCCACCACGCCGACCTCGGGCCGCCGCGCCCGCGCCGCCCGTCCTGCTCGGAGCCGCCGCCGCCGCCGCCGCTGCTCACGCTCAATCCGCGTGATGCGCGTCCGGCCCCATCCGGCGCTTCATATTTCCGTCTCGGTTTCAATTCTCGGTCCGCAACACGAATTTCAGGACACATCCTTCGTAGGTGGCCAACCCTTCTACAGAAACTACAGTCGTAATGTAAATACTTGCAGTTTTCTGTCCTGTGCTGATTATCTCCGCACGCCAAGCATTTAACGGCTGCATGGACTTTGTTAACTTCAACAGCGGGACTCTGGTTCTGATCGACTACGCTGGCATTCCGTTCTGCCGCCTCGAGCGTACTTGATAATCTTACCGCCCATTGAAATGATAACAAGTCATCCTCTGCGAATAATCTTTGCCGCGTACTTTCACTTCTAATACCGCATACCAACTGGTCACGTAAATTTTCATCCAACATACTTTTAAAATCACAATTTTTTGATAGTTTTTTCAATTCCGCCACATAGTCCGCTATTAACTCGTTTTCCAATTGCCGACGTTGCCGAAATCTATACCGCTCCGCTAACACCGACGGTTTAGGTTGTAGATGAGTTTTAAGCAGATCTACCGCTTCCTTATAGGTTAGGTCCGAGGGTTTCTTTGGACTCGCCAAGGTTGACAATAAGTCGTAAGCATCTTCACCCATAACCGCAATCAACGTGGCTAACTTAACGGTTTCGTCCACTTTGTTAGCGAGAAAATACATGTCCAGTCGCTCACAGTACCCAGTCCAATTGCCATTTTTAATATCAAAATCACGTAATTGACCCACTGACATTATTTAACACACGCGATATTAATTTATTAATGATTTTTAATCCTCGTTCGTCACTAGCAAATAAAAGACGTGTTGCTCGTTCACCATTTATTCCGAGACAAAACTACCTACATACAAATATATGATTCGTTGTTTGCTTACCCTACATATACTAACGTATACAACAGGCTAAACAGCTTAATTATATTTTTTTAGAGTGGTGTATTTTACAAGCTTTTATTTAGCTTGCATGGTATGTTTAAAGTATGTTTGTTCGGGTGAAATCTTGCAACTCCATTTTGAAGCAGATATCGTCAACCGATTGAGCTGAAATTTTGCATACTTACTAAACTTTGATGACAATACAATAATATGGTACCATGGGGCTGATCTGATGATGGAGCCGGAAGGTGGCCATAGGGACTCTATAATAGAAAAAGCAATCCTACCGAGCTTGGGCTCTTTAGAATCGTCTCAGTGAGCATTTGATGGATATCCAAAGAAAAGTACAGTCGGCTATAAAAGCTTGCCACTAAAATGACATTTTTGACAGAAACTTATTTTTATTTCATTGCATAAGTTTGAGAAAAGCACTATACATGCCTTAGTGAAAAGGGCTTGCCGACTTCGTAATACTATCCGTCTATACCTACTTACCCGACAAGCCCTTCTTTCCAGCGTCTGCAGTAATGTACTATTAATATCAATTTTGTTTAAAATTGTCTCTTGTATTGGAAAAACGTCGTTTTTTTTTTAAATTTCATATATACGTAGGTATTTTAAAATAAAACCATTCTGTTCCTGATAGGGATCATTCTTAGTGCGAGCCATTCTCCTGTAATGTCATGTCAAATTGATTTTTTTTTGTTACATTACAGACGCTCCCTGTCAGAGAACTTACTGTCTAAACCGCTGAAGAAAAAATAAAATAAATATTAAGAGATAATCTTACATAAATCTACCTAACTTAGCAAAGCTCGTACTATGGGTACTAGACCACAGACGGCGTTATACATAATGTATAAATAGATAATATCTATAATATATAGATAGCAAAACTATAATAATAAATAATAATATAGATAGCAACCACGAGCCAGGTACAAATATTCGAGTTCATCACACAAATATTTGTCCTTGCCGGGATTCGAACCCAGGACCGCCGGCTCAGTAGGCAGGTGCACTAAAAACTGAGCCAACCGCGTCTTCAAGAAGAAGAATGATGATGAAGACATTTCTCTGAATAGCGAAGATGTATATTAGGTACTAATCAAGCAATTTTCAAATTATGGGATGATGGTTGGTATGAAATAAATCACTGTCATACTGGGTAGATCTCTTATATTCACCATGCATAAGCAAATAAAATGGCTTAGAAATACTAAGATCAGAATATAATATCCTAAAATTCATAAAGTCAATATATTAAGGCGGCACTGAATCAGTCAATCTAGGTATTCTAAAATCCAGATAAGACGAGAATGATGGATGGTATAATGTACGAGTTCTCTCCTAAATCTAGACACGCGGCAGCGTGTCCAGCCAAGTTCACCGCAGGAACTGGCGAGCAGCAGCCGTGTGTTATATTACACGAACCGTTTGGAGCCACTTTTGACCCCCCCATAACTCCAAATCTATTTAACATAAAAAAATGAAATTTGGCTTATGTATTAAGATCCTTTAGAACAAGTAGAACCCCAAATTTCATTAATATAGATTAAATAGTTATTGAGATATTAAAGTCCAAAAAACGGTATTTTTATCACTGACTGACTGACTCACTAGTAATCAAAAACCTAACCCACTTCCAGGTGACCTAGAAAGGTGAAATTTGGCATCCAGCTTAGTAATTGTGTGTGTATACATATAAAAATCTAAAACAGTGATTTTTTAATTTTTTTTATTATTATTATTATTGATGGTTGTTGCCTCAGAACTCTGTCATTTATAAACCGATTTGGAAAATTCTTTTTTTGTTTGAAAGATATACTAGAATAGCATACCTATACACTCACACGCACACACACATACATGCACATAAAAATCCAATACGTACTAACCGTTTTGGAAAATTCTTTGTTTATTCAAAACTTTCAAAAGATGTACTAGAATAGCACACAGAACTAATTAACAAATAATAATTAAGTAATTTACACATCATAATAATTTCTGTACAAAAAGTAATGATATCCCATCAAAAACATAAATGTAAAATGAGAGCCAAGTTCAATATCGCGTGCACTTCGCCGACAAAAGAATTGAGATCTGCAAGGGCGCCAAGTTCTTTGCCCTAAAATTTTAAGATACAAGGACATGCGACATACTCGATGCATTTATTTTACTTGGGGTGTAATTCAATATCAAGACTTGACTTGGCTAGTTTTAAAATATAAATTTATATTATAAATCAAAATCAATCAAATCATTAACCTATTTTCGTAAAGGTAAGTACGCAAGTTAGTGTACGTCTTGTTACTTATACCTACTGTTAGCTTGATAATGAACTATGACTATGTTTCTTTTATAAAATTTAGTTAGTTTGTGAAAACTAGCCAAGTCAAATCTTGATATTGAATTACACCCCAAGTAAAATAAATGCATCGAGTATGTCGCATGTCCTTGTATCTTAAAATTTTAGGGCAAAGAACTTGGCGCCCTTGCAGATCTCAATTCTTTTGTCGGCGAAGTGCACGCGATATTGAACTTGGCTCTCATTTTACATTTATGTTTTTGATGGGATATTTTTTACTTAAGCATCTACTTAAGGTGAATAACTCAGTAACGACGGGTTCGACATTTCCCAAAAACTTCAATTATTTAGAGATAAAGATAAAAACTCAATGAGTCGCTCACGAATCAGTTAAAGAAATTGTGGTTAACTAACGATTGATTGGGTCGTTGGTTTTGTTATACAATTTTATTTATTTTGAGTGTACAAATTATATTAAAGCTTGACCAGAAATGTAATATACCTTTTATGTTGACTGCTTTTCCTTCTCCTCCTATCTCTCTTTAGTCTTTACATTTTGATGTTAATACTGTATAGTTTTTCTGTTAAGTTTTTACATGTGGTTTGATTTGTCTACCATTTGTATTTGTCATTCACTTATTCAATTCTTAAAGAGATGATAAGTTTGCCTTTGTACATGATCTGTTTTTCATGTATTTCTCGTTTTACATAGAAAACTATCGTGAGTCTCAGACATATTAAAATACTTAAACCAGTTTACTCACGTCGTAGAAGTCGAATAACGCTCGACATGTTTCGAATCGGTACGCGATTCATCATCAGGAGAGACGATCAGTCGCGGCGGCGGCCAACCGAACACTGTGAACCGTTTAAGTATTTTAATATTTCTCGTTTTGTGTATAATAAATTATTTACACACATACAATCCATGTAGGTACTACACAAACGACGTAAAAGGAAAATATTTTCCAAAAGTGCAACAACAGAAATAGGTGGCATTTGTGTGACGTCACGAAGCACGAAGTGACGAAACACCATGTCCTTTGTTTCATTTGTAACGGTCATCGGCAGCGTGTGGACTGTGGACCGATTCGGGCTGTTCCGCACTCGAGCCAAATCGAACCTCGCTTCTTGGTTTTATAGATAGTCGTTTCCATTCGACCTCTCAGTTATTATATTTTAAAGTCTATCAGCAAACCTGAATTGAATACGAAATGATATTTATTTTAATATTTTGGGTCACTATTTAACATTGCATCGTTAATTAGTAGTATTTCCTGTAGACAGTTATATACAAAGCTCAAAGGTTTGGATACACATACGTTATATTTATTTATTGAGAAGGCTTCAAGTAGTTAATAGTTTGTACATATTAGGATTGTTTCCGTGTATTAGGATCTAGCGAGAATAGGATTGAAAGTCGTAATTTTTTTTTTATTTCAACTGTAAAGACAGGATTTTTTTAGCCCATACAAGGCCCTAAAGTAAAATCCACAGACCTACGGACCAAATTGACAAGTAAGTATGAACAAATGTTGCCACAGTTTGGCCAATGTCGTTCTCATCGATATTAAAATTATTGTTACATCGTAGGTTTAAGGTCCACCCAGACGGGACAATCAAATCGGCTAATCTATATACCAACTTATTCCAGTGATTTTGACAGATCAAAAGGTCTGTAGACCCCTAATTAGAGATAAAAATTTAATGTCAAACCAGCAATAATGTACATGAAAATTATTATTTATGATAATAAAATTGATAGTTTATTGAATACATAAATTTTATTAAATAAATTAATACAATTATTGTTCTTTATTTTCAAATTCCCAACAATGTGGTCCATCTTTTTAACAAAAAAAAAGCGGGTATCTTCAGAAATAGTTGACCGCTGTTTACAAACTACTTTTATATATCTAACGATATACGTTATCATTACTATTACGAGTGTTTATTGAAATGGTTCCGTGTTTTTATGGATTCGCAAGATTCGGGACCAGAACCATGTTCATCAAAATGTTCGCCTCCGACAAAAAGGAGAGAAAAAAACTATTAGTGAAACTGAAAAAGAGACGACTCATCGAGTTTACGTTTATATTTATAATGAGATGGTAGACAGATTGCAGGACGAACAAGATATCCCAGAGGACATTCATGTCAATAAAAATGAGTGTGTCATGAAAACATCCGAAATTCTTGGTATTTCGAGAAGTTCAGTTTTTAAAGTTTTGAAGGAATACAAAGAACAAGAGAAGTTTACTTCACCTCTGAAACCCGGTCCAAAATTAACGTTCAAAGATAAGGTGGACGAATTTACTTTTGCGGCAATACATCAAAAAGTGCATAATTGTTTGAAAAAAACGAGGCCCTGACTGTTGCAAAGGTAAATTGTATTGCAATTTTCAATTATTTCCGTTAAGTTTGTTGTATACGTAATCACCGTACAACGTTCGTCAACTTTGACACTGGCAAAATTGACCCAATGGGCAGTAGCCATTTTTTTATATATAAAAAATAGAATAGAATACGTAATATAGTCTGACAACCCAAGTCCGACAGTAGAATATTTATATATTTAGGCTCGAAAACCTTTTTATGCTTTAAAACTAGTGGGTAAAAACGCATTTTATCCATCCACTACCTCGAAAACCAAACAAACCAAAATTTTTACCCCTTATTTGAAACTAATATACTTATTTTTGATTTAAACTAGTCTGTTATTTGTACTTTACAACTTGTCGATATATTGTTATCGACATATACCCTTCACTATTTTTATTTTGCTGTTCCTGGTATAATTTTACCTGTCAGTCATTTGTCAATTTAGTCCGTAGGTCTGTGGATTTTAGTTTAATGACACGTATTGTGTACGTCATGTGTCTACCCATCTAGATGGCGTTGCAGCTACACAGCCCGGTGTGCCGGGAAAACGCTGCTATGGGCTACGCCGTAGCACACGCAGGCCAGTCAGTAGAGAAAGTTGTGATTGCAAAAGGTGATTTAGTAGATTTAATTTTTTACTATACTGTGTTTATGGGAAGTATGGATGTATTTTAATTTGCAAGGTTTGTAAAATTATTCTGTACTAAAAAATAATTTTACAAAAACTAAACTAAACTAGGTAATATAGGTACTCCTTCATAACTTGCGACGTATCAGGTGTGTGGGTATGTTGGTGAAAAGTAGAAGGTTTTTCAAATAAAGTGTTCATTGTTAAATCCAGCTATTTCCGTAAAAATACCGGTATTGTACAGTACAAGTGCATGGTGAAAACGAGCATAGCCCTCCGCCATATGCGATTCCGCGCGCGTCCGCGTATAACGAGCAGGGTAAAAGCCTCAGTCCTCGCACATTCAATCTGCGACAATTTGCAGGGCGCCATTGTTTCTTACGTGTTGTCGTTGTTGTTCTTGCTGTTATTTATCTAGACACATAATGGCTCAGTTTCATTGGTAGATAGGGCCCGCATGCGGGGTGCGGTAGATTTCCATAACGCATGCCATTATGAGTTTCATTGGTCGTCATACCGTCTCCGGGGAGTCCCGCATGCCGTATGTCGACCGAGTTATCGCCTTGTGAGTTTCACTAGTTGTTATACCGCCTTCGGGGATGCCCCGCATGCCGTATATCAACCGAGTTATCGACCAATGAAACTGAGCCATTACACAGCGAAATCAACAATCAGCTACACTGTTTTGGGTATGGGGACACGAGAAAAGAAGTAGGCCTGCACCTCTAGCAGACCTAACTGTGACACGCGACACTTTGGCACGTTTGTTGTATGGGAGCCTCGCGTGAATATTTTATTTTACTCTGTCTTTACTATTTTTTGTTAGAGCGGCAATAGAAATACATCATCTGTGAACAGTCTAGCTCTCACGGTTCATGAGGTACAGTCTGGTGACAGACCAACAGATAGACTCGTCTACAGGTCGCATTTTTCTACTAGTCAACGTGATTTTTTCACATTCACAGCGGATTTAACAATTCAACAAGGGTGGCCAATTATAAATCTTTTGGCCAATTATATAGTCGCCAAATAAGCACAATCACTCCACCCGGGAAGATTGTGCAGGGTTTTGAATTGACATTCATTGTTACTCGTAGCAGTTAGGTATTCGGCGGGTGACTAATGGCTACTGGGACACGGGAGACGATGTCTACAGGGTTTAATTGCCATTCATGGACAATGGGTATACTATTATAAAGTTCTAGGTTTGTATTGAAAAGATTTTTTCTATAAAGAGGGGCCATGATTTCAGAAAAAATCCTAATAGCGGCTGCAGGATCATCATTTGTTTTGTATGCCATCGCCATGCCAACCTAGCGCCATCAGTTTTCATAACATCCTTTGTCCTCGCATCACGCCGAAACAGCTAGACACATTTTAACCAATTTTGGTACAGGGATAGCTGGACATTCAAAAATGGTTATAGGATATTGTTTATCTGTTTACGGTTAAGAAAAAAACACGCGGCCGAAGTAGTTGAACATGGACCGGCTGAAAGGTAGTGAAGTAGCTCAGACGGCTCCTCAAGTGGCGAGCGTCTAAGGTCGGGACTCGGCTGTAAATCTGTCCGTGATACGGCCAATCGCGCGCTGCCATAACTCTTGCAGGCGAAAACATCTGTGTTACTCTCGAAGGATTATTCTTAATCTAAGATAGCTTTTCACTTCAATCGATGATATAAATGGCGAAGAAGAAGGAGCGTGCTTTGTATGTATAACTACTGTTTGAAACGTTAAAGATTTGTTAAATATATTTTTAGTATTATGTAGCCTATGTTCAGAATAGAGATATTTTTTTACAATAAACTCTACCTCTACAATCTCTTTATATAAATTCCAAAAAGTATAACAAGTAAGAAAATTACAGAAATATAGAAAGGAAAATGTCACAAGGTAATCCAGAATCCAAGAATGGACAATTATTTATTTATTTATTTATTAGGCTCACACAACAAATTACAGTCAATTACATACAAATTGTTGCTTATCGTCTAGGTCTGGACTATAATTCTAAACAGTGTGTGCACAGAAAGTTTAATAACATATATTACTAATTAATCGCTAGACAGAGAGTATATATGTTGTATTTGTAAGTAACAGGGTATGGAAATAATATTATGGCATTATTAATCTATACTTTTCTATGGTTGTGTTAGGCTTAAAATCCTATTTTGGGTTACACAAATAGTTTCTTAACAATATCTTTAAATGTAAGTAGCTTATGATTAAATATATCCAAAGAAGGGTGTTTAACTATAGTTTCATTATATAGTCGACACATTCGTATAATGGGATTGTAAAAAGAGGTGTTATTTTTGTAAATTTGGAGCTGGAATAATTTTTGAGACGGGTTGCGTGCCTTATAACGAGTAATGAAATTCAGAAGCGAAAGGAGAGAAGGACAATCAATATGCGCGTGAATGACTTTATAAAGAATAATTAAATCGTTGCATTTTCTGCGGGATGAAAGAGATACTACATTGAAGTGCTTGAGCCTGCTGATGTATGATCTGAGTTCTCGACCGAGATAAAGTCTATAGGAGAGAATGCTGAGGAACTGCTTTTGAACTCTTTCTATCCTGTCAATATGAATTTTGTAATAGGGTGACCAAATCGCACATCCATACTCTAAAGTGCTTCGAACTAGGGAGTAGTATAAATATTTCAAGGTATTAATATTTTTGAAATCTCTGGTGGAGCGAGATATGAATCCGATCAGCTTAGTGCTCTTAGAAATTAATTTATCATAATGAGTATGAAAGGTTAATTAAAAACCATTTTCCTAAAAAATACGAATTTGTCACTATTACCGTAGAAAGCTATACTGGATTTATATTTATTTTCGTTATTTTATCTACTAATTTATCATTATATTTTATCATAGGGGGAAGTCCCCTAACGCCGGACGGCACCTAACGCCGGACGGCACCTAACGCCGGACACTCGAACTATCTCCGCAACTAGCAACGCGAACAAATCATGGACAAGTGGAAGGGGCGCGGGGGTCCCCCGTGCCCCTTCCACTTGCCGAGTTGCCGTTGCCGAGCTTCCAGTTGCCGAGATAGTTCGAGTGTCCGGCGTTAGGTGCCGTTCGGCGTTAGGGGACTTCCCCCTACTTGTGCCACTTTGTTATAGAACATTACATACCTAGGGCGGTGAATTCGTCAATGTCCCAGATGGCAGTTGTTTGTGGCTCAAGCCGAAGGCGAGAGCATTAAATATACGATCTAGCGCTTTACGAATTACCAACCGTGGCTCGTCGAAAGTTGTACGTCATGCCTTGGCCAGGAAGTAATAATAATAAATAATAATTTGGCGTAGGGATGTGACGACCCCATCGCCCGCTGGTTTTACCAGCGCAATCAGTCACGCAGGGCAGCTTATGGCGAGCTGTTGGGGGGTAGCGACCCCACGTACCTGAGCGCTCCTGGGGGATCCTGACGGGGAGTGATGGGTCGGGGCCTCCGCCTCTGTCTTGCCTTAACCGGCCGGGCAGAGTGGAGTCGTGAGAGTTTCGGCTCGGGGGTGGATGTGGAAACGTAAGGGGTTAGTTGGCTTTGGTTTAAAGCCCAGTATTACACCTCTCCGCCCTTAGCCTTCCGCACCGGTGTTGCCCTTAGGCCACTTTATGTGTCGCTATTTTGTGGGGGCCCATCTAGCGGGAGGCGAGTCATCGTCTACCAGTCACATTTTTGCTATGAGACACTTTTGCTGGTAGACGCCCGATAGTCTCAACCCATAGCCCAATTAGCCAGTCCTCCATTTCATCCCCATAGCCCAATTTGTATTTAGATTCCATGTCTCCATCGATAGTTCTTGCACCTAGCGGGCGCTGTCTCTGTGTGCGTCCCATGACACGGATAGGGACAGCATCCGCTCGATGTACACCTTGCATTTAATTAAATTGTCGAAAGGGCCTCTACGCGTTGGCTTCGGCTCCGTGCACGCCTCCCAAAGGTCCGGGACACTATTGTCCCGTGAGCGGGTGCGACATACAGGAATAATAATATTAAAAAAATCTTTATTGCCACAAACTTAATTTAGACATTAACATGACTTAAACATAAAAAGACATGGTACTTAATAGCTATTAAAAAAATACTACGATTAAACATTTGGAAGAAATTGTTAAAAGAAAAAAAATAATAATAATAAATTAAATTTGTTATTTTAAGGTAGGGCAATAGGTCCCAATCTCAGCTTGTGCTGGGCTAGGTTGCCCCGCGCTGGTTTTCAGACTGTAAGATCCTACATACGGCCTAAGCTGACATAAAATACATTTGCAATATAATATTTTCTGCGTAGTTCATCCGTTTTACGTAGATATGCCTTGCAAAAGCCAGTATAAAAAGTTACTAACTCACAAAATCAGTATCGTTGTATTTCTTGAGACGGCTGCTCGCAAAATGTATCGTTTGACTGAGCTTATACTTCGCAAAAAATTGTTTGCCGTCGAACGTGAACTTTCTAGAATATCTAAGATCTTTAGCGAGCAGAGGGCCCTAATTCCACATACGTCTCTCTAATATCTCGGAGAGATCTCTGAAGTGGCGAAATACCTGGTCGCGTTAAGGTTGTGTCTCAATCATATGCGACGTAATAGATATCAGGCGCATACTTACACTATGTAACTTGACCGGGTAGTAACGCGAAATGTCACTTTATGCAGCTTGAATCACAGACATCGCATTTCAATGACAGTTAAAGGCGATATCTCAACCTACACTCGAAGTAGCTCTCCGGTTAAGTTATTTTGCATTTGTAACTTTGTCTCGAACTTGTGAATAATACGGTAGACCTAGGTTTATAATTAATGAAAGACTCTTGGGGACTCTTGTCATGGAGAACTTGATACTTGGAATGATTTAACCAAAGTACCTAGTCTACCTTAATTATTGCATTCGCTTAATACAAATGAAACATGATATACTTATACAATATTCAGTAGCAATGGAGAATATTGTTTAATCGTTTTGAAGTAGGCAAGCCAGTAGGAACTGAGTTACTCGTATATAGACGCCACGCCACTCCCAGCTAGCCCAAAGAATTGCTGAGTGGAGACCATTTTGGGTACACATTTCTTATTTGTATAGATTAAATTAGATTCATGTCATATAATAAATAAATAAAAACCGGCCAGGTGCGAGTCGGACTCGCGCACCGAGGGTTCCGTACAAACACTTTCCATCCCTAAGTGGTTAAGTTAAGTATGCACCTAGCATGTATAGCGCCCCATATAAATTAGGTGCAAAGTTAGGTATTAAAATATTAAAAAAAAACTACTTACTAGATCTCGTTCAAAACTATTTTCGTTGGTAGTTTTTATAGTAATATACATCATATGTTACTATAAAAACTTATTAATTATTTTAGAAGTTAGAAGAGGGGGGACCAACTTTTTTCCACTTTGGAAGCGTCTGTCACGCAAACTATTCGGTTTAGAAAAAAAAATATTCTGAAAAACTCGATATCATTTTTGAAGACCTATCCATAGATACCCCACACGTAACTGTTTGATGAAAAAAAAATTTTGAGTTTCAGTTCTAAGTATGGGGAGCCCCCAATATTTATTATTATTTTTTTATTTTTGCATCAAAATCTTAATGCGGTTCACAGAATACATCTACCTACCAAGTTTCAACAGTATAGCTCTTATAGTTTCGGAAAAAAATGGCTGACACATACGGACGGACAGACAGACGGACAGACAGACATGACGAATCTATAAGGGTTCCGTTTTTTGCCATTTGGCTACGGAACCCTAAAAATGTAAATAATAAAAATGTAATCTGTAATGTATGTGGAAAATTGGTTAGATGTACGAAATATAAAGTTTTTTCTGTTATATTCGATTTTAAAATCAGTTCAATGGGCGTCGGGGATTTTCGTGGGCCGAACTGTATCCGACCGATCGGCGTACGTTTTGATTGGGCAGTTCAGTTTTTTACTATAAAGTGAATCCCTTTGAATAGCGATCCGCAAACGAGCTACGCTGCAAATCCTTTCCACGAGGATATAGCAATCTAAAGCCAATATCGCATGTATTTGTGGTCAATATATCAGGATTTTGTGTAACTAGCACCGTTTCTATTACGCACGTACCCTTCTAGCGATAACCGAGAGTTACTCGAACAATTTCTATTTTTTATGTATTATTTCAAGAAAGAGTCATCAAATGACAATGCGCCTGGTCGATTATTGTATTAAGCGGTTTACACTCACGTGAAATTGTCGGCACGACTCGACGTTTTTCGAACTCGTACGGAGGTCTTCATCAGGGACTGCTACCCGTACACCGTCGCGGTAACTTCGTCACTGTGACGTCACATTCCTGACAATTTCACGTGACTGTAAATCGCTCAATAACTTAATTAAATATGTCTCACAAAAGTTTTAATAAGATTAGCGCCTATTGGAAATAACATACCTCGGGGTTTTCGGTGCACAAGTGGTTTGACACTCGGCCAACAGTAGGCGTCCATCATTCGTGCACTCAAAACCACGGGGTAAGGAAATTACGCGAAAACTGGCGAGAAACCACGCAAGATCGGAACAAGTGGCGTGCTCTCGTTTCAGAGGCTAAGATCCTTTTTGGGTCACTTAAGTTACGTTAAGTAGTTAGTTAGTTTTGTTACATAAGTATACAGTTAGACTCTTTCCACCTCACATCATCTGTACACAGTTTGAGACCACCTAAAGATTTCGCATCATGATTTCTGTATGTTCCAAGGACGCGTCCCTTACCTCTTTTATTTCCAAATCATAAGTACACAAAGCGAGAGCACCCAATAAGCGAGTTGAGCCATTGTACGAGCGAATGTCGCTGCCGATAAATCTGTCATCTTTATCCGCGTTGATTTATCTGCGCCCGGCGTTGGAATTAGTTATTTCTTTTCTTATACTGAACAAAGATGGACTCCAATGTTTGGCTAGGTATTTTTTAATCCTTTCACAGATGCAAATCAAATTATTTATTTCAGGTATCAAAGGCCCATTGATATTGTTCATAACATATTAATATGTGTAAACCTTCTTGTTTATGTGTATTTTTTACTTCTTGTTGTCTATGATAAATGTGACGATGGAGTGAGTTGTATCGCGGTTTATAAATATTTATTGAAGATCCAAGTCAGATGTTTTAATCTTGAGCATCCAGGGACCAGGGGAAGATTGTCCAGGGCAGATATTACAATCTCAATAAACTGCAAAAGTATGCCAATTTTTTTAAAGGTCGCTAGCTGTATAGTTGGAACTCTGATTTGACGATACAGTTGATGATAGTGTAGCTGCCTGTTGTAGGTACCCACAATCCTGGGTTTGGATCCTGGCAATACCAAATGTTTGTATGATGAACTCGTATTTCTTATGACCCACTCATACATAGAAAACATCTTTATGTACATGTACGAGTATATGTTTCTTGTACGTTTAAGTAGCGATAATTCAAGACAGGTTTCTATCTGGGGGCACGGCAGTGCCCCCGCCAAGTCGAGCAAACGCGCTTCCCGGCACGCCGTAACATCCTTTTCTCGAAGCCATTCAGACCATTTTCAAACGCCCAGTATTTCATTACGGACAAAGCTAGAAGCCTGAATTGTTAATGACCAGGAGAGCATGATATAACCTAGGCATATTCCAAATTTCATTCAATTTGAACCAGTAGTTTAGAAATTATTGCCAGTCAAAGTTCCTTAATTTTGTCACTCACTGATTCACTCACTAACTCACTCATGATCATACGAATTCTAAGTTACTTCTAGAAGACACACAAGCTTGAAATTTCGTGCTCTATTACGGTTTGGGGTACAAATCTTTAAAAAACCTAAACATTACAAAATTTCCGTGTAGTTTTCCAGTTATGCGAGCTGCATAAATAAATTTGTATTTCCTTATGAACCCTATAAAAAATACACGATTACAAAGTTAACTTTGCGGTTCATATAACCTTCGGTTTAGATACCTCAGGCACAGAATACTTATTATTAGCTTATTACCTAATACATACAGAATGGACACGCTCATCGCCGTACCGAATTGAGTTACCTCACCCCGCAGGGGCAGTGAGTTGGAATCGTGATGGTAGCGATGATGATGATGATGATGATGGTGGTAACTGGTGGCGGTGATGGGGGTGCTGGTGATGATGATGATGATGATGAAGCTGGGGACTGGTGTTGGTAATGAGGGTGTTGGATTGTTCAGATGATGATGGTGACTGGTGGTGGCGATGGGCGTGTTGGTGATGATAATTATGATGGTGGTGGTGGTGACTGATTCTGATGAAGGTGGTATTGGTGATGATGATGATTATGATGACGACGATGGTGGTGACTGTTGGTGATGATGATGATGGTGGAGTGGAGGTGACCGGTGGTGATGATGGGGGTATTGATGGTAATGAAGATGGTGGTGACTGGTGGTGGTGAGGGAGGTGTTGGTAATGATGATGATGATGATGATGATGGTGGTGATTGGTGATGATGATAATTATGATGACGACGATGGTGGTGACTGTTGGTGATGATGGTGGAGTGGAGGTGACCGGTGGTGATGATGGGGATATTGATAGTAATGAAGATGGTGGTGACTGGTGGTGGTGAGGGAGGTGTTGGTAATGATGATGATGATGGTGGTGATTGGTGATGATGATGATGGTTTTGTTGTAGATAATTAATGATGATAATGATGATGACGATGATGATGCCGATGAAGGTGATTAGGTATGATGATGGGGGTGTTGATTTAGATGGTGATGGTCATAGTGGTGATGGATGATGACGATTGTGATGGTAATGCTTGTGGTGATGGTGATGACGATGGTTATAAAATCAACATCCTCACCACATTACCACCACGACCATTACCACAACCACATCCCCAACACAATAACCACTACCATTACCACTACCACCATCATCGCCGCCATCATCACCACCCTCATCATCACCATCGTCATGAGAGGAATCATGAGAAGGATCATTATCTATAATGAGAGGGGTCATTATGGATCATGAGAGGGAGTGACAAGTCTGTGTGGTTTACATTTAGTTAATGTCAACTTCGGTAGTGTTAAAGTGCAAAACTCCGCAATTTCGGAGTATAATAGACTAACTGGCTTGTCAAAAATCGCTTCATAAAAACTTTCGAGAAAAGCCCACAGAGACAGAGAGTGGGCTTTAAGAAAGACAGTTGCGGATACACAGCTAGTAGTCCTTAAAGGAAAAATAAGGACGACCACTTACAAAAAGAAATGAGATCCCATCAAAAACATTACATGTAAAAAAATTGCAAGTCTCGCAACCTTCTACCGAAAAAAGTTGTGAGATACAATATAAAACCAAGTCGGTTAATTTATTCAGTACCTATCAAAGTGACCCTTCGCCTATATGACAACTTTGACATACATTTTCACCGGATTACATAACTAAAAACATATTACCTACCATGACCGTGTTAGTACCTGCATTAATTTTAAACATATTTATCTTTATCATAAATGTAATGACTTGGCCATCGCACACGATAATACCTTCTACATTATAATGATAATAAAATCTACCAAATTTTATTAACGCTTTGAATGTCACGCAATACAAACATAAATTCCTACTCATTGTTTCATCTTGGCCGTCCTTAAATAAAAGATGGATCTGGCCCGACCGGCAAAAGAGGACGGCAGAAGAAAATATAGGCAGACGAGATAGTAAAAACAGCTGAAAAGAACTGGATACGCACCGCTCCATACCGATCTATTGGTATGGATAAATAAAGCAAAAAATATAATAATCACTTTAATAAAATGAGATTTATTCGTATTATTATATACTTATGTTGTCGTGCGATGGCCAAGTCATTACATTTATGATAAAGATAAATATGTTTAATATTAATGCGGGTACTAACACGGTCATGGTAATATGTTTTTAGTTATGTAATCCGGTGAAAATGTATGTCAAAGTTGTCATATAGGCGAAGGGTCACTTTGATAGGTACTGAATAAATTAACCGACTTGGTTTTATATTGTATCTCACAACTTTTTTCGGTAGAAGGTTGCGAGACTTGCAATTTTTTTACATGTAATGTTTTAGATGGGATAAGATTGTCCCAAATACTTTTATTTATGTTAGACTTACATATAGGACAGTACACTGTAAATTATACGATTTATGGATTCTGGCTTAACTTGACGTTTTGCAAAGCATTATCTTACTTCCATAATATTTCAGGTAAACACATTACCAACTTAAAAGCTGATCAAGAATGTTCACTAAATTGATTAAAGCAACGTCCAATAAGGCCCATAATCCCCCAACAAAAGATGCCGCTTATCGCATTTAGCCAAAACTTAAGCACAAAATCCCAATGTGTTCGCACCGTAACGTTAAAAACTCGTGCCAAGTTCGGAAATTGAATTATAACGCCGGCGAAAACAAGGGAAGCGAAGCTCTTATTTTTTTAATCTAAAACCACACGAGATAACTGGATGCTCGGCATAAATCATACGGGCATGTTTATCTTGAGGCAGAACTCTTTTAAAACACGTGTGCCGAAAATGGCGGATTACGTTCGGGTTTATTTGGCGTGGGTAATAATTGCGTGTTTCTTTAGGCACTTTAATTTTATGTGAATATGTGAATAAAAAATATCTTGTTTGGTGAATGTTCTCGATCGTTTATTTGCGTTTTTTGTTAATTAGAATAAATATTTTTAAGTGTATTGAAAAATATAACTGACTATGATGTCATCGCTCTCATGGGTACTTACAAACTTTTTTATGATTCAAATTTACTTCACAGTTTGTACAAGATTTTGCCGTACTTTAAAAAACGGTAACCTATCTCAAACACTAAGAACCATTGACCGAATTTCATTTGTCCGAAAACTATTCGAATTTTTATCGTTTGTCTGATGACAGGATTCGTACATTTTACTATTCACCATTTCACGTTCAATAGAAGTATCGTTTGTCCGAAAAACTTTTCCCGTCACATTCACTTGCCCTATGAGTTGTGACGTATTTTTCTCGAAGCGCATTTTTCATTTACACCATGATACTTTTGGCACTGCATATTACATTTAAACAAATTCTCAGTTTACCTTTTAACTTTTGCCGCCCCATTCACTTGCCGTCTGAATTGAGATGTCTTTCGTTTTAATACCCATTTTTTTATTTACGTGATATTTTTGGCATTACATAAGAACTGCGACCACAACAGCGCGCCAGCCGAGCGAGTGAACCTAGCGCGCCGCGGCAGCAGCCGGCAAAGCTCCAAAACCGGCCTGTCTGGGTTAGGTTACGTTAGAACTGAGACCACAACAGCGCGCGAGCCGAGCGAGCGAAGCTAGCGTGCCGCGGCAGCAGCCGGCAAAGCTCCAAAAACCGACCTGGCTAGGTTAGGTTAGGTTAGAACTGTGACCACAACAGCGCGCGAGCCGAGTGAGCGAAGCTAGCGTGCCGCGGCAGCAGCCGGCAAAGTTCCAAAACCGACCTGGCTGGGTTAGGTTAGGTTAGAACTGCGACCACAACAGCGTGCGAGCCGAGCGAGCGAAGCTAGTGTGCCGCGGCAGCAGCCGGCAAAGCTCCAAAACCGATCTGGATGGGTTAGGTTAGGTTAGAACTGCGACCACAATAGAACCACCAGTCCACTTGAGAACAGTCGAGTAGTTAATAAACCGAATCGTTACATCGGATGAATGAAACCAGTCATACAAAAAAGTCAAATAATTACGAGTAATAAACCGAAACGTCACATCGGAAAACTGATATTACGGAGAAATGAGATTTAGGGAAACGTGTCATTAGTCGAGTGAATAAAAAACCTACACAATTAATGCCCAATCGTAAAATATCGAATTGATTTTCGGACAAGTGAAAGAAGTTAAAATGATATTTGTCGAATGGTTTTTGTCCTTTTAACCTTAAAAAACACATTTCGGCGCTAACGGGTCAAAAACAAAACGACAATTATTAATATTAATAGTTATTTCCTGAAATTCAGCTTCATATATTGACACTTTCTAAAAGGCTTTGTACGAGTAATATAATCTACTATCTATGTTGTAGCAATGAAGCTGTAGAAAATACCCAAAGCCTCAAAAATCCCACTCAAAGTGAATTCAACACTGAATAAGGCTGCATTTCCACCAGAAATGTGTAGCGAGGGATGTGTATTTGTTAATCAATGGAATAACTTCATTTAGCTCGCCTCGCTCAGCGCAGCTGATTCTACTGGTTAACAAAAACACATCCCTCGCTCCACATCTCTGGTGGAAACGCAGCCTTAGAATTAATTGTAGATGCCTAGGTAACAGAAAGTGATTGGTCCAGTAATCCGAACACCCATAAAGGCAAGGCATACCTGTACATAACATTAAAGGACCGCTCACCAGCTTTATAACACACATAAACGCCAAGAGGCTGTATCTCGCAGTCTTCGGCGATAATTCAAAGATAGTGTTGAGACCAATCGATTCAGGGAGGGCCTCCCACCACCCCGCGGGTGGCTGGACACTGTCCAACCTGCCTTACATTGACCATCTCTCGACGGCTGTCCGAATTCAATACCCAGTAAATGATACTCCATTGTAAAGTAGCAATTTCGATGGACTTGAATGTCAATCATCTATTGTGGCCGGACAAGATTTAATATTGTATAAATTGAAATCAAGTTTGATTCAGGTATGCTTTTGTTATTGTATTTTAAAGTCTCTTAACGATTTTCGTAACTAATGAACTGTAGTAGTGAATAATGATTTTCTTACATTGAATTAAGTTAAATTGCACATGAAATCAGCTGAAAATTGTATAACAATGGGAAGAGAATTACAAAATCTATTTTAGATATTTTCATGGGATACCTACAATTTAAGTTTATTGAAGTTTAAACCATTAATACAAAGATTTGTTGAAGTTGTTATTTAAGCAATACCTAAGTACTAAAGTAAAATAAAAATACCAATTTAGCAGTTTTTGATAAACAATTAAAAATCGATGTTATCTTCTTATCATATTGTGCTTTAACAACTTTGAATACTTTAATGATGGATTCATGTGATGTACACTTTAACTATCAATTCCATTTTCACGTCTGGCCGTTTGACTGAATGTTCTCGTATAGGTACAGTCCACATTTCTCAACCGATTCTCGTGATTTTTTGTGAACAGATTTGATAAATAGGTAAATATATTGATTTTTATCAATTTACTTGAACAATTATTTCCAAAATGGCGGAGATACAAAAAAATTACATGTTTCAGCCATTTCGAAACACACTTGTGAGGTTCTACACAGCTAAGCTTACTACTTATTGCACAATCGACTCTTGTTTTGAAGGTGCGGTTGGAAAATCTTACGTAGATGCACACGTGAAACATCCAACAATATTTTACCGTACGGGATCAAAAAATGAAATATACCACGTTCCGCGGTTGGTCAGCCGCGCCGTCTTGGACAGCGGTAGTCATCCCTCTATTGATACTTTTGATAGTAACGCAGATATAATGCGACAGAATGGCAAATAATTCATCGCGACATCGGGTCGTAAAGCTACCGAGGGCAGCGGGAAACGAGAACAGATTGGGCGCGGTATTTTATATGATATTAATGTTGGAACGTTTATTGCTTGCTGACATGTTGAAATAAAAATACGTGTGGTCATGCTTTTTCTTAATTATGAGACTTTTTTATACTACGACGGTGGCACACAAGCATATATATTTATTTATTTACATATTTATTTATACCCCTCTTTAAGACCGCATGCTATAGCCCCCGGGGAAAACCGGAAGTCTGGTTCGATTTTCATAAACTTTATGCATTTTATAGGCTTAATAGCCAGCCGAAAGTATATCTAGCTCAGTGTACGGAGTCTAATTAACAACACTATAAAAATGACTCCTATTTTGTATAAGAGATGCCTGAAAAAAACACGTTTTACCACTTTATTAGTTCCAGGAACAAAGAGTGTACGGGCAACAATCAGAGAAATAAAGAAACACGGTGAAATTGCACTGGTTTGACGACGAAACCCTTAAACATACTATGGAATAATACTATATAAAACTTATGATTTACAAACAATTCAAGTTATATACAATCTTTTTAAAACATTGTGCTCGCCAGGTGAACTTAAATGCAAAAAAGTACATCGTACTTAACTGGAAACTTAAAAGTCTTTCGAACTATAAAAAATCGTTTGCCTTCAATTGCTTTAAGTTCATTGTTTACCGCTCTAACGTAAACTTGCACCAAAACAAAAACAATGCACAACTTCGTCGCCCAAGAGATTTCATTTACTCCAACAGATAAAAAAGTGCACTAAAAACGGTCAAAGAAAAGTCAACAAACACATTAATTATGCCCTTTCTCATAATACGTTTTGCTGTTTCAGCATAATGCGACTGAACTCACTTACATTTGTTTACCGTCTGTTACATAATTCGTTTTAACGGACTTTCAAAAACCAACCCGTAAAACTACACCGTCACTCGAAACTGCGACTGTAAAACTGACGACTCATTTTCTTTGATAACTTAAACTACAAAAGTCATCATATTTAATCTTTATTGTTTAAGTTTGTGTTTCACATCTAAAAATACGGAATAAATTAAATGCCGTAGTTGAGTTAAAACAGTCATAAATTTCCAAAATGGACAAAGTGATATTGTTTTTTAGGGTTCCTTACCTCAAAAACAAAAAAACGGAAACTTTAAAAGATCACTTTGTTGTCCGTCCGTCCGTCCGTCTCTTGGGAACGCGTGGAGGTAACGAGAGTATCGATTTGATATAAGCCTAGATGACTAAAATTTTGCATAAAAGTTGCCTCAAGATAACAACCAACCGAACATCATTATTTACAGACAACGGACTAAGAGAACTTAAAGAATCGAGTTATCCAGAAGCGTAACAAGATTATTGGCTTCAGTTCTGTTTACGGAACTAACGATACCTATCACAGAAAGTGGTTGTAATTAGTGCGCCGTCGAACGTTCTCAACTCTCGGGAAACTAGGAGCATCCGCGTACAAAGTATTGTTTTACGGTAAGTTATCTATTTCACAGCATGAAACTATACTAGAAACTCATTAACGAGCTGGCTTAAGGTAAAAGGAAAACTTACTTGAAATAATCTTATTTTATTAGGCACGTCATCTAAACTTCGTTCATTGCAGTTTGATAGAAAAACAGGTTGATAGTAAAAGCAAAAACTATACATATTACAGTCTTCATTAGTAATTTTGCTTAATAGCTTTAGCCAATGTATACATAACTAGAGTTATACCGGTTTTAACTGGTAGGAAAACTATAAAATCCCAGTTGTTCAAATGAGTCAGTAGGTAGATATCAGAAACTAGAAGAGATAGTGAAATCTGTTTTAGGAACCTTGGCGTCGATTTTAGATTTAATGAAAATGGCAATGACTTTTGTTTTTTTTAAATCTTTTTTATAACCGGGTGTCTTTATACATACGGTGTACTTCCTTTTCGCCGAATTATGTTTCGCAAACGTTTCATTACGCAAAAATTTCATTTCGCCAAAAGCATTTTTCACTGAAACTATAAACTATTTCAGATTGTTGTAAATATCATCCTTTAGATAAGGTTAGTTTAAGTTAGGTTTGTTTTATAACAATTCGAAATAGTTTACAGTTTCAGTGAAAATTGCTTTTGGCGAAATGAAACTTTTGCGAAATGAAACGTTTGACGAAACGTAATTCGGCGAAAAGGCAGAGATTACATACAGTATGGCATTTTTATTCAATCTAAAATCGACGTCTTGCTTCAAAAGAGCAGATTTCCCATCTCTAATGGTTTTTGACTTCTCCATCCATACTTTGGGTTGATCACCCTGTAGAATTTACGCTGCACCCAATGCGCTGATTACGAATATGTACTACCCAGCAGTAGCCCTAGTTTGACCCAAAACTCGAGTTAGGTCGTTAGGAGGGTAATTCAACAGACACAAACAATTTGTGAAAAGGAGGCCAAAAACTTAGTCACGGATTTCGTGTTAAGAAAGATGAAAGATTATAGGTCTATAAAACCACGCGATACATCAATCTAACGTGGAGTATAGTTTTCTGCGTCCTACGGTTTTCAAAGGCATGATGAGACTTTCAAGCAAGGCAACACCGACAAAGAACCGGTCTAAGTACCCGGCTTCAAAGGAAAGCCACAAGGTTAACGAACTTAAGCCAGCAACACCACATCACTATCACAGGAGTAGATTTCACTTAAGACGTTTATAACTAAACTTTGAATATTAATCTTCCAGGAGAAATGATTTCTCTTTGTTAAGACTGCTTTCCAAGGCCTAATTCGTCGCATATATGTCGCATTAAGCATTGACAAGTTGTACGAGTACCTCGGACTTTGACATTTAGCCCCCGTTTAATCTTTTTAAGGTACAAAACATGGTCAGTTTTAAAAACAATAGACGTGATTTGACGAAAATCTGCTAAAAACTTTCAATCTACATCCACAATTTTTTTTTAAACTACATGTAATTACGTATGTAATGTACAAAGATAAATTACTTACACATTGATCTACTTCTAAACAATGTTGGCTTAATGAAAGTCCTACACAGATTAAGTTATTCATACTTAAAAAAAAACATTAACATAATGTTTGCTTGAAGTTAGCTAAAATCTACATATTATTTCTATTATTACGCAAAACTTTCAACAAATTCTCCATCGAGGCGGCAAAGTAAAGTCGGTGGCAAATTAAACGGTGCAACATAATTCTATAAATTTAGGCAGTACAAGTTATTTGCATAAAACGTCACTATCTCGTACATAAAGTGTAATCGCCGAAATGTTGCCGGACCAGCGCTCAGTCCGAAGGGCATGCCTTTGAACTCAAACATTTTGTTTTATGCGTGCATTAAAATAAGGCCCGCGAAATGTAGGATTTCATCCGAAAATAGGTATTTCTCATGCAAATGGATAAGAACGACCAAGGGAGGGGATTAAGGGGGTGTGAGGTGTAGTCTGGAATCTTACTCTGGGGACCTTGTTGTTGAGATTCCAAGAATTATTATTAGTATACAGATAAAACGTAGCACCTCGTATGCTTCATGAAATATACATATTCTGCGCTTGAAGATCAAATTTATAATTACATTATAATTTTCTAGGTCCTTAATTTTTGGTATCTATTTTAACTGGCTATTTTAAACTTATTTTCAGAAGAAGTACTTACTATATAATTAAGATACAACAAAGTATACTCAAAACCTTTTATCTTAATAATTGTTCGCCTACTTCCCTTAAAAAAGTTTTGAAGCGAAAATGATTTAGTTAATTAAAATATGAAAGATAACTTTTCATTCTAATCTGAAACCAACTCATCAATCATTAATTATTCAGTCCTAAAATCTCATAAAAACGTTTTGTAAAAACCAAAAATCTATCGACAGGGGTGTCATTTCGCGCTAATTGGGGGAGTTTGGCAGTTAGGCCTAATTACCCACGTCCATGGAACTCATTAGGGAATGACTCGCCTTTTTTATTTGAAAGTACTTGGTTTCAAGCGCAGGAATATTGAGCATTACATTAAGTCCGTTGACCTTGAATTTTAGATCTGTTGTTAGTACTAAGTAGTAACCTCAGTTGGTACAATCAACGTTAAAAGTGATCATTCAAGTCAATTGTCGCAGGAGGGAATAGTGGTGCTATGGCATTCAGTTTAAATCTGTGAAATGTTGAAGTGAAAAGGTATTAAACGTGATCAGCTACTTTGAGTGTCGACTGTGCCATTAGGAGAAAGCCTACGAGATCAAGCAATTGGTTATTAATGACATAATGGTAGACAAAAATAATGGTCAATGACGGGGTAGAGCTATAGGCCATTAGGCCTATTGCTTTAGGGTTTCCAAGGAATTCATCAGCCAAAAGGTTGGTGCTGGTTCAAAAGTTAATATTACAAGTCCATGTATGGACGTCGTTCGCGGTTGTTGTGAGGAGTACCTCCCATACCCACTCAATTGCTTCGAATTTTGAGTTGGACTCTATTTAGATAATAAAATAAGAGTGGTGACAGGTAGCCGTAGTTACCAAAAGCAATTGAGTGGATAGGTGACTTTCCAGATTAGGCACGTTAGGTATTATTTAAGTCAGTTAGCTTATGATAGAAAATATTCCACGAGTAATTCAGCTTACTCAATACATTCTGAATGAATGTTTCCAAATAAAAAGCCACAAAAGCAGCGTTTACTTTTGTAGTATTATACGAGTGAAGTCGCCCCCAAAATCGGGTCAAAACCTAATCAAACAATATTCCTTAAATAACAATTGCAAATCCAGTTCAAAGTAGTCCGGCAGGCCGTCCGATTAATAGCGGTTGAATAATTCAAAATGGCAGAACATCCAACTCAGAAACGTATACTAGCTTCCTAAAAGGTCTTATCGTTATTCAAATTCTGAATCACTTACGGCTTTCTGTGCAAGGACAGAGTACAGGGTGGTTTTGGAGTACGGATGTGGTAAAGATTACTTTCGATCACCTATAACTTAAACCTCTTATACAGCAACCCTATACTAGTAGTGGATACTAATCCAATTCAAATTGCTTAAATGAGTTAAAGGTAATTGAAAATTTTATCAAATGTTTTGAATTGATTGCTGGTCGCTGTGGGTAAAAACAAAACCAGGGAATAAACATAGGTAATAAAAACCATGGTAAAAAATGTAGTCCCTATTTTGGGGAACAATTCGACTGATAGAAAAAAATTAAATAAAATTCCGCAATGACAGACATACAATTTTGAAAATTTGTTATGTTTATGAAAAAGGTCATACCTATTTTTGTGTCATATTATTTAGATACATCCCGTTCGAACCGTCGAAGTGATTAAACACTTAGAACGCGATTAAGCCCCGTCTTGTTGTAATAACGTATAAAGTTATCGACTTTTGAATATTAACACATTAAGCCTACTCGGATTATTAACGGATTACAAGCGTTCATTAAACCCAGCCTATCAAGTATTAATTGTAAGTACTTATTTAAGTTTAGATGTTCTACTCAAAATATTAAAATTGGCCCGTACCTTCAGTGACATCCTGTATACTCTGTGCAGATGGACACTGAAATTTAAATATTACAATGGATTCAAAGTGAAACTTTAGGCATTCACTTAAATCATTATGTTTGCTTCTAAATCATTAACTATTGACGAATAAGCTTCAGAGGCAATAGTAGTGTTAACGATAACCGCGTCCGTCGGCTATCGGTCACATGGACGCTCCGTAACTCAGGGATGAGTATGGAGCTAAGCGGACTGTAGGTTGGGAATAGGGTAAACGAAACGGACGAAAACGTAAAACGCAAAGGTGAAATCAACGAAATATATTACACAAGAAATTAACAATTAACACAACAACGGATCGGAAAAACACTTAAATTACTCTTAACTAATATAGTCTCTGTCTAAATGAATTTAACACTAATCGCGAACCGATGGTACTACGCTGACACTAATAAACTAATTCGCGGACCGATGGTACTACGCTACTCGAATACAGGAAGATGGTAATTACGGAGAACAAGAACTGAGAGTAATGTTATTAAAACTATCGTGAGACATCTTTACTAATTATAAAAACGGTATATAGTGGGTCGCGAGTCGCGTAGCAGCACGGATAGCTACCCCTGATGAAGAGCTCCAAATGAGTTCGAAACATGTCGGGCCGTTCCTGACAATTTTTACGTGAGTTTATACCGTTTTTATAATTAGTAAAGAACTGAGAGTGTTGACAAGGCAAGTGCTGAACTGAGGCGGATCGATGATCAACGCGCTGACTACGGAGTCGTGACTCTACGCAGACAAAAGATGAACTTCCCAGATGGCAGAAACGGACGTCCTTTTATATGATTCGCTTAGGGTTTGTTTACATATCTTAGGGGGACGCTCCGTTACATTTGCTGATTCTATTCAAATTACAATTCTTAACTTATATTTAACTTATAGTTAATGACAATGTTTATTCGTAGAACACAATTACACATGTTATTTTCATGTGAGAGCTCCCATTTAATTACAATTACATAAAATTGATGCAACTTCTTTGTTCCGACTCAGAGGCCGTCTCGCTCGCACGGGTCGAGATATACACCTTCCCGGTCTCTCATTAGCCGGAGCGCGCGCCGCGCCGTGTTATTTTTATGTTTGCCGTGCTCGCAGCAGGTTGCGGCCGGTATAATATTAAGAGAATTTACTTATGTGTTCATGAGGAACATTATTACAAAGTTTCAGGATATTCTAAATTTTATCCTTAAGTTTTACATTCAATGTAAACAACATGACTCCTTTGTCTTTGACTGTGAGTGGAAAGTTACAAGGATGAGTCATACTTGTTTATTTTAAGACGCCGTGGTCTTTTAACTATCCTTCATACATTATATTTGGGAGCTCTCTTACAGTAATGTTTTTAGGAAAATAAGTGTTATACACACGTAATATCGCCGCTTTTTAGGGCATTAGGTAACATAGGAATATTATTTATTTATTTTGTCTTAGTCTAGTTTCGTACAGAATATATTATAATAATAACTTAAACCAGATCTGTTAAGCTGTCCGTAACAAGTAGTAAAGTGACGGTGGTTTTGAGATCTGAGGCCACTTTAGCAATAGAGGGATGAAGCCATTAGTCAGTCTTTAATCAGTAATCATATAAAATTCAGTGAGGATAATATTAGAGTATTGACACTAGTAATATAAGTTATAAGACGGCGCCCGACTCCTCGTTCGCGGCATTAATATGGCCCTTCTTTTTATTGAAGCGTTGTCGTGTACAAGGTATCTAATAAATTATAATTGTAACCATCCTTAGACCTCAGTATCGTGATCAAGACCCACAAAATATTGGCACCAGTGGACTCCAAGTTTTGCAACCAGGATACCATTAAGCATAGCATAGGTACTCTAAGTTAGTTGTCGTTCTTTTAAATATATTTACACTTTTTCAAACTCGGTTTTATGTCCCAAGGGAAGGTTTGCTTCAGAAGTCAAGCAATTAGTTTTTGGAACGATCTCCCTCTCCATTCGGAAAGCTCAGAGCAAATTCTCCTTCAAGCGCATGGTGCGCAAACATCTCTCCAAAGAATTTCAGGATTGATTATCTATATGATGTTTTACAATGGTTCGGTTACCTATCGTAATCCCGAATCTTTGCTACCCCGCTGTAACGTTTCGCCGATTATTTATTATCAATATGTTTGGAGACAATAAGTAATATGCCATTTTCACTGTGAAAAGTGAGTTTAAATTCATGGGTGTCATACAATTATTATTTTGTTATAAATTATGAGGATTCTGAAAAACATCTCAAAATTACTTTGGATTAATAAAGAAACAAAATTTGCGTACCTTTGAAGTAATATGTTTCAAAAAATGTATTTTTTCTTCGTTTCATGGCATTCTTTGAGCTAATTTTATTTATTTAACTATCAGTCCTCATCCTTATTCCACTGTAATTTCGCGGTTCAGATAGCTAGTTCATAGCTGTTTTCAGTTTGTTTTCTCGAGTATATCTGTTAATCAATACACAATTTTCCGAACAAAATTAAAGGCTGTCAATAATTTCAATCAATCCGAAATCCCTCCGAACACCTATTTCTTAAGAAACTGCATTAAAACTTAACTGATTATAGCGAAAACATCAAACAATTCACATTCCCTTTGACGTCACATCGCTTGAGCCCAGAAACGACAGCCCATGCAGTGTACCAAATTGATCGTTTTTTTTTCAAATAGCTTTATTTCCTAAACGTGACTATGTAAAAGGCATGAGAAATATTACCAGCCATGCCATACAATTAGTGAAATTCTGTTCTAGGTGAATTTTAGATATTGTCAAAGGGGGATTGACAAAAAAGTCTGTAAGAAATACGCCGTGAGCAAGTTACGGCACTAAGAGCGCTTTATATTTTAATACCCTACTTAAATATAGCCTCGAAGTAGGTGATCATTGTTGAATTTACAATATCCTTACCCACATTAGCATACGAATATTTATATAACATCGTATTTCATATTTCATTATTTATTTAGGTACTAATTGACCATAACGAAACATAATATGAAACAGTGTTTCGTAGTCGACAGTAATGTTGCATGATAGCTTTTATGCGACTTTATAGTTTGCAATACAATTTTACAACCCGAATTCCCCGCCAACATAAAAGCGAGCGTTTTCATCTCCCATGAAAACTTTTTCATCCCCATCCCGCCTCCGCCCTTCAGCGCAAACAAGTCGTAAAACAAAACTCGTTGCGAGTGAAATTCCGTTTCCGAGCCGCTTTAATTAACGGTTATTAACGGAACTTGATTGATTTAGAAGTCGCGATAAGAGGGAGATTAAGGTGGGATTGTTAATTTGATATCGGATTTCTATGAATAACAGTTGCACATATAGGTATATCAAAAACAAAACTATGAATATACATACTTATATGTATGTCATAATGCCACAGAGAGTGATGAGCGAAACGGGCCAAGGGAATAGTTGGAGAGAGCCATATTCAATTTCGTTTACTGATATTGTTGCATTTTGTCATCAGCTTTCAAAATTAGGACATATTAGCGATCCAAATTAAAAGTACACTAAGGTCGTGAAAATAGGGATTGCCATCAGAGTGGGTATAGTCGGCCGAGTATTGTCAAACGTCGTCGTCGTTGAACGCAAAGTTATGTCATTCATTTACCCCACACCAATAAAACTACTATTGTTTTACTTTGTTCAAAGACAATACAATTACTTTACCAATAAACCATTAACTGCCTCCCTTAGACATTATAAAGCAAACAGCCCAACTATGAATATTCATACACATTAACATAAACAAGTGCGAATAAAATATGAAGTGTTCTGTTTGAGCTCCCTCGGATTCAGCGAACGTTAGGGCTGGCGCAGACATGCAGTTCCAATCGAACAAGTCTAGAGTGCTGCACTAGCGCTATTAGCACAATAGACTAGTTCCTAATGTCAAAATAAATTGTTATCAACTATTCAACAATATACACAGAACCACACTATTGTAGTAATTCATGCTTATTCAAATTTTGCCGTGTGGTGCCGGCGGAGTAGAATAGCACCACCCCATTTCTTCCCGTGGGTATCGTAGAAGGCGATTAAGGGACCATCCGAGAGGTGGGCGGCAGCGCCTCTTGTGTAGACAACACAGTCCACATAAATACACTGCGGTCACCAACCCGCATGCCCAGCGTGGTGACTACGGGCAATACCCTCTATGGTTAGACACAAAAAGAAACGGCCCCCAGTTCCCGGCCGCCCTACTATTCCAGGCCACGGCAGCGGCCTTGGTTACGGTAGGGTAGGGGGTGCTAGGAATCCCCGGGCTACGGACGGCTGCCAACAATTGACCCTGGCTACATACAACGGACGCAGTCTACGGCTGGACGAAAGCCTCCAGATCCTTGAAGTAGAATTAGAGAAGATACGATGGCATGTTCTCGGGTTATCGGAAGTTCGTAGAGAGGGGGAGGACACGATAACCCTTGAGTCGGGCCATCTATTCTACTTTAGGGAAGGGAGCCAACAATCTCAGGGTGGCGTGGGATTCCTCGTCAACAAAGCCCTCCGTGACAACGTGATGGAGATCTGCAGCGTCTCGGCACGGGTAGCGTACCTTGTACTGAAACTGACCGAGAGATACTCTCTTAAGGTCATACAGGTATATGCGCCGACGTCGAGCAGCTCAGATGAGGAGGTGGAGGCCGTTTACGACGATGTGTCAAAGGCCATGAATCGTACCACCAAAACCCATTATACCGTTGTCATGGGGGACTTCAACGCCAAAGTGGGAAAAGAATGCGGTGAATCTTGTTTGGGACAGCATAGCTATGGGCGCAGAAACCGTAGGGGCCAAATGCTGGTCAACTTCCTTAGCATGCAGGGGCTGTTCTGTATGAACACCTTTTATCAGAAAAAGCCACAACGGAAGTGGACCTGGAAGAGCCCCGACGGTGTGACGAAGAACGAAATTGACTTCATCATAGCCGACAAGAAGCACATATTTAGGGATGTCTCAGTGATCAGCAGGTTTAATACCGGTAGCGATCACCGGCTTGTGCGAGGCACCCTAAGTATCAATTTTAAGCTCGAACGTAGTCGCATGGTGAGGTCTGTTCTTCGTCCAAATGTGCCCCAAGCTGGACATGATGCATTCCAACTGGAATTGACAAATAGATTCGCCGCACTGGAGACCCCGGCAAATGTTGACGAGGATCTGGACGGCGTAATTGGGGTGATACGCGAAGTGGGAACGAGGCACTTTCGGAAAAGGCGGTCAGATAAGAAGTCCAAACTTTCTAGCGAGACCCTGGATTTGATGCGATTTAGACGTGAGACACCAGAGGAAACTTTGTCAGATCCCCAGTCACTCCACAAGAAAATCAGGAGCTTGGTGAGACGCGACCTTCGCAGCTGGAACACTCGCCTAGTACGTGAGGCGATCGAGCGAAATCGGGGGTCGAAAGTCTTTACCAAGACACTGGGGAGGAGTCATCTGACAAAGTTAGCTACCTCGAATGGTGAAACCGTCACATCAGTCCCGGGGATACTGGCTGAAATTGAGGACTTCTACGGACATCTGTATGCTTCGCATGCACCGAAGCCTACACCTGACGCGAGAGACCCTAGAGCCCCACTTACCCGCCACTTCACTGAAGATCTCCCAGACGTAGATGTCGACGAAATCGAGGCGGCTCTCAAACAGCTTAGTAATGGGAAGGCTCCCGGTGAAGATGGAGTAGCCTCTGAGCTCCTCAGGGCTGGGGGTAAACCTGTTCTTGGGGAGTTGAAGAGGCTCTTCAACTCTGTAATAACCAATGGGACTACCCCGAAGGCGTGGAGCAGAGGTGTAGTGGCATTGTTTTTCAAGAAAGGAGACAAAACGCTCCTTAAAAACTATAGGCCGATCACGCTTCTGAGCCACGTCTATAAGCTGTTCTCGAGAGTCATCACGAATCGTCTGGCATCAAGATTTGACGCCTTTCAGCCACCGGAACAGGCTGGGTTTCGTAAAGGCTATAGCACCGTGGACCACATCCATACTGTTCGGCAGGTTATACAGAAGTCCGAGGAGTATAACCAACCGCTGTGTATGGCGTTTGTGGACTACGAGAAGGCCTTCGACTCCATCGAAACCTGGGCCGTTCTGGAGTCTTTGCAGCGATGCCAAGTCGACTGGCGGTACGTGGAGGTGCTGAGAAGTCTCTACCAAATGGCGACTATGTCCGTCCAAGTGCAGAACCACCAAACAAGACCCATCCAGCTGCTTAGAGGTGTAAGACAGGGTGACGTTATTTCCCCGAAACTCTTCACCAATGCTCTGGAGGATGTCTTCAAGACCCTGCGGTGGAATGGAATGGGCATCAATGTCAATGGTGAATATCTCACACACCTCCGCTTTGCTGACGACATAGTTATAATGGCAGAATCGCTGCAAGACCTGCAGGAAATGCTGTCCGGTCTTAATGCTGCCTCGAGACGCGTTGGGCTAGGGATGAACTTGGACAAGACTAAGGTCATGTTCAACGAGCACATCGTCCCTGTGCCCGTTTCCGTCGAAGGTGTAGCCATTGAAGTTGTCCAGGAGTACGTCTACCTAGGACAAAAGTTACAGCTGGGTAGAGACAACTTCGAGAGTGAAATCACCAGAAGAGTGCAGCTTGGCTGGGCAGCATTTGGAAAGCTGCGTCACATCTTCGAGTCACCCTTGCCACAATGCCTGAAGACCAAGGTATTCAATCAGTGCGTCCTGCCGGTCATGACATACGGAGCCGAGACGTGGAACCTGACAGTGAAACTAGCCCACCGACTACACGTCACACAGCGAGCTATGGAAAGGGGTATGCTCGGAATCTCGTTAAGGGACAAAGTCCGGAACGAGATTATCCGACAAAAAACCAAAGTCACTGACGTAGTTCAGAAGTGTAGCAGACTGAAGTGGCAGTGGGCTGGTCACATCTGTCGCAGAACCGATGATCGGTGGAGTAGACGGGTTCTCGAGTGGAGACCACGACTCGGCAAGCGTAGTGTAGGACGCCCTCCGGCCAGATGGACCGACGACCTGAAAAAAGTGGCTGGTGGTGACTGGATGGCGAAAACGGGAGATCGGGCCATGTGGCGAACCCTGGGGGAGGCTTACGTCCAGCAGTGGACTGCAATAGGCTGAAATGATGATGATGATGATTCAAATTTTATAGAAACTATTTTACCTTAGAGCGCGGTGACGTTTTTCATATAGATTTCATATTATTCCCGCATTTTGACAGTAATTTTTCATAAAAAGCAGATGATTCTACAAAGGAGAGATTGTTCCTGTGACACGCAACTCTTTGTTGCGATAAAATATTGTGTGCCCTTTGTCCTTTCATCGTTTGCGAGAAAGACGAGTGTTACTATATCGAGTAAAGAAGCCGCAGACAGATGTTTTAACTCATATGAAAAAGTGTATTTGTTGGTTTCTTCTGCTGTAATAAAATAACCAATTTGATTAATATACAGAGAAGGAATATAAGGGAAATTGCTTTGGTTTTGTTTGAAAACCAGCCTAAATATGGTGTCACGTTTATCTTGTGATAAAATGAATAAATAATGATAAGAACATGTTCAATATTTCCATTGTTACCGGAACAGAATCATCATAGGCCGATACCAATACCAAAGTTTCATCGTCTATTATCTACGGCGATACGTGCCGCAAAATATTTATACGCGACTAGCTTTTGCCCGCGACTACGTCCGCGTGGAACTTGGAAGTATGAAAGCAACCTCGTACAACACGATAGACATCCACCTAATCCCTTAATTAATAAAAGAGCGCCTAAGCAAATATAATAGCAATTGTGCTTTTGGGTTTATCATTACATTTTCTACAGGGTCATCAATGTCATCATGAATTACTTACTCACTTTTCAATATTTTTAGGGATAATTTCCAGGATGAAAACTATCCTATGTCCTTCCTCGGATCTTAAACTATCTCCATGCCAAATTTCATCAAAATCAATTCAGCGCTTTAAGCGTGAAGAGGTAACAGACAGACAGACAGACAGACAGACACGTATGGATTGCGCTCGGTCGCACGCAAGGCATCGCAACTCCATACACGGCTTTTAACAAAATGGCGCAATTTGTAATCTGCCCGGTCCACTGTTCCTGATTTTGTCGAATCAGTGCGTTTTTTACGAGAAGCCGTCAGTCACAGCCGGCGGTTAATTGTCGCGTAATTTAGCATTTAAAATCGCACGGAAAAAATACGCAGTGCAATGGAATAACGTTGTAAATGTACCAGACTTACTCGCTGTTACGCCATTTGTATTTAGGCATCACTTGAAGCCTTCACATGCGTGTTTTGATGCGCCAAATACGCACATCATACGCAACAAATGAGTGCGGCGAACGCAACATTATTTTTTAAGTATAGCTACAAAAAATATGGTTTAAACGAGCATTCAGACAAACCGACAATAAATGTGTTCTGGGGGTCTTAGCAGTAATATACGTATATTTATATATTTCTGTATAATCTGTGGTATGAGCCTCGGCCAAAGTAAGGGCAGGGCAGCCAGAACAAATCTAACGATGTAAAAGCTTACGAAGGCATCAGCAACATCTCCCAGATGGTGGTGTATTGAAGGCAACTGATAGAAGTTAAAATAAATAATAAATAAATATTAAGAGACAATCTAACACAAATCGACCTAGTCCCAAACTAAGCAAAGCTTGTACTATGGGTACTAGACGACGATATACATAATATATTATATATAAATACATATATAGATAACATCCATGACCCAAGCGCAAATATTCGAGTTCATCACACAAATATTTGCCCCGGCCGGGATTCGAACCCAGGACCGCCGGCTCAGTAGGCAGGTGTCTGCAAACTGCGCCAAACGCGTCGTCAAACGCGTCGCAGTTATGATTAGAGCACCATAGTCGCATTTGATGTCTTTGTAGGTACTACGCCCATGAATGTCCGGCATTTGCCTCTTGCTGGGCATTGTCCAATAGCGCTTGGCAGGAACTCGAACTAGACTTCCATGTTCGAAAATACGAGGAAGGAAGTTCAAATTCTAATGACAATTAATTTTAGGGCCTTTTGAAAGTGCTTTTGGAAATGCAACACTGGCAAACACCGATCTAAAGACTTGAACCAATCAACCAAAAGAGAACTAACAATAAAACGAATATTTACCTACTAAATTCGTAATAAAAAAAATTTAATGCACTTCCTAACCAGTTATTTTTCTAAAAAACGCAGAACTTTCTAGCTAAGTCGCGAACATGAAAGCAAATTCAATAAAAGGAACCTCATTTAAAAAAGCATTTGCAAACCAGTATCTCCACAACAATGGTTCCGCGATGCATATAATTTCCGCGCCGAACAAAACGGGCCCTGGATCCGTCTAGTTGCCGTGTGCAATGGACGCCGTATCCGCGGGCCCCCAGGAAGGGGGCGCGGGGCCCCCGCGGAAATGGGCCGCGCAGGAAGGGGGCCCCGTGCGGAACAGAACGGAATGCCACTGGTCCATTCCTTTTTGAACTTGCCTCCTGTAGTTGGAAGTTAGGTTTTAATGTAAGGTGCATTAATATAATTTTTCTCAAACATGCCATGAAATATTGTCTTTACGTTCCTTATAATAGGCTCGGAAGTGTCGCTTTTTGGGCGCAACAACTCGAGAGGACTGTAAAGGGATTTCATACTGCTTTTCAGGCCTAGGCCTGCAAAGTAACTTTTTTTTGGTTTCAAAAACAAGGTCATTCACACAGCTGGCTGGTTTGACAAAAAGCAGGTTTTGTTGTTAGACTAAAATGTCCTAGCACTAGAGAAAAGCACTATGTACATGCCTCGTCGTGAAAACGGATTCCCGGCCTCGTATCACTATCCGGCCTGGTAGGTAGTAGGTATATACCTACTTGGCCGGAAATCCTCATTTTCCCGGCCTCTGATGTAATGTACTATTGTTATCCATCACGGAAAAATTGGGATCTATATTCTGAACCTGTTTTATCCGATACAACGAAACATTTTACTAAATATTATTGAGTAAAGATGTCATGCCAAATCACAAGCTGCTTTACTTTTTTTTTAGCTTTACTCAATCTTACAAATATCGTAATAATTTGTGATAGTTTTACATGGAAAACTACCGTGTCTGAGACATATTAAAGTACAAAACGGGTTTACTCACGCCGTAGAAGTCGGATATCGCTCGACATGTTTCGAATCGGTACGTGATCACCAGGAGAGCCGATCAGTCGCAGTAGCGGCCAACCGAGCACTCAGCTTAGCTAATTCAATAATAATCTCGGCTTTAATAATTTGTAATAGCTTTTAGGAAAAGGTTTCCATTCTTTGGGTTTACATAAGGACGCGTTGACAGGTAACCTTATCGAAACCCGAACAATGGGGTCCTTTACTGACTGTCACATTTATAAATGTCCCTTTTCATTTGTCAAAGATATTGTGAGTTACCGACCTTAGATGAGTTGAAGTCTGAGCGCAGTGATGTTTTTATTTTCTGATCTATTATAAAAAAATATGTATAACTTTTGATAAGACTTCTCAAAATCAAAGGTTTATTCAACTTACTTTTTATCAAATGATGCCTAGGTAATCAGCAATAGTGTTAGTCTGGCTTTGACAAAAAAACTCATAACAGGTTATCTAAAGGTAGCTTTGTAAGTGTATTTTTCTTTACCGTAGACGGGTAAAAAGTATCCTACTGTCATACTTTGACGACGCGGTTGGCTCGGTGGTTAAGCAACTGCCTACTGAGCCGACGGTCCCGGGTTCAAATCCCAGCAAGGGCAAATATTTGTGTGATGAACACGAATATTTGTGCCTGGGTCATGGATGTTATATAAGTAATTATTTATCTATATAAGTATGTATATCGTCGCCTAGTACCCATAACACAAGCCTTCTTGAGCTTAATTTGGGACTAGGTTGATTTGTGTGAGGTTGTCTGATATTTATTTATAATTTATTTATACTTGGAAGTACAGCTATCCCTGTACCGAAATTGGTTAAAATTTGTCTAGCCGTTCCGACGTGATGAGAGGATACATTATGATGGCGCCAGACTGGCACGGCGTCACGCGGGCATACAAAACAAAAGACGATCCTGCATCGAGCTATTACGATTTTTCCTTAAAATCATGACGCCTTATAGTAAACCGATTTACAATACAAATATAGAATTTTATAATAGAATGGATATTGAATTGAAACTTTTAACGTTTCACCTGTCATTACCTATGACACATATCAATATCGCATTTTAATGTCACAAAACCTGACAGCAAAAGGTTTTACAGCATACAAATAAGATTAAACGTAATGTTGTGGCATTTCTGAATCGGCGTGTCAGAAATGAGCGTTATTTTTCCGATTTCGCAATCGTATTTTCTCCAATCGTATTTTTGAGTATTCAATTAAAATAAAATATCGTTCCACTATTTGTTTACGTCATGGAAATGAGTTTTACAATCTGTTTACCTTTTAATTGTTTCGAATATTGGATCCGATGCCGGTGTCATTAATCATCGGGTCCGAATCAATTTCATTTATTCGAAACTGACTTCAGTTTAGTATTCAAATTTATGTTTTACTTGCCTAACTTATTTTATTGTTTTTCGTTAACTTAATAATAAATACAATGTATTAACTTCGTCGTTTTATGTGTGTGCTTAAGAATAAATTAAGATACTTACTATCATCTACAACTTCAGTTGTTAAATCATCGGCAGTAATGAACAAAAAAGCTGATATAAATACTAATTAAGTTATAAGGTATCGGAGTTTTTTATTTTATTTTAATACTACGACAGTGGCAAACTAGCATGCAGCCCGCCTGATATTATCAGCTACCGTAGCAGGCACCGCCGCCTATGGACGCTTGCGATGCCAGGAGCATCACACGCGCGTTGCCATCCCTTTAAGAACCTATTTGCTCGGACTGGAGTGTTGACATGTGTCAATTAGAATTCAGTATTTCTAAATTGCTAATCACATAAAAGGATGGAAAAAGCAAAAAAAGGAGATGGCGTCACCTCACACAACCACAGTCCGTAAACAATACAGAAACCTAACCAAAAACAGCTTAAAAATAATTCGGTATTCCCATGTTGTGTCTCAATAATGATAACAAATACAGTCCGAGACCTTAAGATTCGGGTTTAGGTGAAAACTAAGAGGTTCTTATCTGGATCGCGTAAGAGCCGAGACAGGGTATAAAACACGAATCGAATTCTGACAGCACACGTGATATTCATATATAAGTAGAAAGTATCACGTAGGTATTCATTTCACAAAAAACAGTATAGACAAGACGCAGCCATTCTCCAAGCTTCCTCCTCCCCGATCCGAGCAGTCCGCCGGGAAGATCGCAATTATCCCGGACAATTAGACGGCGGCGCCGTCCCCGACCGGCGCGGAAACGCAGCGGCAACGCAGCGTGCGCCCATTGTGACCCGGGAGGATTCACAGGATGCAGGAGTAGAACGATTTAAGAGGATTTTCGATTCGTTTCATACGCAAAGATAATAATATTCACAATTAATATGTTTATTTGAAGAATGTTACGTGATTTACAGTGTAAGCAGGACACGAACCTACGACCATACGTTTTCAGCGTAGTGCTCTCCCAACTGAGCTATTAGATCGTTACGTCAATCATACCAAATCTTTGATGCCATAATTCTACGCTATTAAAGCTCCCTCTGCGTCATATGCTCTAGTATTGTAGAATTATGGAATCAAAGATTTGGTGTGATTGACTTGACGATCTAATAAATATAAAAATATCCTAAAATAGTCTATAACAACAATTAACATGTTATCATCTGACTGGTAAAAAGAGAGAGCATGAGGAGGCCCCAACAAAGTAGGCTGATGGAGCAGATCATCACTAGCACAGAAAAAAAGGTAGTTATAGAGAGTGTCTTTTGCCAAATAAAATGATATGATCTTGAAGAGCGTCTAAAAATTGGGATAGGTACGAGTATAACATTTTTTTACGGCTTATGTTAATTTTGAAACCACTTCCGGTAATAGGACTTATACCGCAATATATTTCTTGGTAGATCCCAATTATGTCATTTAAATAAATAAATAAATATCGAACAACCTCACACAAATCGATCTAGTCCCAAATTAAGCTCAAGAAGGCTTGTGTTATGGGTACTAGACGACGATATACGTACTTATAGCACAAAATATTCGAGTTCATCACATAAATATTTGCCCTGGCCGGGATTCGAACCCGGGACGGCCGGCTCAGTAGGCAGGTGTCTACATACTGCCCCAAACGCGTCGTCATTTAGTATTTATAAAAAGGCTTTTATATAAGCCATTGTGTATCATCATTAATAGTATAGGTTTATTGACTATAAAAAATAAACGCACTATAAGAGGAAAAATACCCGTTAAGGATTATTATACTGACTGGATATTTTTATTGTACGCAAGTGAGCACGATATATTGTCATAATTGGTCAAGATGCAGAATAGCAAAGGAAATTTCCAGTCGAAATGGAATCATTCAGCAAATCAAATGATATATCTATCAACCATGTGAGACCTAGCGTTATTCTGGCTATAGAAAAATACACGTTACCGTATAAAAGTAACTTGTATACATAGTTCAGTGTTGAAAATATCCAAATGGGTAAATATTACACACAATCGGCGTATCCACCTACCGTTCTATTCCCAAGGTTGCGCACTCGGCAGCTCAGGTACGCCGACTTGCCGACGAGAGCAGTGACGTTCCGCGGCGTGGCGGCGTCGAACGCCGGCGCGAGCCGCGCGCTGCCGCCGCCTGGCAGCGAGTTGATCGGCGCGCCGCCAGCCACGTCACTTGTCACTGGAACAATTGACAGAGCTTATTATAAACAATGAAGTATTATAGATTAGATATCAAATATTTATAAGAGCGCTAAACAGGAGGAGAAAGTACGAACTTTCTACTGCTGTAGCGCTACAAATATGCGATAATTTTCAAAAATGCGACACAAATCGCTTTTGCCAAAACCATGGGAAAATGCTAGTATCTCTAACGCCCGCGCTTTTATCAGTAGAGCAGCATTAACTTATTTTAGTTCTTATCCTTTATTTAGATATATTATCCTAATATGATACGATGTTTATTTTTTCCTTGATTTAGTTTTTCTTTATAATAATATAATATTAATACCGGTTTCAGCACTGTAAGCACACTATCAAAGCAAAAATCCCGGTTTCGTAGATATAAGCAACAGTAAAAAGCATGCTCTTTCAAATCAAACACATTTCAGTAACGATAAAATGTAGTTGTAATATACTTTTATTAGAATAAGACCATAATAAACCAACAACACGAGTTACGTAAACTTCACAAGTATCACATAGCGTTACAATTTCAGAAAAACAAAATTCGTACCACATATGAAGAACTCAAAGTTCATAAAAATTACAACAAGAGCCTGGCACCAAAGCTCAACCAACACAACGCGGACTAAGAGCACGACATTTTTTAAAATTTCATTCGTCCACTGACACTGGCCGTCAATCAATCATCGTTAGGCGGCGGCGCCGGCGACCGAAGCGACACTCGCACACTCCGACTAAAAATCGGCGTTACTGTATATGTGGAGTTATTATTTCAGTTAGAAACTGCTTACAATTTGGGAAAAGAAAACATGTAATCATATAACGTAAGAAATAGTCGCAAAAAAAAAAAAACACTTTTTTAAATTCAAAATTGAATGTTGGTAGGCTTGATTTGTACCTTCATGATTATTTTGAAAATAATGTAAAGTGGTTTTTGCGCAATGCTTCTCCTGTTGAAGATATTCTCAGAAAAAACTTGTCTATCAGACTATCACCCATGCACTATCTTCTTTGGTATAAATTGTTAACTTCTTCTTTTTTTTATAATATTAAACCAACAATACGAGTGGTTTATTGATAAAATTTAAATTCGAATTCCATTTAACAGCCAGATAAGAAAATGTGTCCAACAAACTCACTTGCGCAATAGCATGTGATTATACTTTAATGGCGCGATGAAAGAGAAAGTCGGCATCTAAACACATTTGTATTTACGTCTTTGCGTAATAAAGACATACAAGAGAGGTCTCTGATGACGTTACGCCCATTGTAATTGCACCCTCAAAGAACGGAATATGAACGTACTGTTACCCTTTAATTTACCCTTATTTAATATAGGGTATTTTAACAGGCTTGCTTCTAGGTATAATATTCTACCTACGTATGTAAAAGTTGATTCAAACGCTCTGCATACATTACCCGGCTCCATTATATAGGTAGAGGTGCTTTCTGTTCATATTTTCTTTCCCATTTAACAACGTAGCACTTAGAAGCATCCTTTGTATTAAAGTGAAGGTTTTTGAAGTGGCGCTTTAAATTTCTGGATGTTGGAAACTTGAGAAGTTTTCGCTTTTATCTCGCGCAAACTCGGGTATGAAAAGAACCGCGAAAACAGCTCAAAGCTATATTCGAATTATAGTTGAAAGGCGTGATGGACGCCATCTTTAAAATTTGCAAATTTTGCTACAAAGTATTATTAAATTTGTTCTTCTCTTCACTAATAATACATACAACTTTTTTGAAGATATAGCTTGCTTTGGTTCTCTTAGATGATTTCAATTGTTTCTTATGTTTGCTAAAAAAGAGGTTAGTTTCATTATAATATTCGATTCTGATACTATTGTCTTCACTGTATCAAAACGCAATGAAATCTATGGGCTATCTAATATTGTATTATCCAGGAGGCATCCTATTCTGAAGACTCGATCGATCCCCTATCCAGCTATCACGATCACGATCCTAGTTTCGGCTCATATCGGCAGATTATGGTAATCGCCGCGCATGGTAAAACCGATTAAAGCCTTCGTAAACGGGTAGACTACAGCATACAACACATATATCTCATCTAACTATATTATGATAAGGCGGTCTTCACGGTGGGTACGCGTTAAGACGAGCAAAGCGGCCGATTTTAAATTATAATGTAAGTGTAAGTATATTCGTATGTATAAGAACACACACCTGGTGCAACGTGAAGTGGCTTAGGGTACCGTTGTAGCAATCTGGGTCCCTTAGCGTTTTTCATCAATGTCCTGCTTTTCGTCAGAAAATCGTAAAAATACTGGAGCTACACTCTGCATCACTCGACCACGCCGATTTTTTTATAGCCACCGCGAGCATGGCGCGTGGCTAGTATGAAAACAGTCTTAGACCGTGGAAGGGTTCCGCAGATTTAAACCACTGGGTGAGACGCTGAAATGTGATTGTCTTAGCCTAAGTTAAGATACACTTCTCGTGATAACGCTGTCTCTGTCGTTTCGATCCACTAAATATATTTTAAGATATTATCTCTATCGGTGCAGTGGTTTACTGACTTATATTTTATGCGATTTCTTTGACTTCTCGATACAGATACATAAACCAATATGTCCGAAATATTTACTCTATTTATCTTAAATTTTCACAGTATATCACCAGTTCAGGACGGAGATTTGCGACTGATTTACCTACATAAGATGCCATTCCAATTTCTGCATATAGATACAAGGGATAAATAAGAAGCCATATATTTTTATACGATTCACTGTAGTCTAATGTGGGACTCGAACCGACGACCTCTGTTTGACCGGAGCAGTGCTCTTCTAACTGAGCTACCTACAGGACCGCTATACACACCGCATGACATAATGCCCTTTCATTCCGCTTTTAATTGTGGTATTACCACAAACATAGGATCATTTATTATTTATTTATGTCAGTCCAATTTAAGTTGACCGGGTAGTAACGTGAAATGTCATTTAAGCAGCTCGAATATACAAACGTCGCATTTTAATGACAGTCAAAGGCGATATACCTGAGACATGAGACAGTTAAGTATGATTTACGAAAAAATACTGTTGATTTTCTTTCGGGTCTCTTCTCAACAGTGGTCTTGTCTTAGGAAATGCCGGTAGATTTACAATCTGACTTGTATAAGGGCCCTTATTGTGGCCCAATACTTACTGAATACATTATGTCATTTAATTTCATTTCCCATCGCTTATTTAGCGATATGTATCTCTTAGTTTACTCGAATTAACTCCCAAATTAGAAGCTACTCGTTGGGATGAAGTGTGCTTTAAGTAAACATATTATTTACGTCAGTCTTTATTGTGTGTAGCGAGTGCATGTGCCCCGGATATTGCACAGCTTATGAAGTTTGCACGCCGTTCAAAACGTATTCTCAGGCAGGTTGATGTTATGAATAAGACCTTCCAGCCTGTAAAGACGTCTCTCCACCGCCCACGTGATGCTAAGACATGTTACGGAGGTTTTCACAAGTCGTTGTTTATTTACTATTTTGAATTTAGCTTCCGACTCAGAATCCTGAGCACTATTGAGAGGACACTAGGAGTAAAAGTCTCTTAATATGTTTAGATTGTTTCTCATTTTCCATTACGTTACTTCCACACAAGTGTGCTTAAGAAAGGAGCGTAAGTGGAATCAGCTCAATGTGGCACTTTTTTTCTCCTACTAAAATCAGTAGTGCTCAGGATTCTGAGTTGTAAGCAAGTAAGTTATTATGTAAAACATGGGTACCATAATAAAGTATGATACAGAGGTACAAAATAGTCTCACTATGTTTAGCCATTTGGTGGCATTCAAAACATTTATATAGTAAGCATGCGGCATGCATTACTTATGCCAGTCACACAATACAAGTACCAAAATTTTTGTTAATTATAATCTAAGTATAACCGAAATATTGTCCAAATGCAAAAAAAAAGAAAATTGTCAACGATTTGTGACAACGCCCTAAAATGTAACGTTTAGTCAATCGTTGATAAAAAAAATATTTGTAAGTACACACAAGGTCCAACCAAATAACTTTATCTATACTAAGTACTTGTACTCATGAAATTCATGGAAGAAGCAGCCAAATCTATGATCCGAATGTCACCTGCAGAACCGATTGATTGTACAAACTCAAAATCCTAACCGTCGTACAATTCCCATTATGATAAGACTTTGTAAACATGACAGAGACAAATGCGGAAATTGCTACGCGTTTGCACTTTAGTGTACACCTAGTGTACACGCAAATGTAATCTCGAGCCACCGTCCGTGCACAGAAAGGTATAGGTGACGAATTTCAATGCACTTGTAAAATAGTCATAACCGGCGTACATTTTCTTTAAGCCATGACAATGAAGACATTGTGAAAGGAAGTTGTGCGGAAATTATGCGTTTGCAATCAATTGTATACGTGCAAAAGTAATGGCAAGTCTCCATTCAAGAGAAGAAGAGATTTTAAGATTTATAATTTCATAATCTCCAATTTTTCAAAGACAAGAATAGTGAATGTCTTACAAGGTCAGGGCAAAGTTAAATAAAATAACTAATCTGATTAGAGAAGATCATATTGATTGCTTTTATATATTCTTAAGCAAAATAAATATCATCATCCTCCTAGCCTTTGTTCCATTTTTAGGGTTCCGTAGCCAAATGGCAAAAAACGGAACCCTTATAGATTCGTCATGTCTGTCCGTCTGTCCGTCCGTATGTCACAGCCATTTTTTTCCGAAACTATAAGAGCTATAGTGTTGAAACTTGGTAGGTAGATGTATTCTGTAAACCGCATTAAGATTTTGATGCAAAAATAAAAAAAAAATAAAAATATTGGGGGCCCCATACTTAGAACTGAAACTCAAAATTTATTTTTCATCAAACACATACGTGTGGGGTATCTATGGATAGGTCTTGAAAAATGATATCGAGGTTTCTAAAATATTTTTTTTTCTAAACCGAATAGTTTGCGTACAGACGCTTCCAAAGTGGAAAAAAGTTGGTCCCCCCCCCCCCTCTAACTTCTAAAATAAGAAAATGAAAAATCAAAAAAAAACATATGATGTACATTACTATAAAAACTACCAACGAAAATTGTTTTGAACGAGATCTAGTAAGTAGTTTTTTTTTTTATATTTTAATACCTAACTTTGCACCTAATTTATATGGGGCGCTATACATACCAGGTAACTTAACCACTTAGGGATGGAAAGTGTTTGTACGGAACCCTCGGTGCGCGAGTCCGACTCACACTTGGCCGGTTTTTTTGAGAATGAATTCTCGATCGGGGTTGGCTACCTAAATCCCAAGATGTGGCGTAGGCACTAGTTTTTACGCAAGCGACTGCCATCTGACCTTCCAACCCAGAGGGGAAACTAGGCCTTATTGGGCTTAGGTGGTTTCCTCACGATGTTTTCCTTTACCGAAAAGCGAGTGGTAAATATCAAATGACATTCCGTACATAAGTTCCGAAAAACTCATTGGTACGGGCCGGTTCGAACCCGCGACCTCCGGATTGAAAGTCGCATGCCCTAACCACTAGGCTACCACCGCTTACATAAGCAAAATAAATATATATTAGAAAAATTGAGCTTGCCGAGTAATATTACATCTAAAATGCTCACAAACAGTGGGTGAATTTTAGGTACCGTAAAGAAACCCTTATTGACCCTTATTGTCATTGTGTCAAGTTAATTCAGTGAATAAAGGATTTTGACCTTACAAACGGTCCGGTAGTTTTGAATTTTTGATATGTTGTCTAGGATGGTAGTCAATGTTTAAAATGCAAAATGCACAATTCCCCCCCCCCCCCTCCGCGCCCGCCGCCATATTGAAAAAACCGGCACTCTCTTCATATTTTTGCTCATATCTTCCTTTAGGAGCATTTTAGCTAGAAGAAAGCTTCGACAATGTTATAGAAAGTTAAATTTACTACATTTTCCATTTTATATTTTGTTTCTAGGACAGATAGCTACGGAGATATGCACATTTAAAAAAACTTAAAAAATTGCAATTTCCAACTCAAAAACAAACTTCTGGATTATATCTTCGTTTAGGAGCATTTTAGCTAGAACAATGCTCGGGCAATTTTGTAGAGAATTAAATTTACTATAATTTACATTTCAAATTTTGTTTCTAGGACAGATAATTACGGAGATGTGTAAAAAATAAAGTCACATTTTCCGAAAATGTATGTAAAAATGGACATGAGTTTTATAAGCAATTATATTTCCTACATGTTTTAATTTGTCCTAGACTAGTCCGTAACTGAATGACAGCGTTCTAAACCAAGGATTTTGAGAAATTTTCGGAAAATTCAACATTTCCTGTTTTTAGGGTTCCGTACCCAAAGGGTAAAAACGGGACCCTATTACTGAGACTTCGCTGTCCGTCCGTCCGTCCGTCAGTCCGTCCGTCTGTCACCAGGCTGTATCTCAAGAACGGTGATAGCTAGACACTTGAAATTTTCACAGATGATGTATTTCTGTTGCCGCTATAACAACAAATACTAAAAAAGAAATAAAATAAATATTTAAGGGGGGCTGCCATACAACAAACTTGTTATACCTATATATACATATATATAGGTACGGAACCCTTAATGCGCGAGTCGGACTCGCACTTGCCCAATTTTTTTAAATATGCATATCTCCGTAACTAACCGTCCTTGAAACAAAATTTGAAGTGTAAATTATAGTAAATATAATTCTCTACAACATTGCCCAAGCTTTGTTTTAGCTAAAATGCTCCTAAACGAAGATATAATCCAGAAGTTTGTTTTTCAGTAGGAAATTGCGATTTTTTACGGTTTTTTAAATGTGGATATCTCCGTAACTATCTGTCCTAGAAAAAAAATATAAAATGGAAAATGTAGTAAATTTAACTCTCTATAACATTGTCGAAGCTTTGTTCTAGCTAAAATGCTCCTAAAGGAAGATATGAGCAAAAATATGAAGAAAGTGCCGGTGTTTTCAATATGGCGGCGGGCGCGGAGGATCTTGAGGGCAGGTACATTTAGTTTTTCATGGAAGAATATACTAATAAGTACTTTAGATTTAATGGCACCAACTACATTTTTAAGGGCTTTTATTTAACTTGCAATGTATGTATGTAAGTATGTTTGTTCGGTGAAATCTTTGAACTCAATTTTGAAGTAGATATCTTCAACCGATTGAGCTATCATATAAAAGCATAAATGACGTCAAACTCTACGAAAATACAAAATTTGTTGTAAGCAGCTCTACCAGAAGATGATGCGGAAATTGCGAAACGCCTGCACTTTAGTCTACACTCGCAAATGTAATCTCAGGCAGCTTCCTGGGCACAGACAGACGCAAGTACCCACATTTACTGCTAACATACACCTTTTCGCAAATAATGAACAAATAGTAATATTGCGAAGGTATTCCGCTCGCAAACTAATACACCTACGTCATGTGTTTGCGTTTCACTTATTCAATTTAACGCCATTATTTTACATTTCTGGCATTTTCAAGGACAAGAACAAATTTGGGAGACCATTGTTATAATAGGACTGAAAATCAGCGTCATGAAGTTGGTATTTCTTACGTCATGACATTAAGCTGAGTGACGACCTTTTTAGCATTAATTTAATCTGCATATAAGTATTACGCGTTGTTTATGTCTATATTATGCTAAATAAACTTATTTCTTTCTTTTTTCTTTCTTTCTTTATTTGGATTTTTGGTTTCTTCATTCATCTCATAATGATTTTAATTAAATAACCATAATTCACGGTCAGTTTTGTTAGTTTAACGCGTTAATTTATTAGCCCACCTGTAAAATTGGTAGCTTACACTCACACGCTCATAACGCTTTCGCTGCAAAAAAGTTATCAAATCCCAGGTAAAGCTAAGCACCTATACCTGACTTTACTAACCAGTAGTTAAAGTAGTGTCGCAACGGTACATTAACAATAGCATAAACTACTAATAGTGGAATGTTGCCGCGCAAATAATGAGATAAACCGTCAATAATCCAATGACAGTGCCGCATGGTTCATCCAATCAGAGGGTTCCCGTTCACGGAACCGCGCCAGACGCCCTCCAACGACATCGCAGATCAACTCAGCATTGGAAATTACTTCGTTTTCTAATCAACCTTCCTTTAGCTTCTCATTCTTGGTCAACACAATACTACAATTCTTTATCGGGATGGGGTGACGTGCCGGTTATATAATTTCACGGATAATCTATGTATATTGAGAATTCTCGTAAGTACCCGATTTCGAGAACCACTGAGGGAGTTTGTATAAAAACAGCAAAATCTTCATATTTGAGGTGTTCCTTTAATTTCTTATCGATCTCGTCATTTGATGATCTTCACCAAAATTTTTATGGGACTAATTTGAAAACAAAAAAATAAGTTTCCCAATCAGTTCATACATGATGGAGTTCTGAAGCAACCAAATGCATAACCTCTTCTTTTATGAAGTCGGTTCAACAGAAAAAACATTGTTAGAGTAGACACAGCCATGATAAATTGAGATAGATATCCAACATAAATGTTGAATTTTTCCCAGAATTGAACGCAGTATTTCCTTCAAATGATTATCCCAAAATAAGTTTGAAAAATAATAAATATACGTCACATTCAATTCACGGGCAAGTCAAGCCGAATCAATCACTATTATCCCAAAAAAATGACAACACGAACTTAATCAATCGGCCATCAGAGGCCGCTGACGGATGAGCCTCTAATTAGGGGATCACTCGACACTTGCGGGCCGAAAGGAAAATACACGGAGCAGTCTTAAGAATTAAGTGCAGATTACAATGTAGACGATTTGGTCATGCCAACGAAATGTATGGACAGGGAAATAAATGCTGATACTGACGAGCGGGGGCGACGTTTTGAAACCGGTCTGGTGTATGTTATGGACGAATTTTCAAAAAAAGAAGTTTGTCCTAAGGGCATTATGAAAAATTCCCAATTTATCAATTTTTCTACTGCATGAGGTGTAGACGTGATGATTTGTCTGTCCGCGTAACGGAAATAAACTCGAATATGCTACGAAAGAAACTCAGGATTCGTCCAACTATTGTTACACTATGGAGTGTAGTGTAGAAGTAAATGGAGCAAATTATTATACGGGAAAACATTTGAAAAAGCGGTAATCAGTAAGTAAATAATACTTCTAATGGCGAGATTGACACCAAAATGAAATTCCTTGAGATAATAGTTTAATATTGCAGAATAAAAACATACGTGTTGAAAAATGAATCTTATTACGGTATAAAACTCGACTTTAGCGAAGTATTTTCGTAAAAGAAATTTCTACACATTTATCATAAGGGAAAAAACCTAATAAGCTCATTGAAGTGACAATGAGGACATTTCTCCACTATTTTCATACGCTCTAATTTCCATGTATGTACCTAGATTAATGTTGATTTCCGAAGAAATTACAATATTATTTTTGGTACCAATAAACTGATATTTTCTTGGAATATCGTAATTTGTTTAGATACACGAGGAGAAAATTGGTATTCTCTTATCTTACTCATACAAAGCGACTGCTTATATGTAGATAGTGCCAATATTACTTTACTCTTTTTATTTAACGGTGGGGGCAAATGTTCTCGATAACCAACAGAAATGAAACATAATCTCCATGTATAGTGTTTTTTTTTGCTTCATTATTTCGTAATCGTGGTATTTTCTTGGAAAATCGTATTTTGTCTTTATACATATTTTGTGTTGTTAACTAAAACTAGTGCCCACGCCACATCTTGGGATTTAGGTAGCCGACCCCGATTGAGAATTCATTCTCAAAAAAATGGGACAAAGGCTAGGAGGATGATGATGACATATTTTGTGTTGTTCTGGAGGTTGCCCTATGAATGTTCAATGATAATTATCTTTTTAAATCATGGAGTAAGTAGTATAATCCTTAATATTATCCCAGCGAATCACTTAAAATCATATGCAGATTTTGCGTTTCAGTAAACTAAAAATGGCAAATAAAATAGATGAAGCGAACACACATGGCCATAAATAAATAAATAAATAAATTTGATATGGGACAACCTCACACAAATCGATCTAGTCCTAAATTAAGCTCAAAAAGGCTTGTATTATGGGTACTAGACGACGATATACGTAACTTACTTATATAGATAAATATATACTTAAATACATAGAACAACCATGACCCAAGCACAAATATGCGAGTTCATCACCCAAATATTTGCCCTGGCCGGGATTCGAACCCGGGACCGTCGGCTCAGTAGGCAGGTGTCTACAAACTGCGCCAAACGCGTCGTCAAATATTCCATAAATGCTTTAAATATTCCTGGCCCCGAATGATTACCTGCGCGTAATACCGCGAGTATATTTAATTTGTAATCCACACATATTGCCGTCCCCAGGCGTAAATAATTAATTGTGTGTGTTTTAATTGCACTTGACGTCTGACAGGCAAATAATGTGCGAATAACTGGCTTCGCTTATTTACTTTATCCCGTATTGATATTAGTAAGCCGCTTAAAAATAATTCACGAAAGCAAAGATACGAAAAATAGGCATGTTTTTTTCTTGAGTTTATTAATCGACTCAATTTTTTTATTACGTTCAAAATATGTTCATATGTGACTATAGGAATAATTGTGTTTTTCTCAGTCAACCTTTGACAACGATAACTGGAAAGTCACACGTCAGGGAGGCTCAAATAACATATAAATATATCAGACAATCTCACACAAATCGATCTAGTCCCAAATTAAGCTCAAGAAGGCTTGTGTTATGGTTACTAAGACTGCGATATGCATACTTATATCGATAAATATATATTTAAATACATAGAACAGCCATGACCCAAGTACCAATATTTGAGCTCATCACACAAATATTTGCCCTGGCCGGGATTCGAACCCGGGACCGCCGGCTCAGTAGGCAGCTAGGTGCTTGCGAACTGCGCCAACCGCGTCGTCAAAAATAATTAACATATTATGTTATTAATCAAATCAAATTGTCGTACTTTAATTATTATTATGTTTATTTTAGGACATGTTCAGCTATTTTTATTCATATAACTTACAGTAAGTATGCCGTAGAGCGCAACTTCAGAGATCATCCGTGTTAAAATATTCCGACAGGCGGAAATTTAAATAGAAAATCAACGTTATCATAGAAAAAATCAGTCAACGACGGGTTAAACGCTCTTTGTCCTGTTCTTAAATTATTGTGTTCGTTTTTGGTTGGATAATATTGAAAATTAAGCCTTCAAAACTAATCGGACCGTTCCTGACACATAAGCGTGAGCAAAGTCGTTAGTTTGAATATTATTGGTGTTTTTAAGGTGCCACTTCATCCGCGTAGTAGAGTTAATAGTATCTTAAAACCATCTTTGGAAGCCCACCCTGTTTCTAAATTGGTAAAAATCCATCCAGCCGATTCGGCGTGATGTGAGGAAAAATGAATTTTACCAAGCTACGGCACTCTACGACCGCGCACCCATACAAATACTAGATCACGCCGCGCGCCGCGCTGTTAAGATTTTTCCTGAAATAATGAATCCTCTCTTTAGAAAACCGATTTACAAATGAATGAATTTAAAAATGATATAGACATGACATGACAGTTGGAGACGAAGGAAAAATAAGTAGTTGGAAGGAGCTGGTTGGCTACATCCAACAGAATTGGCGAAATCAAAGCCACACGACTTCGCTGGCTGGGTCACCTGAAGAGGATGGGAGACGATCGCGCCGTAAAGAGAGAGTTTCACGGGCGACCGAGTGAGAAACGTCAGGTCGGCCACTCGAGACAACGCTGAAAATACGAAGTGCTGAAGGATCTGTGAACCCTAAATATCCCTAATTGGCGGCGAAAAGTCGCAGAACAGAGAAAAATGGCGCCAGAATAGTAAGTAACATACGAGTAGATAACTTCTATGTTCTCTGCTACCATAAGCTTTACAGATAATCTAATGGAATGCCAACACTTAATTACAATTAACCGGGTACATTATCTAACCTATTTTAGTCTATCCGTCCGTCTGTGCCCTCACATGCAGCAGTAAACCTGTCAACGTCACTAACGCGGCGATGCGCCACGTGTGTCTTTTGACGGAACCCATGATATATTTGTACAGCAAAGTGCTTCTAATAATTCCGCTGGAAAGCTGCTCTGAAGATGAAATTACAAGTAAGCTTATTATAGGTCTTGACTGGAGTTATTTCTAATTTGTGTTTCCGAAATGGGAGCTCCCTCGAGGCTGTCAATCATTACGGTATTTGTAAGTAAAGGCCAAAGAAATTCTGTGATTTTATTAGACTTATATTTATTGACTTTATATTGTTCGCTACTTATTTTATTTTTTATGTGTTATGCATGGCATATATCTTCTTAATTTAATGAGTGTTACTTATAACGTTACGACGCGGTTGGCTCAGTAAGTAGAGACCTGCCTACTGATCCGGCGGTCCCGGGTTCGAATCCCGGCCAGCGAAAATATTTGTGAGATGTGTGAATATTTGTGCTTGGGCCATGGTTTTTCTATATATTTAAGTATGTATTTATCTATATAAGTACGTATGTATATCGGCGTACAGATAACACAAGTCTTCTTGACCTTATTTCGGAACTAGATCGATATGTGTGAGGTTGTCTGATATAGGTATTAATACTAAATTCCTTATATATTTACATCACCCTAGGCCTTAAGTGGGATTTTCTGTGGAGACACAGTCTCGTTTCCTTGCCAAGGCGTAATAGTTTAGACAAATCACGGGCGGTAATTCGTAAAGCCCAAATCGCATATTTATGGGTCTAACCTTCGGTTCGGGCGACCTGCCCACTGGCTCCTGGGTGCACCTGCGATCTGGGACATTTACGATAGGTTTGTAATCTTAACTATTACAGGTAACTTCTGATCTTACCTATATTATTTATTTCTCAAAGTTGCTCTTCTCTCTCCACTCTATCTTTGGCAATCACTTATAACAACTGAAGATCATAAAGCCTTATTTTTGGAAAGGACAACCTATCATTGGGGTTTTATTAAAGCTTTGCAGTTTATTTTGGATGGCTTTTAATATTTAATTCTAATTGACCTATGAATTTAACATCACGCGTTTCATAATTTTAGTTAATGCGCAATGGATAGGACATTTAATTCACACCATTGATTTTTAGGTTTATACAAGCACTTTCACTGAAAGTTACGTTAGATACCTGGAAAGGGTTACACACATAAAAAAACGTGTGCAATTCAAAAGAAAAATTGTAAGTTTAAAAACGGATTTTGCTCAAAGCCACGTTTAATTCTCCAAGACGAATGCAATCAAACAATGACGTGGTATTGAGTGATACAACTCAATTGGACTTTTTTTATAATATCAAGCAATGGTTGACCCCCATTGCCTTAACCCTTAAAAACACACCAAGGCCAAGTTCGTGATAAATCTGATCCATTAAGTCCTATTTTAAACAACCCTTTGTTTACCCAGAGTAAAAATAACCTGGCCTGTCCTCCGCCATCTTGGCGGAAGTTTGGAAGTAAACAGGAGCCATCGGCTGTTTGTGTTGCCAACTTCTGAACTTGGCGCGGGCGGTACAGAACAGCGGGGGAGTTTTTGTGGACATAGCAACCTACTTGACTGTCGAGTATCTTTAGAGAATACACTCTGTACTTGATTTTTTTTAAGTTATTGCAACAGCTGAGTGTTCATATGTGGTATCAGTATAAGACTCATCGACTTCTAAGTTCTACTCGGTTGTAAGAGACGCGCTGGAGAGAAACTGGTGGGGGCAGATCATCCGCGCCAGATGCAACCCTGAAGCTGACCACGATCCTCAGACATCAGGGACTGACTCCAGAGAGAGAGAGAGAGAGATAGGGGCTTTGATTCCCTTGGGTCTTGACTGGTGGACAGACGGATTGACAAATAACAAAGTTATATTACGCTTCCGTTTTTATCCAAAAATCGATAATTATGTGATATGTCAAAATATAGCATTCTAACTGTAATTAACTAAGATGTGCAATCATTATTAAGTATACCCGACATCTAAAATTTAAATTGATAATCAAATTGTATATGTATGTAAACTTGCATAACATTTTATAATTAAACGAGTATGAATATGAGTATGAGTTTAGTATTAGTATAAGTATGGGTACGAGTACGAGTATGAGTATCTATTGTATAAATATGATAAAGTGAGATGGAATGGAGCCGAATTGTGAATATCACACTGCCTCGTCGAATGAAAGTCCTGATTGTTATAATTTCCTTCATGCTGTAGACTTGTACCCTTACCATGAGTTCACGTGACCGTACTCGCTAGCAACAGCGTAAACGAGTAACGAGAAGCACAGCGCCCCTACCGGTGATTTTGTAGAACTAAAATTTTCCATACAAAGCATTTACGTAGTCGCTAGCGAATACGGTCACTGTAAACCCACGGTACAGATTTTGGTAATGTTTGTTTGTTGTTTCAGCCTCCGCCCAATTTATTACCGAGATTAGTTTTCGGTGCTAATCGTGTAAAAACTTAAAGTAAATGAGTTTCGAAGTAGTTAGCTGATTTAGGGGCCCCTGATGAATAACGACGTAAAAATAAGTTTCGGGGATTTGAATATCCTTGATAAAAAAAGTTCTCTAAAAGTTCGTGATATTTTTCCCAGACTAGGATCCCACTACTGGTTTTTTTATATTAATCGTTTTTTTTGTGTCTAAAGAATGTGTAAAGTAATTTGACATGGTTTGTTTCCAAAATGTCTGCTCCTACCATTAATAATATTAGAAGATGAGCACTAGGTTACCTATTTTTCATTAAATGGAGTGCTGTATTCTCTTAGCTTTTTTTTGATACTACGTCGGTGGTAAACAAGCATGCTGCCCGCCTGATGTTAAGCAGTCAGCGGTAACCTATGGCCGCTTGCGATGCCAGGAGCATCACACGCGCGTTGCCCACCATTTAAGTACCTGTTTACTCCCCTCTTGAAGAACCGCATATTGTAGCCCCCGGGGAAAACCTCGGCTAGGAGCTCATTCCAGGTGTTTGCGGTAGGAAATTCCTCTGGGACCGCACAGTTCTCGATCATTTAGGCTCCAGTGTAGAAAGTAGCCGTGGGCATCATGTCAAACCTTCTCAGAACACATCCCATTATACAGACGGTAGAACACACACAAGGAGGCAAATTCTCTCCTCAGACTCAGAGGCTCGATTCCGACTGTGAGAATGATAATAAGAAGCACGGTACCACTAGGTTGCAACGTCAGAAGCTTCACGCTTAAGCCCGCTTGTCTAAATGGACTTGTTTTGAGCATTCCAAAGAAGCCTGATTGGTTAGTTCTCAGATTAGCCTCAGAGGACAGGCAGTCTTAAGGGCCTGGTTGACCTGTTTGAACAAGTAAAATTGTGCAAATTATCTTACAATACATGTCAAAACACCCCCGAGGCAACTAGTACCCCATATGTACGTTACTATATAGAGCTCACCCACCACGCTTGATCGGTCGCTCCGCCATATGCCACGCACGCCGCACATTTTAATCACATATCGGCGTATCGACTATCATTACCACAGTCGCGGCGCTGGCTAATCATGTTATTAGCTACCTTCATACCAAAATTTATCAAAATCTTTCCTGCCGTTTGAGCGTGAAAAAGTACCAAACATACACATTAACACACTCACAAACTTTCGCCTTTATAATATTTGTGTAATTTTAATTAGACGTATTTTTAATGTGTAATTTGTAAATTTACAAAAATATATACCTATTTTTGCAAGTAAGGTCGATCGTTATTTATTAAATATCAACGTATTTCCCTTCTGATCCCTGACACACGTGTTCGTATTTCGTTATCAGATTCTATATTAAGGCAGACAAATTGCTTAATAATGATACGCTGTAATACCAATAAAATTACCATAACACACGACATTATGATAAATGTTTGGGTTTCGGTAATACATTAACAGAAGGATGTCATTTTATAAGTAAACAACGACAGCTTAGGTCACGGCTCAAATTATGTTGATAATCGATAGTAACGATGTGCTAGACTCAAATTAATTATTTTTATTTAAGCAGTAACGTCTGCTAACCAAATGTTTACAATGAAGCGAAAAATTTAAAAATTCAATGATTCAGGCAGGACTCGAACCTGCATCTCCAACGGCTTCCCGGGCGTTGATAACCTACTTTACATATTTTGAGAGGCAAGCTATAATAAAAATAACCTACTTTACATACTTTGAGACGCAACCATAATAAAAATAACCTACTTCACATACCTACTTTGAGAGGAAAGCTATAATAAAAATAACCTACTTCACATACTTTGAGAGGCAAGCTATAATAAAAATAACCTACTTTACATACTTTGAGGCGCGAGCTATAATAAAAATAACCTACTTTACATACTTTGAGACGCAAGCTATTGTAAAAATAACCTACTTTACATACTTTGCTGTTACTCGGGTGGGGCAAATTGAACACATCGCTTCATACTGGTTTATAATTGAAGGTTAAAGGGACCACATGTTTAGTAAATAAATATGATGCGATTTGCCGTTTGGTAAGTATTAGTATTCTATTCTAATATAGCGTCGCTGCGCCGACAGTGGCGCCATCTATTTGTCAAGGATGAAGTTGGGGTCCTACCACGGGCGATGTAACGGCGGGGATTGAGAATCTATAAAAGGGCTGCGCCAGAGCGCCAGGCACTTTTTCGGCTAGTGTTCGTTGTGGTGGTGACACGAGATGTACGTGTGTGTACATAATTGTATAGTTGCCGGCAAACTTTTAGAACAAAAATGGCGGTTCTGCGCATGCACATTTGTACGTATATCGGCTACTGCGCAGTCAAGGTTATGCTCAAGAAGTTTGCCGGCTACTGTAGTTATTTGTTTCTTTCATATTATGTTTTATAATAAACGTATATAATTTATCAGTTGTTTGAGGAAACCGCTCCCTTGCTAATCGTTAACAGTCACGATCAAAGAAATTGAAATCCGTTTGGAAACCACCTTACATCGATTGTAGTTAAAGGCTTGTAAAACAATAATATTCACCTAGTGACAGCCCACGCAGGACAAACAAGGTGTTCACGGCAATAACCCACAATTATACGTGGGAAGTGAGCCAGCTGACAGGTAGGTAATTACCTGGTTAATTAAAATGGTGCTAAATGTTGAAACAAGGTGTAAATTAAAAAAGAAAACGTTTAATTATAAATCAATGTTTGGGGTGTAGTGTTTAAAGAATTTGTACATAACGTTATTTGGGTGAATTGCTGGTTTCCGGTTCGTGACTCAAGATGGCCGCATGCCTTTAAGTTTCGTTGTTCGTTATTTATTCATTTTGGTTGTTCAATATGTAGTATTGATAGCGTATTGTGCAGTGAACTAACGAATGAGTGAATGGTTAATGAAGAATTCAACTTGAAGCGTAAATAAAAAAAAACATTATTTGGGATTAAGTAACGTTTTATTAATGTTTAGAGATGCTGGCAGTCATAACCGCTGGCTAATTATATATTTATTGTATAACTAAACAGAATGAATAAAAACTAAATTGCTTATATGATTTCGTTCCCGTCTACATTGTATTTCTCTTCTGGGCAATGTCACTGTATAGTATAAGTTAAATTAGAGGTTTTTTTTAGAAATGTTGAAAAAAGTCTATGATTAAAATATTAGAAAAATCCAAGGTTGGGAAAGGAGACTTCTGAGAAGGGAATCCGTTTGGTAAAAATAATTTGTCCATTCATTCGACACCAGTGCAAACATACCATTACAATATGATAACTCTAAGGGTGAAGCCGTGATACTTAGTGTGACGTCATTAGGTACGTGACAGTCATGACGTACGCCGCGACCGAAATTACGCGACTCAAATTACGCTCATCTGGCTTCACCCAAACAGTTGAAATTTCCTAAAAGCGTTATCAGCGTTTTAACTAAGTAGAACAAATTCACCATTCAACACTTGCAAGTCTCCCGCAGCGCTCAATGTTAATCAGCTCTAAGCGCCAATACTAAGTAGTGAAATCAAAGTTGGCGGCAAACCGTCGAGATTAGGCGTAACCGCGCAATATCCGGCGCAGGTTCAGCATTAATTACTGGATCATAAATCCGAGGGTTTAATATCCTGCCTGCGGCTTCTGCACATTCTCTAAACATCGCCGGGAGCACAGACCATGCGCTCCGCGTCTTACGGCAACTGCTAAGGCGCTGTCGAAAGATATAAATTAGATGTTTACTTTGAAAACTAAACAGACACTTCGCTGCGCTGCGGAACGTCATCTGGACAGCAGAAACGTCGCTTGAAACTCTCCAATCAGTATTTATAGAACTAAATGTTGCCATCAAAAGCCCTAAAAGCACCTACTATGATAAGCGCAGGTAGTTATAGTTATTCAAGCTATTGCAGAGTAAGGTAACCTACACATGTTAGCGATCATAAAGAGAATAGGTTAATATTCCACAAACAACGGTCAAATTACCTATACCTAAATATTCATTTATTATAAGACAAAGAACTACAATTATACACACACATGCATACCTCGTGTTACCACCACAACGCACACGAGCCGAAAAAGAGCCTGGCACTCCGGTGCTACCCGTGGTCGGACCCAAACTTCATTCTTGACGAATAGATGGTGCCACAGTCGGCGCTGCAATGCTGATTGTAGTGTTTGTGGATCTGCATATACTCGTAATACCTATTATGTGGGTAGGTATGACGTTGTCTCGAGAGTACGGGTGGGAAGACAGTCACGGGAGAGCCACCGGCTGTGACGGACGTCTGACCTGCTGGTGCCATACCGAGCCAATGAGTGCAGTTCTCCTATGGGTGGTCATGGGTCCACTACATAATGGCGACGAGGACAAAACATCGTGAGTAAAATAATAAGAAAAGAGAAAGGGATATCGGGTAAATTACGATAGTGACATATTAACTAATCAGTTCAATAGTTACCGGTGTTTCTTATTGAAAGAAAAATAGTCAATCTATTAATAATTGAGTAGATTAGTCTGATGTTTTAAGACAGTGAAAGTCGAAAATGAGATACTTGTTTGGCATTATATGCAACAACAATATCAACATGCAAACGTATAATCGAATGAAAATAATGAGTACAATATTTTAGGCATTCGTAAAAAATCTGTTAACTTTAGCTATTTGACAATATAAAGAAAAAGAACGTTATACAATTAGAGAATCGTTGGGCAACGCCATCTAGCGACGTAATGTAATAACACGACGACTAAACTCATACAATTGAGGCAACATTAATGTTTGTAGCGCGGGTAGTTGCGATTGATAATACATTCTTGGGATTACGGTATACCATCATAAAGTACGAGTAGTAATTGTTAGTTACTTCCTTTTACGTGTTACTAAGAATGCGAGGAAAATATTTTTGTTAACTTAGCAATAACAGTGTTATAATATACGAAATGAAGTGTGGAAAAATAGTGACGGGAATCAGCGTGGTCTTGTTAGCAAAGGTTTTCTCAAAGTTTACAAATACAAATACTCTTTATGGCACACCTCAACCATCATTGTGGAAGTGACACAGCATGAGATATTGGATAAGCGGGCAGAGGTAAACAACATGCGGTCAGGTTAGTAGTTCTTCGGAATTTATTTACGGTTTGTGTCTTCTGACACGTACCTATATTATTTACTAAAATGTCGACTTTTGTCTAAAAATGTGTGCTTAACAAGTTAAGACGTGTATCGTGCAATTAACTAAAAATAATTAGTAATTGCAACAGATCTAATATATAAAATATGTCAACCCAGCTTCATTCATTCATATTTCTATTTATGCTATGTTCATTTTCTTCCTACAATATACCATCCTTGAGAGATTGCGGCTGTGTAATAGTTAGAGGTAGTAGGTATTTACTTTATTTCGCACGCTGCAATATTACAAATAACACAAATTTAATGTGATACATAAATCAGGTATACGGAAGATCATGAGATAGGGTTATATCCTGAGAGTGATGAATAAATAATTATTGATGTCGATGGTTTCCATTTAATTTCTCGGAATGACAAAATAATGGAACACCATCATCAATTGCCACTGTTTCCTCTGCGAATGATTGTTGCAACGCTGTATAATGTTTAGTTGTTCCGGTTGATACAGTTCGCTTATGGCTATATAAGCCAATGTGTTGAAAAAAACTGTGGCAATGTTTTCTTAATATTTTTGTGTAAGTTATCCAGCCACTTTTCAGCGTATTTCTTAATGCCACTACACAATCGGACAAGCGTTATAATAATATTACACTTATTCATATAATCTACAGTTTCCGTGTAAGATTATACATCAGTACGAGTATTACATCAGTAGTTACTTCGCTTTGCTATGGGGACATTACAATGTCGTAGATTATACATACGTGCGTGCGCGTACGTTAATCCTTTTTTTTGAGCGCAATGCACAGGCGATACTTAGCAATATTTATTACATTTCTACTTTTCTTATGTCTACTTCAATAATAAGCACATCCAGTACTTATAGAAAAAAAAAACATAATTCTATGATGTCAACTTGTTAAATGACGATTACATAACAAGAAATACATAATTTTATCAGATCTTAAGTATAGGTAATCTCAAATGCAGTTAGATAAAAGATTGAGATCGCGACGGTTGATAGTGGATCTACGAGCGTTCTTTCGAGTAGAAAAAAGGAAAGGGGAAATCCAGGACAAAAAAGAAGGAAAATATATGAAGGAAATAAAATAAGCTAATGCTTTACTATTTTATTATAAAGAAACAAAAATCGGAATGTAGATTAAGTTGAAAGTTACTGCACAGACAAGACCCTAGCTCTTAAATATATGATGATGTAAATGAGTATAATCTGTGTGGTCTTTTAACTTCCTACATTTATGTTTCAGTTCGACCCATTGGTTGACTGGTGGAGAATGCCTTGAGGCATTGAGTCTAACATTTTTGGATCATTTTGTTTTGTGGCGAGGGTTTGTGAGTGTGTTTGTGTGTGTGTTAGTTGCTTCCTCGCGCTCGGACGGCTGGACCAGTTTTTAGGGTTCCGTAGCCAAATGGCAAAAAACGGAACCCTTATAGATTCGTCATGTCTGTCTGTCTGTCCGTCTGTCCGTCTGTCCGTCCGTATGTCACAGCCATTTTTTTCCGAAACTATAAGAGCTATGCTGTTGAAACTTGGTAGGTAGATGTATTCTGTGAACCGCATTAAGATTTTGATGCAAAAATAAAATAATAACAATAAATATTGGGGGCTCCCCATACTTAGAACTGAAACTCAAAATTTTTTTTTTCATCAAACACATACGTGTGGGGTATCTATGGATAGGTCTTCAAAAATGATATCGAGGTTTCTAAAACATTTTTTTTCTAAACCGAATAGTTTGCGTGACAGACGCTTCCAAAGTGGAAAAAAGTTGGTCCCCCCCCCTCTAACTTCTAAAATAAGAAAATGAAAAATCTAAAAAAAACATATGATGTACATTACTATAAAAACTACCAACGAAAATTGTTTTGGACGAGATCTAGTAAGTAGTTTTTTTTTAATACCTAACTTTGCAAGTTTGCACCTAATTTATATGGGGCGCTATACATACCAGGTGCAAACTTAACTTAAACACTTAGGGATGGAAAGTGTTTGTACGGAACCCTCGGTGCGCGAGTCCGACTTGCACTTGGCCGGTTTTTATGGATTATGGTGCGGGGCGGCACCCTGGATTGACACATGGGCTGCTTTTTGTCCCGAGAATGTGTGGTGTTCCCGTGGGACGGGCGGGTGACGCCGCGCGGCGCTGCTAGTATTGATATGTCCGATTAAAAAACGCTATATTTGACATCGGTAGTATTACTGCGGAAGATTATAAATATGATTTATCTATAATTATCTTCGTCTAGTGCCCATGGTACGGGCCTGCCGCGGCTTGCTGTGGGGTTGGTTCGATTTGTGTAGGGTATTTCGTTATTTATTTGTTCATTCTAACATTCATCCTAAATAGAGCATGACCGCGGGCTTCGTTCGCACAGAGGAGGAAATGGGTTGTGACTTTTCTTCTCCGTGGTGGCCGGTAACCGTGTGTGGATGTCCGGCTGCATGTGTGCTGAAGGTGATTAAAATCGGACTGGTCGTGGGGGCGCGATTAGCGCGCAAAGACATATGGGTACACAATTATCTAAAAACGAATATGTTCCAATTCAGTGATCTCTGAGTGGCCTATTTCACTTGTTTCTGTGAAGAGTATCTTCGGTGTACAGAAGTTTTAATTTTGGAATTTTATAATGAAATATTTAGAAGTAAAAGGGCTGACTGCATTTCATGGGCAGCTACTACTTGTTGCAGTACCTACTTATACGAATTTAAATATAAAGTATAAATTTGGATGTGACAAATAAATCACTAAACATGGGGCGATTTGGTCTCATAGTATAAGTCATTTTATATCTCTGCCCCCCTTCTTTTATCATTAATTGATATTTCCTAAATTAAACTGAATAAACGATATGCAACTATCTTTGACTAATGCCGTAGTCTGACGGACTGTAGCATTCTGTAACGAAGTTCTTATTTCATGCACGCAGCAACGCTTGCAAGAATGACTGCTAAAATTGAAAATAAAACAGTCATTCACAGTTCATTGTACGATTTTATTTGATTATTTCATCTCTAACTTCAGCTTGTTATAGATTAACGTCTTACCTATGCGGATACCAAGAAGTTACATTTCAGACATATGTCCTTTTATTAAAGTCCCCTCGACCAGCATTAGATACGATATCAGTTACGGCTGTATGGGCCTACATGAAATTGTAAACCATGCGTGAATGTGTAACGGCTGTATGGGCCTACATTAAATTGTAAACCATGCGTGAATATGTTACGGCTGTATGGGCCTACACAAAATTGTAAACCATGCGTGAATATGTTACGGCGGTATGGGCCTACATGAAATTGTAAACCATGCGTGTTAAGTTAATGTTTATTAAGTAGAAACACGGGAAATAAGTCAAACCGTTTTAATGGTAGTTTTAATATGAGAAATCAACTTGATTTACAAATAAAATATAATAAACTTTACTTGCGTGCGGACGCGCCAAGTTAATGGTAATTTTAATATGAGAAATCAACTTGATTTACAAATAAAATATAATAAACTTTACTTGCGTGCGGACGCGCCAAGTTAATGTTAGTTTTAATATGAGAAATCAACTTGATTTACATATAAAATATAATAAACTTTACTTGCGTGCGGACGCGCCAAGCATGACTGTCAAAGAAATAGAGATATGAGAAGACTCCATCATGTTTTGGCTTGTTTGCTTGGTCATGTTATGACGACGAGCTATTGAACGTTGTCCAGTAATTTATTTAGGTAAAAAGTTATTACCTTGATTATAGTTTATTGTTCTAAACGATTCGTTCTACTTGGCCCTCTTTCTTGTGTAATATATAATATTAATCCTGTAAGCCAATGTGGGAACAGGTTAAAAATATACCGAATCGTATTGAATTAGTATCACGTAGTTGGATTCTATGTCAGATAAATAATATCATACTGAATTCTGAGCTTTACAGACGAACTTTTGATTAAACCGTTTGACAACAACCCTTGAATTACACGTCTGATAAAAATAACTGTGATCTAATAATATTCAGTTGTGCGATCCTGGGGGGGTATTCTACCAATTTTAGAGAGATAATGGAGATCTCTCCATTTCATCGCCATCCGTCACTTTTGACGTGTGCCTACTTGACAAGTGGCGATCTCCTTAGAACATCGCAACTTCGTCAATTTGGACGCGCTAAATTTGCGTTTCCTTTGTATGTGACGGCATAAATACAGGCGAATACTTTTATTTGACCGCGTAGTGCGTGAAATTAGTCAGTTACGTTTCGTTCAAAACAGAAATTCATATGCATGAATAATATTTTTTTGACATACCTACATTATCGGCTTCGGATTTCCAAAAATTGAGATGAGATATGTCACTTGAAGCTCATCGCATTTTAATGACAGTTCAATGGCGATATCACTGTTATCTAATAGAGATTCGACGTTTGGCGATCACTCAAACGGCATTCTCGAATTGGGTCCCTGGGTCTCTCGATCATTAGATAATACAGATGTAGAACTAGTTACTGAATGGTAATTTTTAAAACAAAGAGCTAGCTGGGAATTACATTTATTGCTGTCAAAATGTCGATTAAATCAAATAAAAAAAAAAAAAAAAAACCTGGTAGTAAAAAAAAAGACTACCTTCGATACGACTGAGACTCAATTTTGAAAGAGAAAGGAAGAGAGGAAATGGATAAAGATGTGCAGTAATTTGAAGCGTAATAAATTGACCTTATACCTGTACGAAATGATTATCTCTTCATAATATAGTCAGTCAAAGTAAACTAAAAAAAAATACAATAAGAAGACTTGCAAGTGACGATAAATCAATTGAATCTCTCTGGAAAGAGAGTCTTAAACTACACCCATTTATTCGATTAGATAGATAGATTTTTTATTTGTAATAATCATACATTGTCAATCTAAGCTATAACACAATCATAGCTATTATTATTATTACATATAGAATAAATTAAATTCAGATTATAAAAACATATTAAAATAAGGAAGGGATGTAGTGTTTGTGGATCTGCATATAATACCTATTATGTGGGTAGGTATGACGTTGTCTCGAGAGTACGGGTGGGAAGACAGTCACGGGAGAGCCACCGGCTGTGACGGACGTCTGACCTGCTGGTGCCATACCGAGCCAATGAGTGCAGTTCTCCTATGGGTGGTCATGGGTCCACTACACTGATGATGTAGTTGCACCCACCGCCAACACACAGTAGTTTGTCAAATACGGGTACTTTTGTTACTAAAGCCTAGTAAAAATTCATTCACAAAACACTTTATACCCGCTAAGCAAGGGTAATATAATATTTTGAGCTTGAGTAGGTTTTAAACAGCTCGTTAATACAAAATGTAGACGTGTTGTACTCTCTGGGCGCTGTCTCCGCCCCGCATAGTTGCCTGCACTAGAGACCAAGTAACAGATCGGAATGTCTTAGATTTGGAATTAGTGCCGCACTAAGACAATAGGCCGTAAGTCAATTTTGAGAGGTTTCAAGAAACTTGCAATTTTGCACGTTGGAATATCTTTTTGTAAATCCAATATGCAATGAGACAATTCGTTAGCTCATAGGCATTGTTTTATACATAGTTTTACTTCGGTGTAATTATTAGTCATTAAAAATAATTAATATTATGGAAATATATTTTTAAATTTGTCACTGCAGCACTGTAACGGATAGCGCGACCTCAGATTGGATCTGTCATTTACTTTTGTTTACCTCTTTCAGTCTAGCTAGACATCTTTTATAATTGTACAGATATTGTATTAGATGGCAAGTGCCATTTTATCGACTATAGTTTAACAAAAAAAAAATTAACTTGTAGACGACCAAAAACCTGACTAATGAATAAAAAATACAAATAAAAATAGGATAGGTATAACCTTATGCCTTGTGGTGGCATATTAGAAAACCCGGGGCAGTCGGGTTAATCTGCAGCTTGAGGCCGGGATTGGGTTGGATTTAGATTTGCCCCGGATGAATAAAGAGCAACTTACATTTGCTATTATAAAATTCTAGATTTGTATTCAAGATCATTTGTATTCAAGATCAGTTTTCGGTGAGGGGTCATTATATCAGGAAAAATCTTAAAAGCGTGATGCAGGATCGTCTTTTGTTTTGTGTGGGCGCCGTCGCCATGCCAGTCAGGCGCCATCTGTTGGTCATAATTTCCTTTGTCCTCGCATCACGCCGAAAGGGCTGGACGGATTTTAACCAATTTTGAGACAAGGATAGCTGGACATACAAAGATGGTTATAGAATACTTTTTACCCGACTACGGTAAAAAAAAACGGGAACGAAGTTGCAAGCACCTTAGTCTTGAATTATAGTACCTTGAGTAGCAGCAGTTGTTATAACTACATTCCAATAAAAATATTGCAGCAAAAGGAGTTTACATGATTGGTTTAAATTGATTTTTTTTGCAATATATCGTTTGTTTAACCGATATTGAGAGAGCAATCTGACTAAAAATTTAATATTATAACTGTTTAGAGAAACACAGAATTATACATATTTTAATTTATATACTTAAAATGCAATGCACTCGTAGTTGTTTCTATCACGTGTATGGCGTAAACAAAAAATAAAACTATACTCGTACTAGATTGCACACTTCTCGCATTGAAAACGACCGAGATTGCTTGGTAGCGGGACTTTAATAGGAAGCTTTGTGATAATCCGTGACCAAACATATCAGAAAGTTAAATTATCTTATTTAAATGCAACTTTGTAATAACACTTTGTATCCCACAGAAAGGTTACGGAAACAATTCCTAAAGCATTAACGCAACGACCAAGGAAAGTTAGATTGCGGGCTGCGGGCGAACCGTTTAGTTATGAATTGTTCAACAATTTCCGAACGTTGTCGGATTGTCGGGTTGTCCGTCCACATCGAGATTAGCTGCACAATTAGATGCTCCAACAAACGGATTAGCTGGTTTTGAATAAATTGACAACAGCGGGAAATAATTGTTTGCTCTAACTCGTTGTAGTAGTTTGTGTAAATGCTTCATAATGAACGGTATTAAAGTACGAGTTTGGGTTTATAATGGGTGGCCCTTGTCATTTAATTACGATCATGTTCAATAGAACCCTAAATGGATGAAGAAATATGGTAGTTGTAGTATACCAAACCCTATGGCAGGCACAGTACAGCTGTTTATATAGGTCACTACGCAAGAACTTAGCTCGACAACACACCACCAGCACCACCAGTCTCGGCAAGGGTCGGGTAGGAACTAACCCCACTCCGTTGGTTCTGACGTATGCGCACGAGATAAGGATAGCAACACTACATCCCTTTTTTATTTTAATTAAAATTAGATTAATTGGTGATCGTATAAATAATAATATGTGAATGTTTATATATTTAAATGAAAAGATTGTTTCACTCAAAACCCATAAAGTATTTAATCAGTCTTGTTTTATGTTATCTAGACCGGTTAATAGTTTAATTTGTGATCTCATTTGATTTAGAACTAGCTTTGCAATATAAACTTGCCGCGAACCTTGTTGACACAACAATATAGAGGATACATCGAGGATACACAAAGGATACCGATTCGAAGTCGCTTCAGCGTGCAATATGCTGTAGTCGCCGGTTAGTCTGTCGCAGCTAACCGGCCCCGTACGGGTTCGCGATAAGGAAAAGTTCTCCCACACCAATGTGGATAGGGAGGGAGTCACACTGGTGGAAAGGAAGAGCAAGGCGCGCATAGTGCCCCGCAAGACTAAGTGGCACAGGCGAGCCGGTTAATTCAGTTCTTGGGATTGCGACACCGTGTCCAACCAGGACATGAAGGTGTACCACTTCAGACCTGTCTCTACGTGCAATTCAGCTCGTTTGAGCTACGCGTGTCCCAGCCGCTACAGGCTGCTACTATCTGCCTAATCCTACGCCAGCCTGTCTAGCATAACCACGCCTCGCCGTTCCCGTCGCGCGACAGCGCTAGCCGTCATTCCCTCACACCACTGCACAGCTGCAAGAGGCAAATATCTCGCGCGAGAAATAGTCGCACATGACAGCTATTCCAGAGGTCGAACAAAGCAAAGGAGCCACGCCATTATGTCGCTTAAACCATTAAGGCGCTTATTGAATTAAATCTAACTAGTTTTAAGTTTGGTCTGCATGTAGTTTTGTAGTTCCAAAGCATGTAGGTTATATTACTGTAATATTGTGTAACTTATTTGAAAAATAAATGAATTATACAAAACAAGGGTTATACACTTCATTCTAGAATGTTTCAGAATTGTGACATGTAGCCTATCTGGATAATTATTTCACAACAACCACTTTGTCAAGCGCTTAAGGACTATTGCTTGCTCTTTTTCCCCCTTTTACCATTTTCAATTTTTTTTTTTTTTTTTTTGAGACTGAAACTGATAGTATATATGTATTTATCGAAGTACTGTTCATTTGTTAGTTTTAATTTCTTGTTTAAGGTATGTCTATAGCCGCATTGTTAACGAACCTGATGTGTATGATACGACTTCCACGATACAGGCTGTGCCTAGTGTGGAAGTCACTGTTAAATTATGTTAAATGTAGAAATGTTTCTTTTGGTAAAATAAAAATTATTCTGTTCTATTCTATTCCATTCTAAGTAGCTAACTTGCTTTACACGTCATCATGTTCTCTCGTTCAATATTCTCACTAAGGTCATCATTATAATTTGTCATCTGAAATTACGATATACACCATTCAAAAGAATATGAGAATCCAAATAAATTTTCGAAATTGCAACTAAAGTCCAATTGAATTGAGATTTTGAAACCGCGTCTTTTCCTATTCGATCTAGATTTGAAATCACAGATAAACAAATTTCAATTTAATTGCGACATTAATTTAGAATACCAGATCATTCTCAATATAAGGTTGATAAATAATTCCAGTTTAATGGAGCCATTCATTTGAAATACAGGACCATCATTGGCAATTTAATTAATGTTGTGAAACGATTCCTATTTAATGAAGGCACTTATTTGAAATACTAAACTAAATTGCAAATCCAATTGAATTGAGGTTTTTAAACCACCACATTTCTAATTGGATCAAGGTTTTAAATCAGTGATATACCAATACCAATTTAATTCCGGCATTTAGTTGTAATACCAGACCATTCTCAATTGAAGGTTGATAAACAATTCCTATCTGAGGGAGGTATTCGTTTGAAATACCGGATTATTGTCAATTTACTTAATGTTTTCAAACGATTCGAACTTAATGGAAGCTCTTATTCGAAATACTAAACTTTTGTCAATATAATGGAGGTAGTTAAACAATCCCACCAAATATAGGCATTCATTTTAAATGCCACTTTTGTCAATTTAAAATGTCAAACTATTACAGTTTTATCCAGGCATTCATTTGAAGTGCCAAACTAATGTCAATTCAATTAAGATTGTCAATCAATTCCAATTCACTGGAGGCTTTGAGACCTCGAGTATCCCAATTGAATGGGAGTCAAGAACACGTCATATTCCCATGTTACCGGCCCTCTGATACTTCAGTTCAGATATTCCAATTTAATGGAAGTCTTAAAACAACAGCCTTTTCCAATTGAATGAAAGCTTTAAAGCACAGTAGGTATATTTCAATTTAATCGACGCGTCGAAGCCATCGATATTCAAGTTTTAATGGAAGTCTCAAAAGCAAATACTCCAGTTTATGAACGCTTTGAGTTATTTAATATAAATTTAAAGGAAGGTTTAATACATATGGTATTTCAAATTGACCTTCCAGCACGAACGCGGCACTTAACATACCGCTTATAATATATCTATGGTCTATCAAATTGACCTTCCATGTAATTGTATTTGCTTAGCCGTTAAGCCTTACTATCTTTCTTACGAATAGTTTGGTTCCCGCGGTCTACTAAATAGAGGTTTCATAATGCCTTTCGCTTACTTTAACAATCCGCTTAGCCTTTTATATCGGCAATCCAGCGTGGTCTATCAAATTGACCTCTCATAAAGTCTTAGCCTATCATATTGGCAATCCAGCTTGGTCTATCAAATTGACCTCATAACGCCTTAGCCTGTCATATTGGCAATTCAGCGTGGTCTATCAATCTATTCCCTCGAGGTTAGACGAAATTATGTGCTGAATAGTGCTTGTAAAATCTTGCGAGGATGTTCTGACTGTCCAGAGCTGGTCAGTCAGGTTATCCGATTGTTCGTCCCTTATACATCGAGGTTCAATTTTCGTCCACGCTGCCGTCTACTGTTGGCTGCTCCTGAGGCGCGAACTATAGCGTGAAAAACTCTCCTGTAGTTCGAGCCTTACGAGAACTTAATGCGCTTCTCGCATCAGCATCGGATTTGGACGTTTTTTGGAAGTAGCTGGATAATTGTGTGTCATGAATGTTTAAGGTACTTTAAGGCGATGCATGGATGTAATTTTTCAGTAATTGAATCTACCTCATATGTAGCATGTTATGATAAATTATTCTTGTAATTCACAGTGCATTAGTACTAACTGTAAAGCTGTGTAATTATTTGAAATAAATAAATAAATCAAATTGACCCCTGACATAAAGCTATTAGTTTCCAGTAACAATACAGTCAGAGCTTATCATATTGACTAATGACTTTGCACTTAGGAGTCTTCCATATCACTTTTAAACCCGTTTGGTCTATCAAATACTATACCTATATTATACTATACCTTACAAGACGTATCTGCTGTTATTTAATTACTGATTTTGTTATACCCAATTGACTACATGTGACATATGCACCTATACGTGTCATATGTACCTATTAATGCACAACCCTTAAGCTGGATGTTCATACTGCTTATCAACTATACAAGATACTCTAGATAATTATTCAAAAAAATACATTTTCAACATAAAGACAAATTAAGCTTATCACACTATAATATTTAACCCGTCAATATATTTGGAAATTCAGAACGATCAAGCCCACTCCATAGGAAAGTATAAAGTAGCGTATTCAATTACGCACGCACAAATGAACAGTCGTGTAAATTAAATAGACGCCTAGGCAGTCCAATCGTTTTCCTAGTTTGTTCATAATTATTATATTGTGATCCGTCATCCACTGCGCCACTGCGCAGTCGAAGATTAGTAACACGACCCATTCGAGAATAACGCTAAACTGCTAAATATTAATATTCCTCGAGTGCACAACTACTAATTAATATTCAAAATAATACATTTTGCCCGTTTCCTTATTTATGTAAGCAACTTTCCACCCAGTGGTGCATTGTGGGTAGGCCTCAGCCCATGTCGTGGGTAGGCCTCAGCACGAACCCCGTGACAAAATAAAATTATCTTACATTTAGCAACCGAAAACTTGTGTTTTAATAGTTTTTTTTATTTTAACGTAACTATTGTTAGGCATTTTTCCGTGATCAAAGATGTGTTCATATTCATCTTTATAATTGCATTTATCGGCTTGTTGCAGCCGTACAAGGAATTTCTCGAACTTTTCATCCTGTTCCTGTTTCATCAAACGGAATACGTGGCGTTCATATACCGTACTTTGTTTGCAGGAGCAAAGTAATCATCGAATTTTGCTAAGGCTATCGCAAATACCTCTATGCCGACACCTGGCTCCGCATCCGCTCCAGAGATATTGTAATATATTTCTTAGAGCTCAATTCCTCTGAAATGCAAGAGGCTTGCTCTCTTCTTTTGGCTATCTGTGATAGCTGACACCTCCAAATATACATGGAGTGCTCGTTTCGAACGCTCCCATCTCAGACCGATCGAAGAGGTCTCGCCTTCGCAATGGATTTTTTCCAAAGTTATGGCTGCCATGGGTACTTTTGGGGTGTCCCGGAACCAATCAATCAAATGATTCAAGCGGAGCATTCATCTAACCGCTTGCTAAACAATTTAATGTTCGTACTGGCCCTTTAGCCATTAGTCGTTTTAACGACCGCTTAACTACTGCTATACCATGACCTTGGTCAATGTTAGAAGTGTTAAAACAATATGTCAATTAAATGACACAACATATTTGATTTCAGTTGCTAGGTGTACAAGACCTTTGTCTTATTTATCAATTGAATGATCGGTATACCATAATGACTAGTAAACATTATATTCTTGCCAATTAAATGACCAGGTACAATATACTCTGCTTACAAGTTTATTTACAACACCAATCATACAGTTTAACCACTCATAAACACATATACCTACACGGATATTTCATCATACATATTACGTTCCCGTGAATAACTAAGTGAAATAAACATTAAACACTTCAATGTTTACTTTCATACATATTGACACCGCAGCGCAAGGTATTATTACAATGTAGTAACTTAGTTACCTATTTATCAACCCCGTAAACAATTTATACTGCACCCGATCTAATCTGCCTCAAATGCCGTTAGAAGCAACCGAAGTCTATTTATAATTAATGATAATATTTCTGACAACTGAACTGTTTACTAAAGCTGGTTTACTTGAGTAATTTTGCTATCGCAAACTTTCTAATATATCTACCTACAAGCCGTTATTATAAATGACTATAAACTTGCGCTTCTAAGTCAGATCGTTATTTCATAACTAATATAACATTTTATCACACTTTATTATTATTATTATTTATTATATGTTTTCCAATGGTTTTAAACTGTACAATTGCATTAATTTTACGTTGTAGGCGCGAGTAGATAGGTACTTAGATACGTTGCGCTTATTAAACAATACCTCCTTATTGTGCCTAGATAGGTACATAAATTTTATGGTTTACACATCTTTCATTATATACGAGACGCGGTATCGACGCATTTCCGGTAAAAATATTAGACATTAATACCGTTAGTAAATATCGGACAAAAATAATATCTATAGTAATTAAAACTGCATGATTCGCCAGGAGTTATTTGCAAATGTGCAATAACCGTTATTTTTAAACAAATGACCCATTACAAACTAAAACTTGTTTACGAGTCGATCCCTGTACTGGGATAGTTAGCAGTGCACCCCTACCCACTAGGTAGATGTCTTTTGTTCCACAGTTATTAGTGAAACTATAACTTGGATAAATTAACTTCAATGACAATGTATCATATCACTATCGAGCTTGCCCTGTATTTATTATACATTTACTGTGCAAGTACACGTTAGACTGCTTTTGTCATGTTCCCGCCTATTCTTTTGTTTTTTTTTTTGAAGGCGTAATTAGATTTCTACTCACTTTTGTCCTCGTCGCCACTTGTAGTATACCAAACCCTATGGCAGGCACAGTACAGCTGTTTATATAGGTCACTACGCAAGAACTTAGCTCGACAACACACCACCAGCACCACCAGTCTCGGCAAGGGTCGGGTAGGAACTAACCCCACTCCGTTGGTTCTGACGTATGCGCACGAGATAAGGATAGCAACACTACAGTAGTGATAAGAAGATCACTTGACTACGAGGAATAATGGAATATAGTAGTTAAAGGAGGCTTTTTACGAGAGTTGCGATTGATAATTAACACCCAATTAATCAATCTTTGTGATTATATTTAATAATCAAAAACATTTTTATATTATATTTGATTCATCAAAAAGTAGAAATCCGCATCCGGCATTTCTATATTAAATTTTATTATTTTTAACCGCCGACGAAAAAAAGAGGGGTGTTATAAGTTTAACATAATATATGTATCTGTGTGTCTATCTGTGGCATCGTAAATCCCTAACGGATGGACCAAATTGAGAGATTTTTTTTATCGAAAAACTTGTCCATCGTGATGGTCCTTAGCTATGTTTGGTGGAAATAGGATTAGTAGTTTCCAAGATATTCAGCTTTCATTGGAACAAGTGACAAGATCTCAAGATTTATTGAAGCTCTTTAGATCCTTTGATTCCAAATTTTGTAGTCGTGTTCAGTTTTAGTTGTATATTCTGTATCACTAATTGAATGACGGTCAGATGACCTGCTACTTGTCTCGAGGGTGTTTAATTTTTCATTAACGTTATTACTTGTACATACATTTCATCTAGTCAAACCAACTTGGATCCGAGTATCTAACTATGACTAGTGAGATCCCAAACTGTCTAGGAAATATATTCGAAGGCATCTAGAATTGATTGCCTCCGAACACCGCAGGCTCAGAGTAGATACATCATTCGGTGTAGCTCTCGGCAAACGGCGATACGCAATGGATATTGTCGGCAATACAATGTTGTAGAACATACAGCGGCACCTGCGCAGTCATCAATAACAACTATTCAGATACTGCTACACTGCGAGGGCTTCATATGCTAATTCAACAATATCAATTGTAATATAGCTGGAGGAACTGACTGGATTTAGAGTTATGTCAATCTAACGCTACATCAAGACTTTTTAACGACGAAATACATCGTTTATTGTCTGTCATCTTAATGATTCAAATCGGGTTTATTTTGTGAGTGTTAGTCTTAAAATAAGTGTTCTTTTTAGGGTTCCGTACCCAAAGGGTAAAAACGGGACCCTATTACTGAGACTTCGCTGTCCGTCCGTCCGTCCGTCCGTCCGTCTGTCACCAGGCTGAGGCCAGGTCTGTATCTCAAGAACAGTGATAGCTAGACAGTTGAAATTTTCATAGATGATGTATTTCTATTGCCGCTATAACAACAAATACTAAAAATAAAATAAAATAAATATTTTAGGGGGGCTCCCATACTGTAGCATATGTGGGTAGTTATAAATATGATTTTGGATGTGTCATCGGTCAACCCTCAGTCTGTTTCCGAAGATTACACGCCATAGTCACGTACTTGCTATTTTATTCAGAGTCCCGTAGTTTTCCTAAAATAGTACATTGGCGACGAGTTATTTCCACGCGTAATTGTGTTGTTTACGGTAAATCATAATTGTGAAGTGAGATGGCAAGCAATCAAGGACTTTTCGGAGGCAGCCTCACCTTTGACCATCATATACAGGAGTGGAAGATATTTTTAAGTCGATTTACACAGTACTGCGTAGCTAACGATGTTAATGCCGACACAGATAAATCTGGAGTTAAGCGACGGGCCCTGTTGTTATCAGCGTTGGTCGAAGATACTTATCGCGTCGTCAGAGATCTTTTACACCCGAGGGCGCTCGAGACTTTAGAATATACAGTACTTCTAGAAGAACTGAATAAACATTTTGTCACCAAGAAGAGTTCTTTTGCGGAAAGATACAAATTCTACAAAGCGGAGCAGAGACCGGGTGAAGATTTAGCTGAGTGGGCGGCGCGTGTGCGGAGTCTGGCGCTGTATTGCGAGTTTAAATCTGATCTCGAGACAGCGTTACGAGACCGTTTTGTTCTCGGGCTCGAGAACTTGAGGGAGAAGGAGAAGTTGTTTTCTGAAAGCATCGCGACGTTGACTTTCGCCAGAGCATTGGAGCTCGCACAAGATGTGCGCTGTGCTCGCTTGGCGCTGCAGGGATCGCGCACGGAGGCCAAGGCCGCCGTGACGGAGCAGTCGGTGTTTGCGATGCGGACGGGCCCCAGCGGCCCCAGCGCGGGAAAAGATCGTCGAGTGCCAGCTAAAAAGTGTTGCAGTGTTTGTGGTTACAATAGTCATGACAAGGAACAATGCCGATTTGCTAATTTCACGTGTAAAAAGTGTTTTAAAAAGGGCCATCTTAAAAGAATGTGTACCACGAATGTAAAAAATAACAATTTTTTAGCTGCGGAGGACGATTTTTTGCATTATGAAGGTAATTATGATTTCTTTAACATAATAACATAAAATGTGTTAACGGTAAACCAATGCGTCAGATCGTGTCGATAGCGCGCGAGCAGGTTCTATGCGAGGTAGATAGCGGTAGTGCTGTCTCTGTTGTGCCAGCTGATGAGTACGAGTCAAAGTTCAAACACATATGCCAAGTAAAACCTTGCAAAGTTATCTTAAACTGTTATAATGGTACTAAAATATCACCATTAGGGTGCGTAACGTTACCTGTGATTTTTGAAGGCCGTACTAACAATATAACATTTTATATAATCAAAACCACGCATAAACAACCTACGTTGCTGGGACGCGATTTTATCAGCGTTTTTAATATACAGTTGTGTACATTCAGCTGCAATAGTTTGCAAGCGAATCGTTTGGCTGAGGAGTTAAAAAGCGAATATGCTCAGTTATTTTCAGATGAACTAGGACAGTTTAATAAATACAAAGTTACATTAAAAATTAAACCCGATGTTCAATTGAAGTTTTTCAAACCAAGAACTGGCGCCATTGCCATTGGCGCTTAGAGACAAAGTCGAAAGTGAGTTAGACAGGTTACTGAGTTTAGGAATTTTAGAAAGAGTTGAGCATTCGGAGGTGGCGACGCCGATTGTCCCGGTGCTGCGCCGGGACGGCGGCGTGCGTATCTGCGGTGACTACTCGGTCACGCTAAACAAGGCGCTATACGTTGACGCTTATCCACTGCCACGGATTGAGGACTTATTTGCGAGGTTACACGGCGGAATTGAATTTAGTAAATTAGACTTATCTAGGGCGTACAACCAATTGGTGTTGGATGACTCAAAGAAACTGACATGTATAAATACTCATAAAGGAATGTTCTGCTATAATAGTCTGGTTTTTGGACTTTCTAGTGCTCCAAGTGTGTTCCAAAGAACAATAGAACAATTACTAGCCGGGATTGATGGTGTATGTATTTTTCTAGACGATATTTTAGTGACGGGTCCGACGCGGGCGGAGCATTTGGAACGTCTTAAAAATGTACTGAGCCGATTGCAGGATGCAGGTTTTCGTTTAAAGGAGGACAAATGTGAATTATTTAAAGATTCTGTAGAATACCTAGGGTTTGTTATCGATAAAAATGGTTTACGGAAAACAAATACTAAGGTAGAAGCAATTTTAAAAAGTAATCCGCCTAAAAAATGAAAAAGAATTAAAATCTTTTTTAGGTATGATTAATTATTATAGATGTTTTATTCCAAATGTCTCCAGTGTGTTAGCGCCTTTACACTCGTTACTGCGCAAAGGTGAAAAATGGAATTGGGGTAAGGAGCAAGACGACGCTTTCGAAGAAGTTAAAAAAGAGTTAGCTAGTGATCGTGTACTGGCCCATTTTGACCCAGGTCTGCCGACGGTGGTGACCGCTGACGCTGGGCCCCGTGGTCTCGGGGCGCTGCTGGCGCAACGGCAGCCTGACGGTACTGAACGCGTCGTTGCTTATGCCTCTCGATCGTTAACCAAGCCAGAACTTAATTACGCACAGATACAAAAAGAAGCCACGTCTATTGTGTTCGCTATAAAAAAGTTTCACCACTATTTATATGGTCGCGCGACTCCGTTCACTTTGCGGACCGACCACCGCCCTTTGATTTCGATTTTCGGATCTAAAAAGGGTGTACCGGAAATGGCGGCAAATAGGTTACAACGCTACGCTTTATTTTTATCTGCTTACAATTTCGATATCGAATATGTTAAGAGTGAAAAAAATGTTGCCGATTTTTTATCACGATCCGTTCCGTATAAAATGCACAGTGAGCTAGATTCGAGTGAAGAACGGATTTTATTTATTAATAATGTGACAGATTCGATAATTAAGCCCTTAACGTTAAGCGATATCAAGCGGGAAACCGATCGAGAGGAAACATTACGTAAGGTTGCTGGATACATAAAAAACGGTTGGCCGTCTAAGGTACAACCGGGCACTGATATTAAACCTTTTTTTTTAAACAGGCACGAGTTAAGCCTGGAAAACGGTTGTATTTTACGCGGCCATAGGTTGGTGATTCCTAGCACTTATAGGGAACAGATATTAAACGAATTACATGAATCGCATTTTGGAGTAGTTAAAACGAAATCGGATGCTAGGGCTCGTATATGGTGGCCCAACATTGATAAGCATATAGAAGAGAAAATAGGTTCGTGTACGGTTTGCAACATGTTCCGTTGCTGGCGCCGTGGAAGTACCCGGCGCGGCCCTGGGAGCGACTACACTTAGATATGTTTACTTTGACAAATAAGCAGTTTTTAATAATAGTAGACGCTTTTTCAAAATGGCCAGAATGTTTTCTCATGGTTAATACGGATTCTTGTTCAGTAATCGATAAGTTGGACGAGGTGTTCAGCAGATACGGTTTAGCACGGACCTTGGTTACAGATAACGCAAGTAATTTTTGTTCAACTGTTTTTGAAAATTTTTGCGATATTAACGGTATTAAGCATTTAACGAGCGCACCGTATCATCCGGCTTCGAACGGACAGGCCGAGAACTCCGTAAAAACAGTCAAAAGAGGGTTAAAATTAATTTTAGCTGACAATGCATCACAACGATCTATATCTCAAAAATTAAATAAGTTTTTATTTAGTTATAGGAACTCGATACACTGTACTACGGGGTTCTCGCCTGCACAGTTGTTGCTAGGCCGACGCCTGCGCTGTCGACTCGATCTGCTCCACGTAAACAACGATGATTCATCGTCGGAAACGAATGCAACGTCGTCCGCGGCTAAAGATAATGTTATAAAAAAACAGATTTCACAGAGTGATCGTTTTGGTGGTAAACGAAAAGTGGTTTTTAAGGTTGGACAAAAAGTGCTCGTAAAACATTTTTATAACAATGGTACAAAACATGTATGGAAAGTAGGGTTCATTAAGGAGATTTTGGGATCAATGATGTATTGGGTATACATTCCCGACTTAAATTTAAAAACAAAAAAACATAAAGATTATGTTTTACCATATAAAGGAACGGACAGGGTGGTTAGTGAAGATGACGACGACTCGAGTTGTTACGGAGAAGTCCCACGAAGCTCAACTAATATGCCGCTTTCATCGGAAATTCAGGACGTGAGTGAGACCTCACCAATCAGCCAATCATCAACAAGTCAGGTATTACAGCAAAACCCGCAAATTCGAGAAGAGGACGCTGACGACTCATTTTGTTCGGTGCCTGAATTACTCTCACCCCAGACCTGCAACGAGTTAGAAGACCATACAACGGGTTCCGGTGCGGAAATACGAAGGGAGGGAGATGACTGTGATACCGTTGTACGCCCCGAGGCTGCATCAACCGGCGATCCCATTGTACCGCTCGCGGATGGTTCACCGGTGACCCCGGCCTCGCCGGGCCGTGCAGCCCAAGAGCCTACGACGGAGTCGCCCACCCCCGACGGCGCATCGACCACTGACCACGGTTTGGGGCTAAGTAGGGCTGTCCGTTCCACGCGAAATAAAAATGTTCGTTACAAAGACTTTTTAAGTTGTAACCAACAAACTTAGTTAAGTATTTAGTGGTGGAGGGATTGTAGCATATGTGGGTAGTTATAAATATGATTTTGGATGTGTCATCGGTCAACCCTCAGTCTGTTTCCGAAGATTACACGCCATAGTCACGTACTTGCTATTTTATTCAGAGTCCCGTAGTTTTCCTAAAATAGTACACATACAACAAACGGGATTGGTTGCGTTAACTTTGCACCTCATTTGTATGGAGCGCTATACATACCAGGTGCAAACTTAATGATGGAAAGTGTTTGTACGGAACCCTCAGTGCGCAAGTCCGACTCACACTTGACCGGTTTTTTTAATCTATTAACTAACCGGCGATTCACCTCGGTATCATCTAATGGTAAGTGACCACGGGATCAAATCTGTGGCTCTAGTGAAAAGGGGTTAAACTCGAAAAACACTACTTTACAGGAGACGCAAAAAACCGTTGCGGCTTAAAATTATTCAGACTTTTGATCACTGTGCTTCAACCACTATACTTACAAATAAACTTTAAATGCAGTTTTAATATTTAAAAAATCCTCTTTCACGGGGTAATTTTCTTCCTTCTCCAAAGTTAACGGTTAAAAAAAAATGTGACTTATATCCGTGCCAAAACGTGTTCTTAAGGACATAACTTACTTTATACCCCTTTTCACCCATAACACTTACACTACCCGGGAATATAACTGAACTTATACCAATTTTCACCATTATTTTAGAAAGTGTAAATGGACTAGCTGTTCGGTTTATTTAAAGTTATCTCCTTTTATAAAGGAAAAATACATGAACACCCTAAATAAGAAATACCTAACTAAACGAAACCTATCATTTAAGAGCTTTATTTCAGAGATAATGCTAAGAAAACAAACTTTTACCCTTTTGCACTCAATTAATTTAGGTGTACTGTAATATAAACACACTTTTACCAATGGTTTTTTAGAAGTTATATCATTTTTTGCGGTGCAGTGATAATAAAAAATCTTCATTTTTATTTATTCTTTATTACAAAAATAACAGAAAAAGTCAACATTAGCATATAAAATTACTCTCATCGTTTTTAACTTTTGGACTTTCATCAAAAATAATAAAATATTAAGTAATCAACTTTCTTTAGCGATACAAGATGATAAGTACCTAAAACGAGATAAGTACGAAATTTACTTTTTCCAGTTGACTTACAATTACGAATAACTTTTAGTATGAGACCTTATAAGTACTAAATTTTTATCGCAATTGTGAATATTTAGACACGGAAAATAACATGTATCACGTTTTGAGGGTCAGCTTGTAAAATTTCAATTCTTGTATAAAATCAATTCTTGCCTGTGCTCTGTTGGCGCCAAAGGATGGGAATCTACCACATCTTCAGAACATAACAATTTTTCGTAAAAGATCTTACCCTCGGGTTCATCAAATTTAACAAAAAACTGTTTTTTTACCGATATCCGTATTGGCCCGCTGTAAATCTTTCATATACAGGAAATAATAAAATATGTTCCTCGACGGCTTTCAATCCACTTTTATTTATTTTTGTGGTACTCAGCATTATCCATCACGCTGAATCTAGGACAAGTTCTTTACTGATTTTAAGTTTTTCAGTTACTCCTGGAACAAACTTTGATGTTTCGTCAAATGGTTATCGCATTACCAGCCTCTGCAAATGCAATAACACTCTCTTCTTTATTTTTAAATAATTGGCAAACTGTCTATTCTTTGTTGTTGCGTCTACTTTTGTGTCTTTAAACTCTTATTCAATTAAATTGGCAATTAACTGAACCCTTTATTTATATATTCTCCTAAGGCCCTATTAACTCTCAAATATATTTTTTTGAGTTCTTCTTGCATATTTATTGCACATTTCATTTTAAAATTTTCTAGCATCTAAACTCTCTCCTTTATTTTTTGTTTTCATACTATTTGTTTCATATTTACCAAAATGTCTCCTCTTTTTCCTTTCCTCCCTATGCTTATTTTCTCACTTTTTTTAGGTTGTCGTTTTCGTCCTTGACCGACTCTGTCCATAAACGAAAGTTGCTCTGCTTCTTCTGCCGTTCCGGTTTCTTCCGTTTCTTGTAAATTTTCTGAGTCAGAATCAGTGAACACTACGTTCTGCCTATTTCAGGAGTGCTAATAGAGTCGACACAATTATTGTCACCTTTCTCCTCGACAAGTTTGAGCATTCGATCGATTCGAGATCGGCCTGCTATTCTGTGTAACAAACTAAAAAATATTTTTAATCCTAGGGCCACCTTCCGGGCACCAGACCAGTCCCATGGTACCATATTATTATATAGTCATATTTAAGTAGGAAGTAGGTACATGGGCAAAATCTCAGCTCAATCAGTTGCAGATATTCTGCTTCAAAATTGAATTGCAATATCCCGAACAAACACACTAACATACATTACAAGTTAAACAACTTAAAAAAAATGCCTACATCACTACTGTAGGTCAGTCTAACTGGTGAGCCAAATTTTATAATGGGATGATTTATTAGATTCAAGTGTAGGTACTTAAAATAAACGACAGCGAAGAGACTTTATAATACAAACTTCTTGATACAAGTAATCGTCGTGGTGTAAAATGATACATCTCACTGGTATAAGTCTATATACACCCATAAATGCTAAATATTTATTCGTGAATATGGATTAATTTCGATTTATTTTTATAAATTATGGGTAAATTGCTGGTGCAAATCGGTACAAGTAAACATTGATCATTAAATACCAGATTTCATAAGAGATACAATTCGACTTATACCATTAATGTTTAACATTAAGTAGTGAATACAGATTAAAGTCGATTTATATTCTTTAAGGTTTGTAATCTTGTTTTGTAAAAAGGTATAAGTAAACATTGATCCTTTAACACAGGATGCGTCAAAAGAGACAAATGAACTTAAATCGTTCTCCACATGCAAAACACCAAATTGTTCAATGTTATCTTTAGTTGCACCATATTTCACGACATAATTCACCAGATATACCGTTTGGCACAATCCTAACTGTGTCATTTTAAAAGATAACTTAGCTCCGATTACACCAAAAGATGCGCAATTTTTTTTTGTGAATTTTGGTGTATATAACGCAAAAAGGCCATAAGTACACTTTAACCCCTTTTCACTAGAGCCACAGAAATATGTAAGTAAATACGGTTAAAGAATCTTTATTCTCAAAAGAATTACAAATTCACTTATATGAGAACATTATACATTAAAATTAAAAATTTTGTTAAACGTACAGTGCAATATCATAACGGTAATCACTTTATAACAATTTTGCAGGTAAGTTGACAATCGGCATGCAGGATGGTTAAGTTGCTGTGCGGCGGCGTGTCGCCAAGCGCATCGCGATAAGGAGTTAGGGAACATTGATGTGCGCAAAAATGGAGTAGGCATCGAGATTACGTTGAGCGTAGTTGCATAAAATTCTAATGTACCTAAATTTTTTGTATATTCATGCGTTGATTTTATTTTTATTGTTTCTTGTTTACATGTTTATTTACTTTTTGATTTATTATTATTATTATTATTTTTTTTTTTTATAGATGTAACAAAGTATACATATGTTTGATTTTGTTACATGTAATTACATATAGTGTTAATTGATATTAATTTATTGTAATTTATAATTCATGTTAGTATGCAAATAAATGTTTCCCTATTATCACCATGCAATATAATTTTAACAAGAACAACATTAAGTACGAGAAAAAAAAAAAAAGTCTAGGAGCCAGTAACTGTGATATTTATAAAATTATGTGACAATTAAAAAGATGTGTATTTTAATCTCTGGTGCTAAATTGCTGGACTAATGTTTATTAAAAAAGTTTTAAATTATTGATTATGTGGTATTTAAGGTATTTTTTGTATCTGTTTATAGATTTTATTTCTTTAATGTCCCTCGGTAATTTGTTATATAGTTGAGCACCTTCAAAAACCAAGCTCTTTTTTCCGTAGTTTGTTCTAGGATGATGTAATACCAGACTATCTGCATTTCGGAGTCTTATCCTTTGGAATTGATGTTTTTTAGCGAATGTAATTTGAGTGTGTATTCTTTTTTCAAGAATTTTTCGTATGAGTATACAAGTGTAATAGATATATGTTTGTGTTACATTCATTATTTTAGTTTCGGAGTAGATTTTTTTGGTAGATGTGCGATAGTTGTAGTGGAATAAGGTTTTAATTAATTTGTTTTGGGCTATTTGGATTTTTGCTATATTTGTTTTGACAGCAGTGCCCCACACCTCAATTAAATAATCAATATGTGGTTTCGCAAGAGAGTTATATATCATAAATTTAACTTTACGCGGAAGACATCGTGCAACATTTCGCAGTGCTCCCGTAAGAGATGCTAATTTCGCTTTTACCTTATCTACGTGTGGTTTCCATGTCAGTTGGGAATCTATGATCAAGCCAAGATATTTTTCATATGGTTTGCGGTTAATCACTTGCCCATTAATAGAGGGTGGTGAAAAATCGTTGATTTTTTTATTAATTGCAGAAAAAATTACATAGTTTGTTTTGGTGATGTTTATAGTTAGGAGATTCGATTGAAACCATTTGTTTAAGAGATCTAGGTCCTTTTGCACAGTAATCATAATATCTTCGAGGCATGTTCCGCTGTAAAAAAGACTTGTATCGTCAGCATACAGCGTTAGATCTCCGCTGAGCCCTATATCTTGGATACTGTTGATGTAGATAAGAAACAAAAGCGGGCCGAGAATCGAACCCTGTGGAACGCCACATGTTACAAATCTAGGGCCGCTTCTGTACTGACCTATTTTCACCACCTGTCGACGATTTTCGAGGTAGCTCCTGAGTAAATTGTATGCTTTATCTACTATTCCCAAACTAGTCAACTTTTTTAATAAGATGTCATGGCTAACTGTATCAAACGCTTTAGTTAGGTCTATGAATATTCCGAGAACGATTTGTTTTTGGTCTATTTTAACTTTTATATTAGTAACGAGATCTATTGTTGCGGAGAGGGTATTAGATTTCGGCCGAAAACCATATTGTTTCTGCGATATAAAATTTTTTGCTTCTAGAAATGTATTAAGACGCGCATAAATGACTTTTTCGAAAATTTTTGAAACAGTTGAGAGAACAGATATAGGCCGGTAATTTCCTGACTGTGATTTATTTCCTGATTTATGAATAGGGGTTACTTTTGCCATTTTTAAACTATCAGGAAACACACCATTTTCTAAACACTTATTTATACAATTTGTAAGTTCATGAATTACTACTGGAGTTATGCATTTGATGGATTTTATAGTGATTTCATCTAAACCGGAACTAGTATTCGTTTTAAGATTGTGTATTATTTTTAGTATTTCGTCTTCGCTGGTTGGTTTTAGGTAACTAAGCTCATCGCCCATGTCAACAACATAGGATTGGAAGGGCGTGTGTGGGATTTTGCTAGCTAGGGAGGAACCGATCGTAGAAAAGTATACATTGAATTCTTCGCAGATTTCCATGGGATCTGTCACAATTTTCGAATCCACTTGTAGTTGAGCAGGGTGGGCGATGTCTTTTATCTTATTGTTGGAGAGGCTGTTGATCAGGTTCCACATTTTTGTTGGTTTATCCGTGCATTCTTTGAAAGCCTTGAGATAATAAGCCTTTTTTGAGTCCTGTATACTTTTTGATACCAGTTTTCTTTCTTCTTGTAGCTTCTGTTTTAAGTTTTCATCCGTATTGTTTGTTTTGCATTTATGCCAAAGTTTATTTCTTCTATCTATTGCATGTATGATTTCCTTGTTTATCCATTCCTGCCTCGGTGGATTTAGAGTTTTAGTTCTCGTTATTCTACTTTTCTCTAGGCATGTCATTATTTTTGCCTCAAGAGTGTCATAAATGCAGTTATCGTTGTCTTTTGTTTCATTAATGGTTTTGAAAAGCTTATCGTAATCTAATGCTGTGTATTCTATTACCTTATTTATTGGTGGCTCATATTGCTTCACTTCGAAGTAAATTTGCTTGTGATCAGCCATTGATGAATCTATTAGAGACAGATGAAAAGAGTTATTTTTAAGGCTTGAGCAGACATGATCTAGGATTGTGTTTGTCGATGATGTCTGTCGAGTGCCATATTCTTTATCTATTTTGTTTAGAATTGTGATGTCATTTTCCTTCAGCGTTTGCTTGTAGTCTTTGGTAGCACCTTTTGGATGTAAAATATCATAGTTAAAATCGCCAAATATTATAACTCGTTTTCTTCGCCTCAGCTGGAGAGAGTATTCCTCGAGAAAGGAGCTTGAGTTCGTCCGTTTTAAATATGCCATTGAGACCCAAATTATAATTTTTCTAGAGAGAGTTTTATTTTATTCCTTAGCGGTTCGCATTAGAAATGATAAAGCAAGACTGACTAATATAAAGGAGATAGCACCGGCTTACGAAATGCAAGAGATCCTGGTTGGTTATGTGTATCGCTTGATAAACGACAAAACATACATCGCTCTTGCACTGTGTCGAAAAATAGCAGATGCTTAATTTATAGCATGATTATTAAAACCAATACAGGCTAGCTTGCTGGATGAAATTTCCAGTAGAGGCCGTCTAAAATTTTGAACGACGTGTTCATGTGAGGATCGCGGAGATCGTGATGATGACGGAAGAGGATCTGTGGCAGCGTTTGACCTACAGTAAGCCTCTTTTAGCTCAAATTATGAGTTGAGTGAGTTTTACACCAACCCCACGTAACGAAAAAGGCAGTGTAGGGTGACAGATTGGTCATGAAGGCATTCTTAGGAGTGGGGCAGCAGTGGACGACTTCTTACTAAGCTGTGTTTCTTTAATGTTGAGTATCTAAATCATTCAAATCTCCCTCTTCACGACATTTCTCTATTTCACGTTACGGGTTCAGCGTAAGACAACCCTCGTCCCATCCGGGAGCTCGCTACGAGCTGGAAAGGTCGCTTCCGTCGCGCACCAGTTTCGAATAATGCCGTATAAAATAGCTGATTGTAGTTTTGTTAGCCGGAACGGGGAGAGTTGTTTGGAACTGGTCTCAGGTTCCAGTAATGACAGTTGAAACTTTGGTTGAAACTCTTATGATTCATACATCAAAACGTACCTATTAGGATAGCAAAATGCGGAATAGTTTCAAAAATAACTCATAATTCTTGGTGCACTACGTACTACAGACATAGCTCTAAGTTCTAGTTCTTACCAAAGGAAGTGGAATGCAAAAGATATTACACACAAATATATTCTGCAGCGTAATGATCCAATTACCTAAGCTACTTGAAAAAGTTTGACAAGAAATATTGGTAATGTTACTCAATTATTCAAGTGCTTGCATTTAATCGCTTGAATTAAAGTATTAAAAAATTACCTCAATTAACTATATCGCGATCCATTAGGCACCAACGCACATGTTCAAAATATATAATTGATGAATTACGCTGCACATGCACCGAAGATGCACGCGGTTGGGAAAAATGTCCAAATTAAATTGTTTCATTATCCCGTTCCGCGTCGCTGTAATGTAGCTTTGGAATGGAGTGAGCATACAAAACAAGTGAAAAAATAACGAATAAAATGTGCCAAAGAAGATTTCCTTGCTTCGCCAAAAACTTTTCATCGAATTTTAATTTCATCGAATTTTCATATCGTCGACTTTTTAGCCTTGACGTCTCTTTGAAGAAAATATCATCATTGTTTATAACAATCCAATATTTAGTATACGGAGAAAAATGAAAAGTCGATGAAGCAAGGGTAAACCGTGCCAGGGATGTCTCCGGGATCTTCGCACCGCTGGCTTGCACACATTTTTACAGCTTCGCCACGCATATTCATATACTTCATTGGTGGTAACGCTCACACCACAGCTTTTGGCATCATTGCACCGCTTTGCAGCCTCTCACAGGTCTGGTGGATATGTAACCTATGGCTGCCTGCGTCATTTTGAGATGCTTCTTCACGCTTCATTTGAAGGGTCCTATGTTATAAGAAGGAGAAAACACATGAAGCGGAGCGGACAAAATCAGGCAGCAATCTTTGTGAAGCCCGAAAGAAGAGAATTTAAATCTGAGAAATGTGATTGGCCCATTGCACAACTCCGCTTCTGTGGACAGGGAGCCTTAATCTCAAATTCGTTCTATAGATAAAACGGGTTCTCGTATCTACACCGCTAATACAAAGCCTTACACTTAATTACTAAAATAAACGGATCTCTAATTGCGTCTCGTCCCGAGTGTTCTTGTTTGTTAAACCGTTAATTACGTGTGCCCCATCCTTGCAAGCCTCAATTTCTATTTATTTGTACAAGAAAAAGGGTACGATACTTTGCCGGCGAAGATATATTTGAACAAAGTTACAGCGATGACAACGCTTTATACAAGTAAACATTACCTTTGTAAGAATATTAAGACATTTTGAAAAAAAAATTGCATCTGCTCAATAAGAGGCTCAAAGCAACTCACGAAAAGCACAATACGTTAGTAGCAACATCGAAACGTTGCAATTCTCAAGAAGCAGTGGAGTGGCGTTAAACATATCGTTGGTAAAGCTGGATTAGGTTTCACTTACTTTTTCCACTAGAACAGTAGAGTAAAATTCACAAATTCTATATAAGAAGGCAATACGTTGGGAATCGAATTCTGTGGACGCCTCGCCGCTGCCAAGCACACATGTGTTTACCGATTCGCCAATTAAGGAAATTGTTTGGGAGTTTGTGATCACTTTGACAATGTGTCTTCAAACTGAATAACAAAGCCAACGTCTCATTAAGGTACTATGAGGCTAGAACTATACCTACGTATATATCCATACATCCATATTTGCATTTATGCATTATAGGTATGTTTGATTCATTTTGTTATTTTGTGCAATTCATCTAATTGATAAGGTTCCATGATGATTCAGAAACGGTACTTTTATATATATTGCAAGAAGTACATTTTTTGATGAAGCCTGGTTGGCTTCTACTTCTCATAAGCGTGTCTTGAGACACCAGCGCGAAACTCTTCGCTCTTCACCGACTGGCACAATATTTTTAAGTCAAACATATTGTTGTCGAGGCTGTCGCTCTCGAATCGGGCTATCGAGTCACGTTCGTAAGTGCCGCACTTTAATAGATGTAAGAGGCCAATGACTAACTGATATTTTATGATATATAATATAGGTTTCAACATTGACAAATTGCATAACTGACCGAAGAACCCAAAACATGAGACAATGAAAACAATCAAGCTACCTACAATATTTTGTAGTACATTTCCAATGGATTCAAACGTATCAATAGGATTCCAAACTGCCGGAACAAGTTGCCTAAGGTCAGTAAATCAGGGAAACAATACCGGGTTTGCTAACTCGGCGAATTTCATTTGGGCATTAATTGTTGGAGTTATGCCGCTAGTTCCAGGCCCGGATAGTTGGGCTACCTTCGAGGAATGTATTGGGGTTGGTTAGAGAAATATCACGTTTAGAGTTGAAACAAACGGACTGTATACAACCTTTTATGGGAACTGCGCACCGAAATGCAGACGGTTTTTCGGCTTGCAGTTGAAAGGTATTGTGCATCTAATGACCGGTTATGTAGTTGCATGGAATTGGGAACATTAAGTAACAGCGCCTTCTCTCGCTTGCTCGTTCAATGCTGTAAAGTAGTGCGGTAAGATGTGTATATTACCGTATTCACATAGAGATCGCTAAGGTGTAAAAGTCTTTCAAATAAACAATGCAAAGATCTACACACAATGCATTAGGAAAAAATCGAAAGGTTATCTGGGCGTTTAGGGTAGCGGAAAGGTTAACGCACTGGGTTGGTAACCCAGAGGTGCCGGGTTCGATTCCCACCATGTTACGCATTTCAATTTTTCTTTGAGCTTTGATCTTTTGTATCAATATTAAGTTTTCTAAAGATAGTATTTTTTTTTACTGATGGTAACTATCCGTTACTTGGACTCCGAATCTACGAATGGTTTATTTTAAACTGGTATAGTTATTTAGATATCTTTCTTAAATCCTCAAAATGATGTTTTTGAAAATTCCGAAGGAGAAGGAAAAAGTAAAGCAAATAAAAAAATACTCTGTTAATATCACGACTACTTTGTTCCTTAATAATTCCTTGTAAAATTTTAACAAACGTACCTTTGAGAACTTTTAATGATATCTAAAAATAAATAAACCAAGCTTAAATGATTTAGATGATTAGTAAAATATAGCACCCGAAAACAAAAAAAAAACACTCCATTTTTTATATTCTTTAAAGTTAATATTTGTAGGCAACAAGCAAATAATAAAGGCAAATAATTATTAATAGCGTCAGAAAAACGTTAACGAGAACGCCTAGAATTCCAACTACTTTCGTATAAAAAAGTCACGGAGAATGATCAAAGGGAAAAAATGTGAAAAACTAAGTTAATTAAAACACTTTGTCAATATCTATGCAAAAGAAAATTAATGTCTGGCCCTCACTGGGTATAGGGTATAGAAGTCAATGAAATTAAATTAGAGTGACGAATCGTTGTGTGATCCTTAATAATATGTATCCATATATGTACGTGGGAATACATGCTGCCTAAAATATTAAATGGTTTGCCCGAAGACATACATGTGACCATACTTAATGGTAAAAAAACGTGTAAGAACACCTTAAAAAAATATTATTTAAGTGCCGACGGCGATGTGTGATTGCTGGTGTGGTCTTACTAGTATGATTATATAATTACTTATCTGTGCAATGTTGTAAGCGGTGCGAAACATTCGCGTCACGTCTAAACCTCCAACAGGTTTCTGTAACGCGTCTTAATTTACAAATTATTTGTGATTAATTAACTTAAACAAATTAAAAAAAAAAAAAAAAAAAAAGAAAGTAAGTATATTGCAAAAACATATTATTATCGAAATCGTTAATTTATAAACGCAATTCATAGGTGTGTACAATTGAATATTATTTAACGTCCATACATAAGATTATTCTCCTAGTAATTTTGCAATCTCCATTCCACCAAATGACACCATTTTGTATAATGTCGTAAAGTACGGGGTGATTAAGTACAAAAAAAAAACATTAATTACTTCGAATCGCAAAGCCTAGTACTTGTACCATTGTTATAACAAAACGGGAGTTAATCACATTCAAAATGTGTTTATTCGAAGATGTTAATGTCGGTCTTCTCGTCGCGCGAGTGTTTCGAACTACCAGCCCGTCCAGCACAACTGCGGTTCGCGACTCTTGTCGCTCGACATAGCATCCCCCGTCACTCTCTCATATTACAGCGAAGAAAGGGATAGGTAATATTACTCGCGCGAGAAAGAGTCTCGTGTCACAGTTGTGCTAGAGGTGCAGCACTTGGTCTTATTGCCAGTTAGCTCACTGGGGTAGCCACTCAATCGACAACAGTTATTGATACCGTTTTATTAAAATAATGTGTGAAGATGACGTTTAAATCAATATACCTACTTGTTATAACCCATTTACTTATTAACCATAATTTTCCCAAACTTTATAATGTTCTAATACGAAATTCCAACATAAATATATCGAGCAGCAATTCAAATTAGGCCCAATATGAACGAGAGGGCAGTGAGCAGGAGCCGCGCGAGTGCCTCCCGAAATGAGCTCGTATGAATAATTTATACCCAATAATATAACTAATTACGTATTACCGTCACATTGTGACGCCTTCATTTTTCCATAACGTGTATATCTACATCAAGGTTTATTTAAGCAAATATATTGCTTATAATCACACTAATATTATAAAGGCGAATGGTTGTGAGTGTGTTGTAATGTTGTTACTTCTTGACGCTAAAACGGCTAAACCAATTTTGATAAAATTCGGTATGGAGGTAGCTGACACCCTGGATTAACACATAGGCTACTTTTTATACCGAAACAATGTAGTGTCCCCGTGGGATGAGTGGGTAACACCGCGCGGCGCAGCTAGTTAAATAATAAATTAATATCTGTGACAATCTTACTTATCAATTAATTCTCTTCGCACATTCTTTTTTGTTGCCGAAATGACGCTCAAAAATTTTGTAATCATAAAAATAAATTGAAAAACATACCGCTTAAATTGCATAAGTTTTTACCTCGAAATTTCTAGACCAACTTACGCAGTACGAGTGCGGTTCCAGAAAAGAAGTTTTATTTAAACCTCAAGAGGTTTCTCTAACAAAGTAGGAAACAAGGAACAGCCGTACATGTAGCAAAGTTCGCAAAGTACTCGGAAGAACTCATACAGTCAGCAGATATATTAACCGCAGCACAAACTAACTGCCAACTAAATAGCGCACGGGATGAGAACCACGACTTGCAGGGGAAATTGGTATACAGGGGAATGAGTTACTTGGAAGAATGCTGGTATGAAAATAAGTAAAGTATATTGCAGAAATTACTCATGTCAAATTTCTGCGATATAATATTTTTGAGAATTTCGATGACAACTTAGAATTCAAATTCAAATTCTTTAAAAAAATTACAAAGCATTATTAATTCGCGAGTAAGTACTTGATATCAGTTTTTATTTTAGTAAAACAGCCGTCTGATACTAAGTAGAAAGAATCTGATTGTATTAAGCGGTTTACACTCACGTGAATTTCTCGAAGAAGTGTAAACCACTTAACACAATAATTAAATAATAATAATATCATGTAAGTTTCATTTATGAACAACTATAATTCATACATATCGAAAGAACTAATATGTAAATTCAAGATCATTTCATTATGTTATATTTCATTTCACTTGACTAATTCCTATTGGCATCTTGACCCATGCCAGAACAAATCTCATTCCCCTGCCCCTCAGTGCCCCGCCCTCAGTCCCCTGGCGCTCCTCGCCGCTAACTGCGCTAAGTGCCCCCGAAATTGGCCTAGGCCCCGGACTGTAAGTGCAGCGTATTGGTTCCAGCAGTTGAAATGAGACGACATTACGTTTTATGGACCTTTGTGTTGGATTGTTATATGAGTGCGGCTGTAAGACTTCTTAGGATACTAGAAAGCACCGGGCCTGCAAAAACTTTAGTTTGACGATAAGTATTGAATTTTTTTAGTCATATTTATTAGTCATAGTCATATTTAGTCACAATTATTTAGGTACCAATTCTTTTAGAACTTGCAACTTTGATTCGTTTTGATAAAAATAGCCTGCAAAATGTCATCACATGATTATCTAGATGGAATACGGAAATGTACGATTTTTTCGATTTATTGACCATAGATTGTTCCCTAATATATATTTCATATTAGCACAGCATCATTCCCACACGGCTTCGCCTGCCCCCGTGTGAATACTTAGCGTTTTGCGCGGCGCCTTTTTGTCGCCCTGTAATTTATTGCCCGCGTGATATAGCGACGGGCAGTCGATAGAGTCGAGGCTCGAGTCGAGAGTCAAGTTTTATCGACGTTTAGGATTAGCGACGTATTTGCAGTCGATCGAGCTTAATCGGTTATTTTTAAACCCCTGACGAAAAAAGAGGGGTGTTATTAGGGGTGCAAATGAAGCTCAAGAAGGCTTGTGTTATGGGTACTAGGCGACGATATTCATACTTATATAGATAAGTAAATACTTAAATACATATAGAACATCCATGACCCAGGCACAAATATTCGTGTTCATCACACAAATATTTGCCCTTGCCGGGATTCGAACCCGGGACCGTCGGCTCAGTAGGCAGTTGCTTAACCATTGAGCCAACCGCGTCGTCAAACGTTTAACATGTCTCTGTCTGTAATTAGTGCCCTTACGGGTAAACCGCTTTGAGTGCGTTTGTCGAGAATGGTTCTTAGTTTTCTTCGATGAAAACGAAGCTCTCGATCCCAAGATATTCAGCTTGGTGGAACTAGTGACCGGATCTCGGCCGATGTGGAAGCAAGGAATTCAAAATTGTATTTATGACCAGTTTAAGTAGCATTTGTTATACCCACATCACTCAATAAAAGAAGGTCTCATGATGACCAGCTACTTGTGTCGGAAGTGTTTTAAAAGTTAAAATTTAGGTTATTAACAAATACAACCTGTTATTTATTTATTAACTAAATTTAAATTTGTTGATTCTGATCAAGTATATTGGACAAAATATGTAGGCAATATGATTGGTACTCATGTTTTTTGTTATTAGTTCCGGGTGCTGAACTATATTGGAAACCTATTAATGAGTGAATGAACAAAACATGGGAAAACAACAGTCAAAATGGCAAATCTAAATTACTGAAAACGGTAGTGAACCTGGACTAGAACCAGCCCGCATTAGTTATCCAACAGATTTATATGTAAGAGGCTTTATATACAACGAGGTACCTAACCAGCTTGCCGAGAACATTAACTATTAACAAATATCTCACAACCTCTAATGTCGTGACGGATAAATAGCATCCGAGTCGGAATTCGCATTGGATCCGAAAGACGTGTCCCGTCACTAGTGAATAACTGAGTTTGGGAGCGGAAAAAGAATTTGTTAAATCGAATCGTGTGAAACTCGCACTTGCGCGGAATTCCAGAAATGATCATTAAATAACTTTAGTTTGGCGGAAAAGCGTTTTCTCAGCAAATAATTAATTGTAGGACATCTAGCTAAATTGAACGTCTCTAATGACAGAAATCTCTAATTTATAAAAAGGCCAAATTGACAAGCTAGTGCCATTACAAATTATAAGTGCAGAATATATTGCAGATGGGTGTGGAATAATAAAATAAAAGAATGGACTTTATTCTGTAAGCAGGCCACAAGGGCAATTTTACATGTCGGAGTCTGTCGGCATTTCACAAGAGTCTCCTCTCTCGTTGAGAAGAATCGCTAAAAATCAACTTATCTATAACAGTAATATGAACTTAAACCTAATACGTACTTATCATAGGGATTTAGAGAATACGTCATAATTATACCTAGAGATACGTACGCTTAACCTAATAACAGTTCAATATAATGTTGTATGCTCAATGAACATCTAATTCAATTTCACTACACTGGGGTCATCATGTCTATGCCTAGCTCTCGGAAAATTATTCAACTAAAATTATTATTATATCTAAAACCTAATTAATGCAAACAACCGTCGGAACAAAACATAAATGTTAATCCATTACGTCATTATACGTGATGATGAGTCAACGTGTCTGTAAGTCTCCGTCATAATCATAATAGATTCTCCATAGAAAACTTCACGATGAAGTAACACGTCTCTCTGGCACAATTCAATTTTCCTTCCCTTTTCCTCCCGCCCTAACGGAGATGCCACGACTTTGCGCGGCCAGCGGCGCGGTGAGCTGTTGAGCGAGAGATCCGAGCGCGGCCATACGAGTGAGCGAGACACACGTACCGCGCATTGCTGCCGCAGTCGTTTTCGCGCAAAGTCGTGGCTCCGTGAGGGAGTCCTTTTTTAATGCGATGCGCCTATTATATCGATACAGACGCTACTCGGTGCTTATAGACATGTACATCAATCTGAAAACTTCAAACTGACCCAGTTAGTCTATTCACGATGCAGTCCACAGGACAGGGCGGTCAAACCCAACCCAATCACTCCTTGGGCGCCGACACATTCCCACTAGTGGTTCTTTGGTGTGTAGTATTCCCAAACAAATACCGACTCACTAATAGTGAGGTGTATACAAAAAAAGTGGGCAAGTGCGAGTCCGACTCGCGCATGTAGGGTTCCGTACCTATATATATTTATATATATATATAATCTATAACAAGTTTGTTGTATGGGAGCCCCCCTTAAATATTTATTTTATTTTATTTTTAGTATTTGTTGTTATAGCGGCAATAGAAATACATCATCTGTGAAAATTTCAACTGTCTAGCTATCACCGTTGTTGAGATACAGCCTGGTGACAGACGGACGGACGGACGGACGGACGGACGGACGGACGGACGGACGGACGGACAGCGAAGTCTCAGTAATAGGGTCCCGTTTTTACCCTTTGGGTACGGAACCCTAAAAACCAACGCAGAAGAACCATAGTAACTGACTTAGCTCGTAGGATTGCTAGGTTAAAGTAACAATGGGCGGGCCATGTAGCCCGGAGAGCGGGTGGCCGTTGGAGTAATAAAGCTCTTGAGCGGCGACCATTCATGGGAAAGCGCAGCGTAGGACGGTCCCCGACTAGGTGGACGGATAACCTTACGGAGGGCCGGTGAAGGCGGTCTGTAGAGGATCGTGTGGATGACAAAATTAACGTTGGAGCGCTGGACAGATAAATTGTAAGGATGCAAGCACCCCCCGCCCCCGCGCCGTCAGCGCGCGTTGGCAGAGCGGGGCGTTGATCACAACCAGTGGTAAAGTTACCGCGAGTACAACCTCGGGTAGCATTTCCTAATGAAGAACTCCATACGAGTTCGAAACATGTCGGGCCGGTCCTGACAGTTAGTGTAAAACACTGAATATATTTTTAAGTAACGTGGAATTGTGTTTCCCACTATTATCGCTTGGACGCGCTTGTCAAGAAAATTGGGCCGGTTTCATATCCCTTTTGTTGTAAATTTTCATCACCTGTCATCGGATATACAAGCCAAATTCTGAACAATAAACACACGTCTTCTTTAACTTTGACATTAGTTTCATATTATTTGCAGAAACGAACAAACACATTGAGAAAATACAGTGCCGTCCCTTTCTAATCAATCTTAGAAAACAGGGACGACACGACAGTATTGCCACTTTAATTTCTACTCTTTTGTGTCAGACTGTGCACAAACTCCACCTCTGAGTTATTGTGGATCGTATCCCCATATAATTTAATACCGATAAGTACCTATCTCAAAAGGGCCAGACTGTTACTGGGCACCCAAACCCCTCGATATTGTCTAGATTAAATGAAAACTAATACCGGCAACACATCAAAGCCACCGATATCTCGTCTCGTATCGAAGGTCGCACCCACAAATTCAATTTCTTAATGTATATTGTATTGTGCTTTACATCCAGTATGTAGGTAATCCTTTGACATTTGAGTATTTGAAATCCCGCAATGCGTGGGAACCCCATAAGTAGGTACCTTCTTGAGATAAGTAGAAAGGTTTCTTTTAAGAGTGGTTGAATCTATTTTTGTGAGATTTTTAAGTGTACACAATGTCGATACCTAGTCAGCCCTCGCTTGCTCGTTCACTGCTATAAAGTAGTGCGGTAAGATGTGAATATTAACGTATTTACATAGAGGTCGCTAAGGTGTAAAGCCTTTTAAATAAACAATGCAAATATCTACACACAAAGCATAAGCAAAGAATCTAAAAGTTATTGGTGTTGAGAGTAGGTGTTAGGTGGAGGCTATAGGTAACATGAAAGCTGCCGAAACATCAGGGAGGCTCAAATAATGAATATATGCGATATAATTAGTTTAAATTGTTTTATTTAAAGGTGTAACAGTCGCGGAAACCGAAGAAAATAAAAAAATGTCATACAAATGAAATTCTTGACAGACACGTACTCTTTTTTCACTAGATATCGTTATTTTCTACGAGTAATCAGTCACGTCGATGATGAACTTACGTAGTTGTGGCTCCAAGCAACGCAATTATCCGCCAATAATTACCACCTAATTGCCACTTGTGTCGTATTGTAGAACTGTATGTCTAGGTATCAATGGCATCCAATAAGGCTAATTACGAATGCGACTAGGACATACATATTAGTATTATGTACAACTGATGAATTGTGTGCCGGACTCATGTGAATCTCTGAATTCATGTGAAATACTGTATAAGATTAAACGTATATATATATATATATATATAAGATATTTAGTTTCACTAGCTACACGCAAAATCAGAGGGCAATTTAAATTTTGTTTCGTTTAAAAAATGAATTTAATAAACGTTTCCTTAATTGGAGATCAAAATAATCGATGCGACGGTTTTTTGTAATTTCTGCGATATATCATTATAAATTAAAAACATATTTTGCCATGTTAAATAGAGAAATTCGTTTTTATAACCGCTATTTCTCATGGCATACGTACCTATATCTTGCGCGCACTATAACTCAAAGACATCGCCATATCCGAACTTCCGCAAACTTCCGTCGGTCAGTTGCGGAATTTACGGCGACTGTACTTTCCAACTCCGAGAGGGCGGTGTATCACGGCGGATTGAGGAACTGCTGTGGGGTGATACACGAGCGAGTAGAATGTAGGTTATAGGTTAACGCGGGCTGGTTTTCCGCGAGTCTGCCTCTTAAAATAATGACGAGTGTTTTAGTAATATACAGGGTGATCAATCCAAATGGGTCAGTAGGGAGAAAACGAAAACTATAAGAGATAGGGAAAATTGTTCTGAGGAACCATGGCTTCGATTTTAGATTTATTAAAAACTGCATTCAATTTTTTTCGTATATCTCATGCATAACCGGGAATCAAACCCGGTCAAAATTAAAAAGAGGAGAAAAAAAAATTAAGATGTCAATCGATCCTATTTTTTAATGGCAACAATTTTTTGTAAGAGAGTACATACATTTAGAGTGCTCTAAGAGTCAGAAATTGCTGAAAACGCTCCATACAAATATGCGTGCTGTGTACCTATGGCAAAATAACTTTTTTCCATTTTGACCATGATAATTCCCGTTTAGGTTCATAGTTGTCATACAATTATTGTTTTGTTGAATTATGAGGATATTGGAAACAATTTCATATTTGCTTTTGGATATAAAAAAAAACGTAAAATGTTCGTACCTAAGGAATGTCATTCTTTAACAGCGATTTCTGATTCTTAGAGCACTCTAAATGTATGTAGTTCCATACAGATATTTGTTCTCAATAAAAAATAGGATCGATTGACATTTTTTTTTTTTCTCTACTCAATTTCGACCGAGCTCGATTCCGGGTTATGCATGAGTTAAACGAAAAAAAAATTGAATGCAGTTTTTCATAAATCTAAAATCGAATCCATGGTTCCTGAGAACAGATTTC